>OX940917.1:5977945-6524933 GCA_954870645.1 Agrotis clavis
CCAAACCAAATGTTTAAGCTTTGTTCGGACTATTTAGTAGATGGTTTTTGTAAATTTGCACAAAATCTGTCGAGCGGTTCTTTATTTATCACATTTTTTGTAACAAATAAATCAATAAATGGCGGATAATTTTGTTAGTGGGGATTTTGCTGTCAAATTGAAAGTTATTTCAGTGTTGACAGTACAAGCATGTTGTTATGACATTCTGAATGCGGTCATTTTATTTTGGCGTAGCGAAGCACGTACCGGGCCTCTTGTTTGATATAATATTGAAAATTAATTTGTACAAAGTTATTCTTTTGTTAACTGTACTTTTGAACTGTCAGTTGACAGATGAAAACCACCTTTCGACACTCACCTTTTAAGTTGGACCGCATTATACATTGCACGTTTAAACTTTCATTGCAATAAGTTTTATCCTACCGTACACGATAGGATATAACTTATTGCAATGAAAGTTATAATAGAATAGAATACCTAAAAGTACTACAGTACTTTTAGGTATTCTATGCCGTGGGACAGTTACAAGCTGATGGATATTAAAGAAAAGAAAAACTAAAGACGGATAATTCCAGTGACCTAGTACATGGAGTTGGAAGTTTTTAATAGAACTAAGCAAATCACGGCGACATTATGCAATTACTTATTGAAATGTTCTAAGATTGTTGCTAATTTCAAATAAAAGTTATGACATTATTGAAACAGAATGATTCATAGAATTGAGGATGAATTAATAATACGAGTAAACTGTGTACATTGTGAGAGGTCACACGGATGCGTTCACTCGGGCACTTGTTTATCCACAAATGTTTTTTCACTTCTCTTGCTCTGAAAGTGCTTCTTTGTGCAGGGTATAGGCTACACAAAATCGAATTTTGTGCACAAGGGCATTAACGTATCTACTCATAAATGTATTATATTAAGGCAAAGAAAATGAGCCATACAGCCAAATGCAATAAGAAGTTCATAGATAGAATTTGTTATTATATAATATTTACTTTAATTTATTTGCCTTATGTGTTTTTAAGATATAATAGATATATTAAAATTTTAATTCAAGTACGGTAGGTTAGTTGATTTAAGAAAATTATTATTACAAAATTAATTTAATAGTAGGCTGTATAGGTCTGCAGCCTAAAAAAAATAAAGCGGCGGAAAACAGTTCTTGTTCTTTTTTCGTGCATTTATTAATTTCTTCAATTTGCTAAAATTGTTAAAAATGTTCAGAATTGAATTTGAAAAATTGGAAAATAAAATTGAATTTAAATTTTGACAATTAAACAATTTCCTTCAGTATTCAAAACTGTTCTAATTTTACTTTGAATTTTAATTAAAGAAATGTTATGTTATATTACTGTTTTATTTCCTCGCAATCGAAGTGAAAATAAGAGTTTATAACTCGTCCACAAAACCATTTTTATCCTTGACATTACTAACAGCCCTCGCCTTCGCCTCGGGCTGCTAAAAGTCTCGGATAAAAATGGTTTGTTTTGTGCACTTGTTGTAAAATCTACTATTAATTCTCAGCATTACGCAGCACGATGGCTATTAAAGAGAAAGCAATAGCAAAATACCTCATCATCATCATCAACCGGAAAACGTCCAATGCCGGACATAGCACCTTAGCACCTTCGTACACAAGGTGACTCAAGTCTTCGTTACCTTACGACTTTGGTTTCCATTGACGCGTGCAGGTACGAACCTCTATGGATTTGTATCGCGATATTCGTCTGGATCGCCACGCCGAACGTCAAATCGCCAGTTGCAGCCATCGGTTGCTCACGACTCACATGATGTCCTCGGTACGCTGCACCCTTAAGTCTGTGGTTGCCACTAGAGAACTTTTCTTCCCCATCGATTATCAGTTCTACGAGGGATGTTGGTACTTCAACTTGCAAATTATGAGCTGTGTCGGTAACTCTGGTTCTTCGGCGAATATCCTTGGTCCGGGTTTCATTCCGCAAAGAAACTCCGAGCATAGCTCTTTCTGTTGCTCGTTGAGTGAATGAGTGACTCTAAGTCTCTCTAAAAGGAAGCAGTCAACGACCACGTTTCAGAGCCGTATGTTATCACTGGCAATACACACTGGCAAAACACTCTTGTCTTAAGGCACTGTGGGATTCTCGGTAAGATATCCCGTAGGTTAAACACATTACCAAAATACCTAGCATATTACAATAGTCTAGTTTCCAGCGTCAATACATTGCAAATCGAATTAGTTCATCCTTCATGAGGGAAGTGGAAATTATGTTTTTCCCACGCCTCCACAGTCTTGAGATCCAAGACAGGTCAATTTAATCTTCGGGACTTCATCGAGCTTCATTGCCCTGGAGTTTCTCTGATGATCGCCATTTTTGATTTTGGCTTTACAGTGGTTTGGAAATAGTGTAGCGGGATAATACACAAAAACAATACGGAATTAAAAAAAAACTTTTTTTAAAAAAGGGAACCGACTTCAAAACCAAACACAAAAAAACTGTAAAGAAACTTTTCTTTCGGAAGTCGGTGGCTTTGTTTTTTATTTCATTTACTATGGCCACCGACTTCCGAAAGAAAAGTTATTTTACAGTTTTTTGTGTTTGGTTTTGAAGTCGGTTCCCTTTTTTAAAAAAAGTTTTTTATTTCTCCCTTTTTAGTTCCGATATTTAACAAAAATCTTCATATAATCGGCGTCTTTGAAAATCTACAATCCTAGTAAGCAACAAAAACGGATCTATGCGGGCAAATTCACGAGGTATCCATTATTGTTATACTAAAACCTTCTCCAGAATGTAAAACACAACACTTAAAGAACACTTTCCTGAAAACCGCATCAAAATCCGTTAAGCCATACGCGAGATAATCGTGGACAAACATACATACATACATACATACATACATGTCGAACTGAGAACCTACATTTTTTTTTTGAAGTCGGTTAAAAACCGTGCAGAGAAACGGTTTCGTATGAGAGTGGCTTTATGAAACACTGCATTTTACTATCGGTATTATGTAAAGCATACAATCATTACAAAATTACATTTTCACATTTAATCTGTAGGGAGTCTACATAAACATTTAATAAGTCACTGTGTTTTATTAACCATCGCTGCCGCGCCGTTCCAAGAAAATTATTAGTCGCAAAACATAAAACAACTTTATAAAATTAAATTGACTTAATTAGTAGGTTATTTTGTATTGGTACTGCATCGTCCCTGTCAAGTGTCATGTTGTAATTATGCAGTACCTTCCCCATAATCCTTGTGTATGCATCTGTTAGTTCACATCAAAGAAAATGTATATCTTTTTAAAAAGTAACTTCATGTTTTAAATTAGGATTGGTTTATTTAAAACTTACTATGCGAGTACTGCAAATGAATATGATGTGATAGGTAATCATTTTGTCTGTATGTTCCTCTGTTTGTTATCAACTCTTTAACATAATTGGGCAATCGAGAACGAAGATAAAGATTATGTTTGATTAAATGAAGTAGGTGACTTAATTATTACTAATATTATTTGTTTCTCTGTTCAGAGGCACTTGTACGTAAAGCAAATACTTCGAATACCTATTAGTTAATCAACAATGTATCAATAATTATCTTAATAATGAATTATAATTATTATTCCTAATATTAAGGTTTAAAACGGGATTTTTACCATGTTTATTGTTTTGAGTTTCCGATATTTCGGTACTATTGCAAGCGCCATAATCAGGGACGATCGTTAACTAATGATCATGTTAGTCTAAAAACTTATATCTTATTCCCATTCATTACGTAAAAGTTTTTACTATTTTCTGTCGGTGCGCATGAGTTGTAGGTCCGTCTAGATGAGCTCGCTTCATCTTAGCTTCATCAATGCCTGTGGGCTAAGAAAAATAAAACAGTACCACAGTATAATTATCTTTACAGTAGTGGAACTCGGCCGCATGATAGAAATAAATGCCTACAGCCGCGCGGTACGTAAACATGCGTTAGGGCTGGCTGCCCGTCTCCAGCATTTTAATTACATTTGCCTACTTTCTGTTTCTATTTAGTTTTGTGGTTGTAAATAGGTATACTTTTTTTATATAAACAAATAAAATACTTTGTTTACTGTATAGGAAGTGTTCAATAAAAATGCGTGTTGTTTTTAACCGACTTCAAAAAAAAAGTAGGTTCTCAGTTCGACCTGTATGTATGTATGTATGTATGTATGTTTGTCCGCGATTATCTCGTGTTTGGCTGAACGGATTTTGATGCAGTTTTCAGGAAAGTGTTCATTATATTCTGGAGAAGGTTTTAGTATATAACACTAATAGATATCCCGTGACGTTGCCCGCGTGGACCCGTTTTGCTTACTTGGATCGTGGTTTTTCAGGGACGATTGCATGTTTGTCCGCAATTATCTCGCGTTTGACGGAACCGATTTAGATGCAGTTTTCAGGAAAGTGTTTACTACATTCTGGAGAAGGTTTTAGTATATAACACTAATAGAAATCCCGTGACGTTGCCCACGTGGATCCGTTTTTGCTTACTTGGATTGTAGATTTTCAGAGACGATTGCATGTTTGTCTGCAATTATCTCGCGTTTGGCTGAACCGATTTTGATGCGGTTTTTAGAAAAGTGTTCGTTACATTCTGGAGAAGGTTTCAGTATATAACAATAATGGATACCTCGTGAAGTTGCCCGCATAGATCCATTTTTGTTGCTTACTAGGATTGTAGATTTTCAAAGACGTCGATTATATAAAGATTTTTGTTAAATATCTGAACTAAAAAGGGAAAAATAAAAAACTTTTTTAAAAAAAGGTAACCGACTTCAAAACCAAACACAAAAAAACTGTAAAATAACTTTTCTTTCGGAAGTCGGTGGCCATAGTAAATGAAATAAAAAACAAAGCCACCGACTTCCGAAAGAAAAGTTATTTTACAGTTTTTTTGTGTTTGGTTTTGAAGTCGGTTACCTTTTTTTAAAAAAGTTTTTTTTGATTTGTAGATTTAATTTAAAAAAACATGTTTTTGTTTGAAAAACAATTCGGGCTTATTTTGCGACCGAAAAATATTTGCGCCTCGACTGAGTCGTACGAAATTCTTTATTATTAACTTTTAAAATATAATAAATCCGCATTCTAATATAAAGCTTAATTAAAAATCAAGCAACCAAAAACAGCACAATATTTACTACTCGTCATATTAAATAAATGTACTTGAACTGATTTGTAGTGAAAAAATCGCGCGGATATTGTTAAAAAAACAACACACCGTCCGTTCGTCACTGCGGTACAGTCGTGACTGTCTGCACCCCGAGCGCGCCCCGACATCGAGGCGCGTAGGCATAGCTCGCGTTTCGTCCGTTTGTATGAAGTCGGAGTACTGTATAATAATATTACCGTGACAGTACTTAATAAAAACATGCTTACAATTTAACATGCTTAAAGAGATTTTTTTTGTGACTTGTACTCGTATTATTAAGTTCAAGACAAATTGAAACATTATGTGAAAAAAAATCAGCTGTTCAGTACATTTGTTTGCCTAATGTACAAAACAGCTGATTTTTGTTTTCTCGATTTCGGCTTTGCTCCCATAATAAAAATTGTTTATTATCATGAGCACAATCACGTGTTTAAGTATCGTACACTTATTGCCAGTCACCCCATATAAATACTGATTTTCAAAGTAATCGGATCACGCGTTATGATTTTTCCATACAAACTTTAACATCGACTAGATCACTAAAGGTAAGCGTCCACAGGTCCGCATCGTACGTATCGCACGCATCGCATCAAACGGATTAATTAGACTGCGTCCACTGTATCGGCAGCAATCGGATTGCCGACGCGAGTATCAGCAATCGGATTGCCGATGCCACCTTCATTTGGATTTTTTTAGTGATCGTACGTTCGGAAAGTGTTTGTGAGAAAGGAAGAAAGCGATGCAGAAGTTGTTATTGCTTGTTTATTAGCAAAAGAAGAATGCAAGAAAAAAAAGAACAAAATTTGTTCTTTTAATGGTTCAGTAAGCGTGCGGGGCGCGTCCACTGATCGGCATTCCGTATGACGTCATCGGTACGCATCGCATGTAGGCATTGCCGATGAGCCGTCCGTACGATGCGGATCAGTGGACGCTGTTGTATGAGTTTACGAGGCAAACTAAAATCCGTTACGTACGATACGTCCGATACGTGCGATGCTGACCTGTGGACGCTTACCTTTATGGAGGGTAGTTTTAAAAAACTAATAGTGCTAATCTTTTTTATTTACTTGTGTTCTTATTCATGACTAGTTTCAAATGTATAAACCCAAGGAATAGAATTTTTCATACAGTAGTTTTCACCCCTTTTCACACCTTTAGAGGACGATTTTTACAAAATCCCGTCTTTTTGCCCCCCTAAATGGTAGACTGCAACTATTGTCCAAAATTCAAATTTCTACGTTTAGCGATTTCGGCTGTAGGCGAGTCTTACGACCATACCCTGTTCTTTGTATGATATTATGTATTCATATGTTTTTCTACTCTATTTTCCAATAATTTTATCAAAGTCTCGTCTTAATAAAGTAGTACCAGTATGTAATGATCTATCATTATGGAATTTTTAACAAATATAAACGTTTTGTTGATCTGAGACCATTGTGCGGCACGCAAATTTATTTGGACCACGATAATTCCTGGCAACATTAAAAATATACATCTTTACAATCCTAAGAATGTATAACAAAACTCCAAACTTGGTCCTCATATTTTGCATACGGATGTCTTCTTGCGGCCCGGTCTATTTATCTATTTACCAAGTTCAAAATTGGAAAACCGCAATGAATGGAAGCCAGACTTTCTAATAAATTTTAGTGGACTTTTCAACATACCGTTTTTCGAATCGAATTTTCTAAGTCAGAAATTGTCACGGTCAGCCGGAACGTGCCATCAAATATTGCGTTTTCAATATTTATTTTCTCAGAAACACGAAATTATATTCCGAAGCATATCAGCTTCATGTTGTTAATCTGTTTACAGGAAATGCTTCAGCCAACGGCTGATTCAATTGCTGAAATCCTTTCTTGGTAATTTAAATCTTACTAATGGAACCCAACTTAGTAATTTAAATCTGTTGTTGTCCCTCTGACGTAGAATTGAAATGTGTCATGGGGCAAAAATAATACATGTATGGTATCGTTTGGATAGTGATTGTACATTAAAGTACAAAATTACTTAGAAAACTCGAGAAATACTGATAAATTTTTCTTTGTAATTTTGACCAACCCGGTACTCATAACCTTGCTTATTTATTTGTTTAATATTTATGCAGAAGTTAAAAAAAGAACATGTAAACGGCGAATTTAATGCCCTGGACATATCAGGTGATGTAGAAGCAATGACTAAGTAATAGCTTGTCATTCATGCTTGCAACGACAAATCTTTTTTCTGATCAATTTATCTCCACCTCGATGATTAAATTTGTCGTAATTTATAACATTAAGTTTTATTAAAAATATAGTATAATAAGACTTTGTTATTTTTTAAATTAACACAGACTTAGGCAAAATCTTTGCCATTTAAAAAAACTCAGTAAAACTCTCATTAATTAGTCCCTCGAACTATTAGCACCGTTACCACGTTACGGGCGCAAACCCCGTCTCGGGATTAAATAAGTTATTTCCTTCCCTTGGATAACAATGTTCTATAAATAAACGGAAAAAAAACCGAGTTACTAACTAAAGTTATATATTTATACGCAATAACGCCTGCGTCGCGTTTTCGCAATGATATTTATTTTGAGGAAAGAAAAATCCTGCTGTTACTAATTGTTTTCCAATAAATAACTTGAATTGCTTATGAAACTCATTCCAACGAAAAATAAATCCAGTTTTCATTTAATTTACAAAATTTTGCAGACAGAATTATAAAATTACAAATTAATGAAATTGCAATTTTATTTACGTTGTAAATAGCTTAAAGATTTTTTTAAACTTAAACAATATTTTATAAAATCTTTTAGCATCAATTTAAAATATTGTGTTCTCAAAATTTAATATAACTTTTCAGGCAAAAACATATTTATATTCATCGGTTCGCGGAAGCGGATGTTACATAGCTTGTGGAAGGTTCGTCGTAATCATACAAATATTTCCTGGATGTTATACCGGAAACTTTAATAACATTTTCTGACTACTACGTTATATGAAGGAGAGTTTTCAAAACTGGACACTACAAAATAAAGTACTTCTAATCCCTACTAATATTATAAATGCGAAAGTAACTCTGTCTGTCTTTTTTTCACGCTTAAACCGCTGAACCGATTTGAATGGGTAGGTACGAAGATAGTTTGAGAGCCGATAATGGACATAGAATAGTTTTTATCCCAAAATTCCCACAGGAACGATAAAAAACATTATGCGCGTACGAAGTCGCGGGTTACGAAGTTAGTAAGAAATAAAGGATGATTGATGATAATTATTTTTACGTTAAAAAAAGAAGCGTTTATTATTCGCATTAAATACTTTGCATGTACAGTCGGCCAAGAAAGTGGTGTACCACCCTAAGGTTGAATATCGCTTGCAGATTCATAGGTGATAAAGATTAGTTTCGCTTGCAGATCGATCTGACAACTTCTATTGCTGTCTTTATCTGATTATTGATAACGACTATTACTGTTTGTAACGTGACAGCTGTTCTTAGTTTGAACTTGATGGAACCAATGACGTCGTAAAATCAACGGCGGGGGGCTGTAGATTTTGATGACAAAATTGTATCTACAAATTCAGAATTGTAATCAACAAGTTACATAAAATTGTAAAGGCACAAGACGAATCCACAAACCTACAATTTCTGTAAACTTGTAATTACAATATCAATAAAAAACAAGCTAAAAATAGATTTATCCTTTTAGTAAATTTCTACAATCAATTTTAAAATACTTATAACAAACAAAAACATAGCATATATAGTAATATTTAGAAGATATTGAAAATTTTTAAAAATTAGAAACGGGTGTAACCGCCGTTGGCCTCTATAACCTCTAAAAGACGAGACCTCATTGAACCAACAAGCCGTGAGCAAATATCGGTTCCCCGCATTTCCTCCCAAATATAATTACAGTGACTAATAAGAGCTTGTTTGGTTCTTTCATTTTGATGCGACCATCGTTGGACCATAAGGCCCCAAAGATTTTCTATCGGGTTGAGGTCCGGCGATCTTGAGGGCCACTGAATTACCCTTACGTCAGTGTGTGAACGAAACCAGGCTCTTACGATCCTCGCATTATGAATTGAACAATTATCTTGAACAAAATCAAATTGTGGCACTTCGTTCTCCGGGTAAACATTACGGACTGTCGGTAGCATTGCATTCTGAAGCACGTCGATATAATTTACAGCCGTCGCTCGAGGAGGTAGAGAACACAATTCTCCTACACCATCCGCACTCATCCAGCCCCAAATATTTACGGAAATTCGACCTGATTCTCTATTTGGAATTACATGATCATCTTTATACCGTGTTGAATTATATCGCCAAAGGTGAAGACGTCCATGCTGACTGGATTTAAACGTTTTTTCATCACAAAACACTGTATTAGACCAATCAAACTCTAAGTGCTCTCTGGCGAAGTTCAGACGAGCAAGTCTGTGAGCATCCGTCAAATATATTTTCTTGGCGTAATGCCTGTGGTGCAACCCCATTTATTGTAGATGATTCCTTATTGTTTGGGCACTCACATCGAACATCTCCGCAAAATGTTTTGTGGGCTTAAAACCATTGATTTCATATTCCCGTCTCATGAATTCTCTATCGTTATTGGAGAGTGCAGGCCGGCGACCACTTCTTCTGTGATCCAACAAACTTCCCTCCTCTCCTTCACGACGAATCCAAAAGCGGACAGAACGCCTCGATATATTCAAATTCCGGGATATCGCACTGATACTGCTTCCCTCATTAAATTGGGCAATTATTTGTGCTCTTTCGGCAATGGTCAAGTTGGCAGGCATTGAGATGATTTTATATGCAGTTGATTGAAAAATAACACGGAAAATATATCGATTTTTTGCATATATTTGACAAAATGTCAATTGTCAGTTTTCTTTTTCAAATGGAATTCGGTTGTCTATTTAAATAGTTTTTATTACTTTTGTTTGGAAACATTTCAATTGCTTTGTAGAAACTAATGTCCTTTTCATTTATACTAAAGGTTAAAATGTCATGTACTTATATGTGACATATGACGTATGAATACTAAATACATACATAGGTTTACGTCATGATAATGTTGTCTCTTTCAGTAATATCTTTTTATAACGAACCTTGTTGTAATTTTCGATGACCGGGAAACTAAATCAAAACTGGTACACCACTTTCTTGGCTGACCGTACGCTGTTAATAAAATACAGAAATCTTGTGATACAGCCTCTGTTAGAAGGGGGGCGGCACATTTTTCCTGGGCTGGACGCTAGTTTTATTTTTTTTTTCAAAATAATTGGTGTATCACTTACAGTTTTTTGTACACCCACGTTGTAAACGAGGCTAAAAATACAAATGTATTGATTACAATATTCCGCCGGGTAGGATTTGGATCCAATCGTCATCAAGCCACGTAAGCAAGGGTTTTGCGCAATGTGTGCTTATAGGGCACATACTGCCCATTTGGGCAAATTCTGCATACAAGTCAAACTACCTTGTTAGATGCATACAATTTACAACTTGTATTCAAATAACGTGTATACTCGTAGTAGTTCGTTAAAACAGTATTCAAACTGTTATAATCATGAACCATACTAGCTAACTACTCGTATTTTATTTATTTTATTTGACTTAACTTTCGCGTTTCGTAACTATCTAGCAAAATGGCTTCACGCTTCAAAAGGTGAAATGCTGAGCGATTGGCTGCTGTGCTGTGTTGCAGGTTCAGTCTGGGCATATTTTTTAGTAGTATATTACTCCGAGTCTCAGAATAGTATGTGAGTTTAGATTGTTTGTAAACGCACCCACAATATAGGCAAACATTTCAAAAGCGGGCAAAGCTTAGAGAAAAAAAATAAACTGTGTGGTTTTAGCGCATTGAAGACATGTGAGAATCGCACCACCTATTTGTAACTACCCATGTCTTTACGAACAACTACTGAGATGACTAAAAACCCATTATTAATTAAGATCATCTTAGCTAAACCAGGCTTGGCGCACTCCACGGTTTAGTACACACGCACAGGCCGGCTTGTAGTTTCATACTACAAGCACACGCACCGTGGACGGGTTTATTTCACAGTCGCCCGTTACACACGTAAATATTTTTATCTACTCTCATATCGTAAAATTCGAAATACAAAACTCAAAATGAGTTTATAATGACATACTTTATACCATAGAGTATCGTAATGAAATTAAAAAATTAAATTATAACACTGTTTCTCTAACAAAACAATGTTTTAATTTAATTTTTTTTCATTATGATACAGATTACTGACCATAGATACATCTATTTCATTTTTTATCTGTGGCTGCGCGCGCTTTAAATAGGAATGTTGGAATTTTGACGTTTGTATTTCGGTGGATGAATATTAGTGTTAATTAATTTTTATCTTTTATTTGATATGTTCGTATTCAATGAGAGTAGATAAAGTAGTGTATGAAACTGTACATAACTAGGTATTATACCACTCGTGTGATACTATTAAAAAACTCGCTTCGCTCGTTTCTAAACTCACACTCGTGTATAATATCCCTCATTATGTACCAGTTACATAAACTACTATTACTTTATTCTCTCGAGCAAAGATTTTACATTTGTTTGTGTTTTGGGAAGTGACACTTCTGTACGTAGTAGGTACTATTGAGTATTCTGTGGCTAAACCCAGTTCTGAGGTAGACCACTGCAGCTAGCTATAGACTTTCCAACTCCAGTCGGCAGCAGAAACCTTTTTGAAACATCTTTCCGCACATCAGCACTTTCTTGATTAAAGGCCATTGGTCTCCTAAGAACAAGGCCTTAACATTGCCACTTCGACTTACTTACCATGCTATATTATATCGGTAACTACAGTATTTTTCGAAAAAAATCAGTTCGATATCAATCCTCAAAGCGTAGTCGCCACGAGACGACAGCGTCTTCCCTTCACCCCCGCCGCAGTGGTGGAGGCCCACCGCGACAGACGTCGCTTTACGATCTCCGGCCACCGTAGGCGCGGGCATGCGGGGGGTGAGTAATGGGCGACTCGCTGTCCGACCACGGACCATGCCCGCCTCAAGAGTGTCAGCATAATGACGGCCCCCCCCTTTAGAGGGCCAAAGACAGCCCGGGTCGTGGGACTTTCCGTGAAATCAAAATCAAATCGTTTATTTCAAGTAGGCCAGTTACAGGCACTTTTGAATTGTCAAAAGACAAAATTAAAATAAAATACTTTAAAAAATAGTTACGGTGCTACAGTCCCAGTCACAAGACATAAAAACTGTGAAAGTACTGTAGATGCCCATTCCAAAGCGTAGATCTCTATGGAGAAGAACGGGCAAGAAACTCCATGGACACTCTTTTTCAATCGCCAAAATTATAACAAAATCTTTGTTACATCATTCAACTTGTGATGGTACATTATTGTGAGAACGATGTTGCAAGTGAAAAGTGTCCATAGGTGATTAATATAAAAAAGACAAAATTCTTTATAATTAAAATAAACCGTGGCTGCTAAGAGATGACCAGTCACGACTGACAGCGCCCGTTCACGAACATGACACATGCATCAGCATCACTCAGCTCAACCATTTTGAAGGGAACTAAATGATCCGACACACGCGCCACCGCCAGCGAGACATTAGAGTGAGCATGACATAATCTCAACCGCCAGGGTCATTCAAGTCATTAAAAGACGTGGGTATCTACTCACTGAAAGTTATAAAGTACATTGTACTCACAAAATGATTCCTGTGAAACTATATAATACTAGAAAGATTGACTCTATACAATGCAAGGTTAGTTAACAATCTTCATCAGCTCCGACATTAGTATTAGATGATACCCTACGACTGTCGTTAAAAAAGAAAAGAATAAACACACAGAAAAATAACGAATTAAAACTAAAGTCAAATACGATAATAATACAGAATAATTTGTTAAAAGAACATGAACAATGTCTTGTGTTCAACACAGCGACCAACTATGCTTATCATCTAAATAATCACTCACAGAATAGTAAGCCTTAGAACAGAGGTTAGCTTTTACTTTTGCTTCAAACACGTTAAATGGCAAATCTAGGAAAGAGGACGGTAACTTATTATAAAAAGTTATACCAACCCCAACGAATGAATTGTGCACCTTATGAAGCCGATGAAAAGGAACACGAAGTTTGTGCTTATTCCTGGTATTAAAATTATGGATATCACTATTTTTACTGTATAGGTGAATGTTTTGCCTGATATATAAGATGTTGGCAAATATGTACTGCGAAGCCACTGTGAGAATTCCAATCTCTTTGAAGAAATCTTTCAGAGAATCTCGCGCACCAAGTTGGTAGATGGCACGAACAGCTCGTTTCTGGAGTACATTATCGTGAATTACCGTGACCCCAGCCAGAACGTAAAAGGCTATTGAAATACACCGTAGATTTTAGTCAGTACGAGTCTGACAGTCCCTCCCGCTCTGCCCTGGGTGCGAGGACTCAATTGATGATTTTACCACGCTAAAAAAAACCCCAAACACATGTTCCTTTTATTAAGGTGCGTTCACAAAGCTGGTTGCGTGATATCTTTATAATATATTCGAGAGTGTAAAGCTAAGGATGACTGACAGACCTTCCTCCACCATCTGGTGGTGGTACTAATTTTTGATGCATTTTGATATAATGACAGACACTAGCGCCGCGCATAAGGGACAGTAGTCGTGGCGTGGCGTGGATTTAGTCGTTTTTTACTCACATTAAATGAGGTACAGGTACAGTAGGTACAACAATTTTACTGTCTGTATACCGTCCGAAGTATTACAAAATAATTGTCCACATCAAAGAAAGAAAAGAAAGAAAGAAAAAGTTTTATTGGACTCACACAGGACAGAACTACAACTTAAAATGCAAAATAAAGGTAAAAATTAAATAAAAGAAACTTAACTTACAAAATAAATTAAAATAAAATAACCAATTTTGGTCCTGTACGAGGCCAAAAGGCCCCTATCTCAGCATGAGCTGTGACATTTAGAAAAAAAAGTCACAGCGCTGGTCATCATACATCAATAGGTATTTCTATCATTTTGTTACCAATTGTAAATGTTTCGACATCCTTAAAATAAAGTATTTCTTCTAGAGCAATACATGTACGAGTATTTTGCGTAAAGGGAACACTGTGAGAAGTGTTGAAGTTGAAGAAAAGAAAGACATAAAACTTGGGATTTCAATAATTTCGCGGTAGGGGCGCCAACTGGTGGCGGTGTCGTTAAACTTTTCCCACTCATCAAACGACGCTTTCGCTCTCCCACAGGCCTTTATCAAGATAAAAAACAATAACAACCACAAAAAATGGTAAAATAACCTACAAAACTTTTCTTTCGGAAGTCGGTGAGTTTTTTTTATTCATTTCATTGTCTTTTTTTGCCACCGACTTCCCACTACTACCAAAAGAAAAGTTTTGTAGGTTATTTTACCCTTTTTTGTGGTTGTTTTTGAAGGCGGTTACTTTTTTTTTTGAAAAAGTTTTTTATTTTACTCTTTTTAGTTTAAATATTCAACCATAATTCTTGTCAAATACATCATTTTCTTACATGTGCACTAGAATTTTGTAACCCGTAGCACCTGTAATAACATCGTTAACATCTCTTTCATTCATTCCCTATCTCAAAAACTACTTAACCGATTTTGATGAAACTTGCAGGATTCCCTAAGTTGAACGATACCTAGTACAACAATAAAAGAATCACTTAAATAGGACTTGTAGTTTCGGAGATATACGAATACAAACATAATTTACTAAATCGGTCGATGCCGAGTCCTTACTAGAGGAGTTGTACCTTCCATCATCAGCTCAGCTACATAAGATGATGATTTCCATACGCATGTACTTAAATTACTTCATAAAATTTGCGAAAAAGTATGTGTGAGCTAATAAAATTTGAGGGTTGCCCTCGATTTCTCCAAGATCCAATCATCAGATCCTGACATGGTGGCTATGGGACTACTTCGAAAGTATCCCCTTTCGAACAAAAAAATAATTTTGAAAATCGGTCCACAATTCACGAAGTAATCGAATACATACACACAAAAAAAACATCATACCCTCGAATTGATAACCTCCTTCTTTTTGAAGTCGGTTAAAAAGCGTAGTCGTCACCGCCCAGTAGTAACGGTTTTGACTAGGTCGCGAGTTCGAGTTCAGCCAGGCGCGTTACTTTGTGACATCAGTCTATTAACTCGCACTGTGCCCGTCTCCCTCTCACAGAGAGAAGGCCTGTGTTGTGTCCCAACAGTGGGAACATTTTAGGCTGATATTTGTACAGACGTGACAAGTTCGTAGTTGGCTCTATCGTGGTCGGTAAAATCGAAGCTCACAACCGTCTCTTCTAGTATATAGTGCGCATAGTGACGCAGCGCATTTTCGCCTTTCTATTCTGCTTGAAGATACCTCAAGATCACGTCTTGATCCCTACAGGATTGCTCGCACGACACCAGACGATTTTCATTTTGAATTTTAAGACTTTTTGTGGCAAATGCAACAACTCTTCAATGTGTTCAATAAAATATGTGTAAGAACACTTAGATTTCACCAACTTGTACCTAGGAGATATTCAAACTTAAGTCTATTTTTGTTCGTGGTAACATCATCAAATGAGTCCTCCCTCTCGGGGCGGAGCGCTAGGAACGGTCAGACTGATTAAAAACCACTTTTTTCCTTGAGTTGTCCTTGGTGTTCCTGGGTCACGGTTATCTTTATAGACGGTCCCGCGATCCCGGCAGCGGTTTGGTCTGATGGCTTTGTCAGTTTGCTGACAACTCCTTATGGCATGTGGAATACTACCCGCCGAAGAGTAGTGTATCCGTGTTAGATATGTAACTATGGCCTTTCATAGCCAATACCATACAATCAGAAACAGAATTGAATGGACTTCTGCTTTGTATTGTCATCTACGCATTAGCAATAGTCTCCCTTTACGCGGCAATAGGCTTTGTATTCGGTAACTGCTCAAATACAGAGCCCGCATCGGAATCGTATTAAACGGTCCACCTACTGATTGTGCAGTAGGTATTGTCCTCTCGATGAGAATAGACAATCAACATAACCGAGTTTGAGAGCTAGGTGTCATCGTCATAATTCAATAGTTCTGTGACACTATGTAGTCCAGTCAACGAGGCATATGTGCTACATAGTTTGCGACTATGTATCAATTGTTGATATAACGAAGATGAAATAATTCCTACTGTTATTTTTGTTAACCATTTTGTTTTTAATCGATTTCCTGGTTATGTTACTTATATGCATCCTATTTGATAAACGAATCTCTCTTTAGTGAGTGTCTGCTATCATGGAAAATTATTGATATTTTTGTGGTCCGAAAAATTCCTCCGGCACTGAAATTTGGCTTAAGATAAAAGAAGGTGATACAGATTACAGATGCACAATAATCCAACTTTTTTTTTCGAGATGACAAAAATATGAAAATTGCTTATAACTCTCTGTGAAATTCATCAGCCTCAAATTACACTAGTTTACAAGGTTTTTTACCCAAAGATGAAACTGATATGTATCGGTAGAGTTATAAGCCCTTACTTAAAAACTGAAGTTGGAAAAAAATTAGGACGTCAAATTTTGGAATTATTTAGTATTTTTATTATCCATCATTTTATACACATAACTCAAAAATAAATAAAAAAGGCTCGTTTTACTCCTTCTTTAATACTGATTAGTATCAGTTTCTCTTATTATGGACCGGCAATAATCCGCTAACTAACATTTTATCCCAAAATCTTTTGTATCTTTTCTCAAAAACCTTTAAATCCTAGTGAAAACGTTCGCCATGCTCATCACTCACGCTTCCCAGGTTCTCAGGGAGAAAATCCAAAGAAGAATGTAAAAACTGAATTTTCTTTGGTAATTTCTCAATAAATATGAAATAATTTCTGCACAATTCTAGAGTTATTGTTTCCCAGGATTTTTTTCACTACCGCTTCTAAGGACTACTAAGCATCTTTTTCGACACTGGATAAGTGTAACCATCAACATTTTAATTCTTTGATATTTTTCATATTTCGGGTTTGTGACTGATGAAACATCAGGATATTGTATGTGCTTTCGGTTTTTGTTGTTAAAACCTGTAGTTCCAGTGAGGCAGAAGTAACAGTCAGTAGTATGATTTGTGGGTTCTCTTCTCTCCATATCATTAGTATGCGGAATCGCAATTTTTTTTTTCCTGCAGCTCAGTTCTATAAAATACTTCTGCAATTTTCCCACACTACACCAAGAACCCATTTTTATCAAGGTTTCTTACCGAGATTTGAAAGTAATGGAAATACGCTCGTTTTACGCCTTCAGTGGCTGGTCTCTTCATTTTTGACAAAATAAACTGGCCACAGACATAGCAAAGTTATTTGGGTTTAATTTACAGTTTTGATGACATTATAAAACAAATTAAAATGTTCAAATATTACTTAAACGCAATTAAAACAAACTTAACTCCGACACGGCGAATAAGATAACTTAATTAGGTCAAATGTGGATATTTCAAAAAGTTGACGTGATAAAAATATAAGGCATATATTTTTGTAGTAAGGGCAGTGGCGGATTAAACGTTGAGAGCGCTGTAGGCAAGCATCTCATCGGCGCCCCTATATTAAAAATAACTCGTAGATACTATACTTTGACCAAAACCGATGTAAAACGCGGTGAGATAGGGGCCAACAAAAAAAGAGCATCAGTTTACATGAGATCGATATCTGTCGAACAGATCTTAAAAAACGACTAAAATAAATAGGAGACTGTAACGCGTTGTTCTAACACTGAAGAAGCAGCCATTCAGGGCCCCGTAAGAGCTACTGGCGCCTGTGTGCAAAAAAGGATTTTGGCGCCCCTTAAAGCATTTTGAATTATATATTACATATAAGACAAACTTAAAATTTTGTAGACCACAACAAGATTAAACAAGCTTAGGAAGCATTTATTATTGAAAAATGAGCTAACAAAAGAGAGGCGTAGAAAAGCGAAAGCCAACCATATTTGAAGCGCGAGCGAAGCGAGCGCGAAATTTTTTAGGTTTTTGGAATAGGACAAGGTAATATTTCATAGAAAAGCGAACGCATACAGCTCTAATATTAAACGTTTCCGGATTTCAAGTTTTAATCTAAAAGTGAGATCAAATATTTGAAGTATTTAGTTCTTAAACCTAATCCTATTACTCGTAGTTCTCAACTCCTATTTTAGAATTATTTTTGATTAGTATCTTTTTTCTATTTTTTTTTATTTGGGCCCTTGGCTTTGGCGCCCGTGTGAATTTCACACTTTGCACATAATAATTATGGTAGCAGGTGGCCCTGCAGCCATTGAAGTTGGCCGTATTGTACTTGGAGCGTTGAATAAAGTTTTTAGAAAAATAAAATCAAAATCACACATTGCTTGTTATAATCAGTCATAAAAACAACTTTTTAACGACTACTCCCAGGCGCGAGCGACGCGAGACTATTTGTAATGTTTAATTAATAAAAATAATAGTTTTATTGTTTATGTGGTGGCTTACATATTGACACAATTAATTTTATGATACATTGTATATTTTTTCTTTATTTTACAATTCCGCCCGCGCGCCCCTTTGTACCTTCGCGCCCCTAGGCAGATGCCTAGTTTGCCTTAGGGATAATCCGCCTCTGAGTAAGGGGGTAGGTAGAAAACATATGCAATATGAATTATCTTTGGGTAAAAGAAAAACTTTTTTTTTGTAAAGTAGTGTTATTTTTGTATTTGTTTAATGATGTGGATAAGAATAGGTAAGTATAAAAATCCAACAAATTTTCGATTTCAGTGTCACTCCAAATTAACATTTTACATAACGCGCTCTAACTTCGAGTGAAAAATTGCTCTGCCGATTTTTATTTTTTATGTGATTTCATATACTTAAATACATAGGTCGTAGGTATTTAAAGATAAGATAACAAATAAAACTTCTCGGCTAAAAATTTTTTGGATTATTAAACCCACCTACTCTCATCATATGCCACAGCGCCGGAGGAATTTTTCGAAAAACTTCATACAAAAATGTCCTCGTTGACTGGACTATTGGTCCAGCACAGACGATAGAGATTGTTTTAGCCAGTGAAAATAGAATCTAAGATCTGTCACTCAAGTTCTCTATTTCTTCTTTTTTTCTTAGCATTCTCTATCTCTTTCTTAGCATCTACAAACTCGATCGCACAAAAAGTGTTTCGTCTGCGCTACACCTTTTTTAAAGTAGAAAATCATTAAATAATTCGACGTGAGGACTGTCACAATTTCATCATCTGCCTAGCCTTTTTTTTAATATTGGGTTCGGCTTCCAGTCGAACCAGATGCCGTCACAATAGTACTGACTGAAATATAGAATGCGGTAAAAAATGTAGAAGTGACTGTTAGTCTCCTACGGTGCGTACAGACTACGTAACATAACATGTTTATAACGTGCTCAAAGCTTTAGAAAACAAACAAACTAACAATAAATTAATTCTCGAGTGCCACCAAGCTCTGGAGAGTTTGTCGATGTTCAATCGGATTACTCTCCAGTGGATCAAAGGACACAGCGGATCTTTGGGTAATGATGCAGCAGATGAACTTGCGAAGAGAGGCTCTGATATGAAGGTGCTAGGCCCATACCCTCTTCTCCCACTGCCTTTCTCACAATTTCGTGCGTGGATTCGCCAAAGATCGACGGAACTCCATAACAACAGATGGTCACGGGCAACAGACTGTAGACAGTCGAAATTGGCTCTGCCGATGGTACACCCGCGATTAACCAAAAAACTCCTCAGCATGAGCAGGAATAACCTTAGAATAATTATAGGAACAATTACGGGCCATAACACACTCAATAAACATCTTTTTAACATAGGTGCCACAGACAGTCCCCTTTGCAGGGGATGCCTTGACGCCGAGGAATCAGGCGCCCACGTTATCCTGGAATGCGTGGCCGTGGCCTCTCAACGTGAAGAAATCCTCGGAACAGTGAGGTCGCTCCGCGAAGCCTGTGAAGCTCCCAGGAGGCTTCTGTGCTTCTGGGCGGAGCTAGGCTGGCTCTGTTAGCCAGAATCCCCACGCACAACGGACCAAATGGGAGTCTAAGTGCGGAAAAGGGAGTCCTATCATCATCATCATCATCAACGTGTTTATAACATTTTTCATAGTGTGGTCATGTTATATAACATTTAACATGCATTTGTAGTGTTATATAACATTGTTACATGGTCTGTAAGCACCTTTACTGACTTAAAATCTCCTTACTGTTTCTTTAGTTGACGGGATGTTTAGCACAGTGGTGCGCAGCGTGTCGCAGGTTCAATCCCCGGACGGAATAAATGTATTGTTTGACCTCCAAGTAGTTGTTCCGGTTCTGTGTGTTTGTGTATGTCAATTTTCTATGTTTTTAAAGGCATCCACAACACGGGAGAAATTCCGAGTGCGGGTTTTTTTTTTTTTTGTATTTTACCCTTTGTGTGGTTGTCTTATTTTGTAATACACAAAATTAGACTCTAAACTAATTTTATACGATTCCCACTATATAAAGTTACTTTTTCTCACTGAAAACAGTGAGTAAATAGTAGATTATTAACCAAGGGAATAAAGCAGTGTCTTCTGTCGCGGGTGACGATTTAAATCGCGAGCTTAACGAAGGACTCGAGGTTTACTCCCGAGCGTAGCGAGGGTGTTAAAAACTTAAATCACGAGCGAAGCGAGGGATTTAAGACGTGTCCTGAGTGTTGCGAGGGATTTAAGTTCACCCAAGACTAAGACAGCTTTATCACCGAGGAAAATACTCTACTTTTCGTACCATTTGCGAGAAAATTAACACAATAGTAATAATATGAGATAAGCATTTATTAAACATTAACATTTAACATTAACTTATTTATTTTTATAAATAAAATAAAATAAAATAAACTTAATGTTTTAAATGTATTTGAAGAAAACAAAAATGCGGCAAATTCCTCGACTAATATTTTTTGTCGGAAAAGCAAAGGCATCAAGCTCATACGGCCTCTTCGGTATTCGTAATTTTATTGAATAAATCATAACTGCATAATAAATGCGTATTCCTTTTTCAAAAAGTTGTATAATGCTATAAATACAAACTCAATGTTGTAAAGACAGACTGATGTAGTTCAGTATCGGTAAGTATTCCAAATTTAAATCACATTCTCTCCCTAGAGGATGAATGAAATTCAGTACAACTTTCTTTCCCTGTTTTTAACAGATTAAAAATGACTATTGTTATATACGCTTTTTGGGGCATAGAATGTCACTTTTTTGAGCAAGTGGTACGAAAAAGCTCTTTTTCTCACTGTTTTGGTGTTTGAATTTAGAACACATTGCTGCGGTCCACCCCCGTCAGCCCTCGTGTTGTTAGGATAATGTTGCTCTTAATTTAAATCATTGTTCCGAGTTTAATGTCAATTTGTTGGCGCAGTGACCGAGCGATTGGACTACTTCGTCGCGTGCAGTGGGTTCGATTCCCGCACGGAGCAAATTTTCGTATGATCTACAGTTATTTGTTTCGGATCTGGGTGTTTGTGTATGTGAATTTAGATGTTTGTAAACGCACCTTTGTCTTTTTTTTCTTCGATAAATACCTATCTATTAACGCTTAATTATTATTTTTCTTGTGGTCATGGTATAAAGTATCGTATGTAACTCGTGAATAAAACGGATTTAAATCGAGGGCCTGAATCACTCGCGTCGCTCAGGATTTAAATACTTGAATCACTCGCTTCGCTCGTGATTCAATCATCATGAATCACTCCCTGCGGTCGTGATTCAGTCATTAAAATCCTTCGCTTGCTCTTGATTCATATTATATGTATATGGCCCTCGCTTTAAATCCGCTCTTTATTCACTCGTTGCATATATAATGTACTATTATACCATTCCCACTTTAAAAAGTTACTTTTTCTCACTGAAAACAGTGAGTAAAAAGCTCTTTTACTCACTGTTTTGGTGTTTGAATTTAGAACACATTGCTGCGGTCCACCCCCGTCAGCCCCCGTGTTGTTAGGAAAATGTTACTCTTAATTTAAAACATTGTTCCGAGGGGTACATATTTGAATATCGAAGATTAAAATATCTACGCTTAAAATATCGATGTTCAAAATATCGAAAATGAAAATATCGAATGACTATAAAATCGAAAATTAAAATATCGAAAGTTTAAAATATCGAATGATGAAATGATCTACGTCCAATATATCTAAAATCTAAATATCTACAAAAGTTACATCGAAAGATCTAAATATCGAAATACAGATTATCTAATGTCCTAAATATCGAAGTTCAGATTATCGAATGTCCGAAATATCGAACCTAACAAGGTAAGTCGACGGAGCCACGCTTCGCGGGGCTCCTATTTTTGTTTGCAAGGTTTATAGTAACCTAACACGAAGAGGATGGCGGGGTCTGAAAGACCCCGCCATCCTCTTCGTTCGAACCTAACCTGTCCGAATCGGGGTGCCCCAAGTTCCGAGCTCGCTTCGCTCGCTCTTGCATCCGAAGTCCGTCCAGCTACCTTGTTGGGTAGTAATCAGTAATTTGACTAAGGACGCAAGAGCGAGCGAAGCGAGCTCGGGACTTGGGGCACCCCGACTCGGACAGGTTAGGTTCGAAGAGGGTGGCGGGGTCTGAAAGACCCCGACATCCTCTTCGTGTTAGGTTACTTTAAACCAACGACTATTTATTACTAGACTACGCATTGCACAATCTAACGAACAAAACTATTCTGCCAACTCGCTGAGGTACTACTTAAGCGAGGGGGACGGGGTACTGCGTTGTGATTGGCTAACTCAAGGTCTGTTCTGTCTCAACGTATGTTTACGGCTCACAGGATTGGTCGAAATGAGACGGATATAAGACTTTTTTGCCTAATGTGTTGGCAGACATCGGTCGCCTGTTATTAGGAGTCTAGTATTATATCGTCGTTGCTATAAACCTTGCAAACAGAAATAGGGCTCCATCGACTTACCTTGGTAGGTGGTTATTTTTTTCGATATTTCAACTAGTAGGTATTTTTAACGTAGATATTATGAAATTAGATATTATGAACTGCGATGTATTAAACGTTGATATTTTGAATTTCGACATAACGTCTTTCGATATTTTGAATCATTCGACATTTAAATCAGTCGACATTTTAATCTTCGACGTTTTAAGCGTAGATGTAAAATTTTTCGATATTTTGTTACAATCGATATTTTAATTTTCGATATTCTGAACATCGATATTTTAAGCGTAGATATTTTAATCTTCGATATTCAAATATGTACCCGTTCCGAGTTTAATGTCAATTTGTTGCCGCAGTGACCGAGCGATTGGACTACTTCGTCGCGTGCAGTGGGTTCGATTCCCGCACGGAGCAAATTTTCGTATGATCTACAGTTATTTGTTTCGGATCTGGGTGTTTGTGTATGTGAATTTAGATGTTTGTAAACGCACCTTTGTCTTTTTTTTCTTCGTTAAATACCTATCTATTATCGCTTAATTACACACATCAAAAGTGTCTAGGGATCAAGCATTTTTATGCGGATTTCTTGAGATTGAGATGTGGCTTTGTAATAAATTTATGATTTTATAAATTTATATGGATCCTTTTTGGTGCATTTCATAATTTGAATCAGGAACTGTAAATCAAATTCGAGTAAAAGATGAAAATCAGCTGTCAATATTTTCCCTATAAAAACATACAACGCATTGAAGACATTATTAGTGCTACTGTTTCCCTACTACTGATTAAAACCAACGTTATTATGGAGCGGCGACGTCATTTAAGCAGGGAAGAAATGCTCAGAGCCGTGGGAATGATAGAAGCTGGTTCCCGGCAACGTACTGTGGCTTTAGCTCTGAATACAAGTCAGAGTGTTATCAGTCGACTTTGGACACGTTACCGAAGCACTGGTACCGTGGCTGAGCGCCATGGAGGACGGTATCGCTGCACCACACGGAGACAAGACCGATACATTCAAATCTTAACTCGAAGAGCTCCAACAATAACCGCCATGATGTTAGCCGTGAGGCTTCATCACTCTTCAGGGAACTTAATTAGCGACCAAACAGTCAGAAACCGCTTGCATGAAGTGAACCTTCATTCCCGAAGACCGCTACGGGTACCACCTATAGCAATGCACAATCGTAGGATTCGACATCAATGGGCTCTTGAACACAGAAATTGGGCAGAAGAACAATGGCGTTTCGTGTGCTTTTCTGATGAGTCTCGTTTTGGTATGAGACCGGATACAAGACGTATACGACACTGGAGAACCCCTGGACGCCAACAGCGATTAAAATCCTGCCAGGAAGTCCATCCTTGTAGTGGTGGAACCATCATGGTATGGGCGGGTATTTGGATCGGCGGAAGAATTGAGTTGATTTGGATCAGAGGCAACCTCAACGCTCAAATTTATGCTGAGACGATTGTATCAGACGTCATCGTTCCTCTACAAGTGCAAATCGGTCCCTTATTTCAGTTAATGCATGATAATGCACGACCGCACACCGCAAGAGTTGTAAGACAGACTCTCGCCGCAGCTAACATCAATGTCCTGCCCTGGCCTGCTCAGTCGCCAGACTTGAACCCGATTGAGCATGCATGGGATATGCTACAGAGAAGAGCTCTGCCGAATATGGAGGGTATCCAGTCGCAAGAAGACCTTTTTTTGGTGTTGCAACGAACATGGGCGGCCATTCCACAGCGTGATTTGGATGAACTCATTTTGAGTATGCCAAACCGATGCTCTTGTGTTGTTAGTGTTCGCGGTAGAAACACGGATTATTAATTGTTTAAGTTACCCAATAAAATTTTAAAGAAAACTGTTATTTCAGTCTTTTTTTCGAACTTTAATGTTAGTGGTTCAAATGTCAAAAATCCCTTTATTAGGAAAATGGCAAATTTCTTTATGAATGCAAAGGTGACTTGGTTTATCGTTACTGTGACAAACGATAACACTTTATTTGATGAATCCTTAAAGAACATTTTAATTAATATCAATCAGGAGAAAAGTTATTGCAAAAATATATGTTGATCCCTAGACACTTTTGATGTGTGTATTATTTTTCTTGTGGTCGTGGTATAAAGTATCGTATGTAACTCGTGAATAAAACGGATTTAAATCGAGGGCCTGAATCACTCGCGTCGCTCAGGATTTAAATACTTGAATCTTCGCTTGCTCTTGATTCATATATATGGCCCTCGCTTTAAATCCGCTCTTTATTCACTCGTTGCACAATGTACTATTGTCTAATAAGCTTGCTTATTAGACAAAATAAGTTTGGACTAATCAGAAATAGAATTGAGTAAAGTGGTATTTTTGTTATTCTTCTCATTTTAGAATGTGCAAAGTCGCGTTCTATCCATGTTTACGCAAAAATAATGTGAATGCAATGTGCAATCATCTGGATCGATTTAAGCAGCTAACGGCTAACTGCATTTACATAATATGCAATGTATTGCGTCAAATTCTGTACTGCATACGCTTGTAACATTTCAACAGTCGGTAAAATTATCTATCACTTTGTATTGGTTATTTATTCGGGTGATGCTACTTCAAATTATATTAGCGTCTATGAAGTGTTTCGAAACTGTGATTTCTGTTTATGATAGTTTTGATGCACATAGTCTGTGAATAGAATCCGCCACGAATATAACATTCATTATATTTCAGATTGTTGGTCCGGGAAAAAAATACAAGATAAATAAGTATTATCTACTCTCATATCGTTAAATTCGAAATACAAAACTCAAAACGAGTTTATGTAGACGTACTTTACAAATAGTATATCGAAATGAAATTAAAAAATTTAATTATGACACTATTTCTCTAACAAAATAATGTTATAATAAAAAAAAAATTCATTACGATACTGATTACAGATCCTAAACATCTATTTATTTTTTTATCTTATACTCTCATATCGTTGTATTCAAAATACAAAACTCAAAACGAGTTTATAATTTATTATAGACGTACTTTACAGAATAGTATATCGAATGAAATTAAAAAAAAAATATTATTACACTATTTCTTTAACAAAATAATGTTATAATATTTTTTTTTTCATTACGATACAGATTACAGATCACAGATACTACTATTTAATTTTTTATCGGTGGCTGCGCGCGCTTTGGCCATTGCGCGGTGATAACGGGAATTTTGGCGCCATACGTTTGTATTTCGGTGGATAATTATTAGTGTTTATCTTTTATTTGATGTGTTCGTGTTCGATGAGAGGTAGATAAAGTAGTGTATGA
The DNA here is from genome assembly GCA_954870645.1 of Agrotis clavis. Classification (NCBI taxonomy): domain Eukaryota; kingdom Metazoa; phylum Arthropoda; class Insecta; order Lepidoptera; family Noctuidae; genus Agrotis; species Agrotis clavis. The sequence goes on from OX940917.1 coordinate 6,004,328, forward strand.
AACTGCACATAACTAGGTATTATACACTCATGTGATACTTTTAAAAATACGAGCGAACCCCTCATTATGTACCAGTTTCATAAACTACTATTATCTGTGGCTGCGCGCGCTTTGAAAATAGAACGCTTCATTGAAATTTTGAAAAATGAACACATGCAAAAACCAATAAATAAACTGTGTCAATCTTTATCTTTTTTTGATATGTTCGTGTTCAATGAGAGTAGATAAAGTAGTGTATGAAACTGCACATAACTATATTATACACTCGTGTGATACTTTTAAAAACCTCGCTTCGCTCGTTTTTTAAACTCATACTCGTGTATAATACCCCTCATTATGTACCAGTTTCATAAAACTACTATTTTCACATACTTAACTTATTTTGTTTACATGTTTCATTCTGTCCTTGCTACCATATTATTCTCTTAAAATATAATTAAATGTGTTTATTTTATTTTTTTAATTAAATTTAATCACAATGGGTCGATTTGACTACGATACTTTTTTCCCGTGGTAATCTCGCCCACATAATCGGCCGAGTTTACTATTAAGTAAGTACTGGTGGCCTACCATGGTGGTTTCGCTCAGGGAACGAGATGGCGCTAGACGCCTTGTATAGCTCTGTCTCTTTCCCACAGCCTAACTACTCACGATTTAAGACGTCATGGTAGGCCACCTGTTCCTACTCCGTGTAAGTTGAGCCGCGCACCAGAGGCGAGTTTCCCCCAAGCCAACAGAGTAGGTACTACCCGAAGTATTTGTAAGGATAACAATACCGGGACATATAATATTTTGAAGTTCAGTAGGGAGATAAAAATAATAAAGAAACCTATTTTGGACGATGGCCAGATGGCGCGTATGTATTGACTTGCTCAAGTAACTATGACAAACAAGTCGTTTTTTTTTTCTTATTAGCTATTTTTCTATTCAGTTGAACGGAATTATTTATTAATCGCATCATTGTTTAACGAGATAACTTTCCTGGGTGTACTGGAATTTTAAAACGTGGGTTCTCAAAAAAGTACTTTTGAACAAAAGACTTTTTTGAGAACCCATGTTTTTAAAAAAGCGTTTTTTTTACTTTAGGTACATCAATTTTTTTTTTACCCTTTACACAGTGATGGGAGCCCCGCGCGCGGGGCTCTGCTGATTACGCCTTATTACAAGTTTTTTATTTTTTTTTATTTGATCTTTACGTTTGAGATTAGCCTTGAAAAATTGCCCTTAGAGCTTGTTATAAGATAGCATTCCAAAATTAGAAAAACGATTAAGTTGATATAGACTTTTTGACCTTCAGAGTACCTACATATTTGACCTTGATTTCTGAGTTGTTGACCTTGACCTTAAACATGTCATTGACTTCATTATCACTTGAAACTTTCTTTATCGGTTCCCATTTTGAGTGCCGTCGCCGCGCGCCGCCGCCGGCAGCCGTTGTTTTAAATCTCGACTGCAGGCAGAATACTTACCGCCCGCCGGTTCCCAACAGTGATATTTATGATAGCCGGTGCCGGCAGCGGAGGCACTCCCTATAAGAAAACATACAAAAAAATCTGTTGTCCAGCAGACCCTCTCATGCCCAGTAAAAACGCGTGGAATCCAACATGGATCTCCAAGCCGTTTTAGTGATGAATGGATACCCTATAAGGCTGGTGGATTATATTCAACACATATGCTGTCTAGGTTTCGATCGCGATCTTTAAGTTAAATCGCTACAGCTGGATTATTATTATACGTTCAAGCAAAACAAAAACATGTTGCTAGAATAAAATATCGCAGCTTATGATTATTAAAAAAAAAACTCTTATTTCTGAGACGCAACTGCCCTTTCCTCATCTTTACATACTTTTTTGATAGCTTATTTTTTACAATCAATTGATACACTGACTGCTTTGTTATTTATAGTTCTTTCCTGAGAAGTATTTTCATTTGAAAAACAGCTGATTGTTTCTTTTTAGCTTTCACAATGTACTGTAGACTTTGACTTCAATTTGAAAGTTTCACTCAAAAGGTGAATCTGACTTGACTTTGATATTGACTCCAACTCCAAGTCCAAAGACATTAAAATAATTCATGAAAGTTTGAATATCATTCACCATTAACAGCATTTCAAAAGTTGGCAACACTGCAAACAACTGCCAAATATTTCGCTGCTTCGATCAATTTCCCAGTAACACACGATCTTCAATTAAAATTGATTACGAGTCGCATGAGTACAAGCAATACTGACGACTAATTAGTACGATGTCAATATTCAAAAAATACGACTGAACGAGTTTGTTCAAAAGACACAAAGATACACGTTATAACGTGCAGAATTTAAATAAACGATATTTTAAAACTAGTGGAACAACAAAGGCTTGCTTTCAAATTAATTATTTTTGACATATCAAGCAAAAGGACGTTTGTCGTTGTGTGCGTTGGCCAAAGTAATTTTGATAAACAACATTACACAAATACATCTAACTCCTTACTGAATTAGCAACATTATGCTAGTTCTCTATTCTCTAAAGAATTGCTCATCAACCGATAATTAATGTCAACCTTTCACGTTTTATCTCTTTCTAGCTATTATGTAATTGCTTAAAGAGAGGAATGCAACTAATTTAACGCTGTCTGTAATTTGTAATTATATCTACATATATATCCGTTCTAATATTATAAAGCTGATGAGTTTTTTTGTTTGGTTTGTTTAACGCGCTCATCTCAGGAACTAATGGTTCGAATTGAAACATTGTTTTGGATAGTCCATTTACCAAGGAAGGGTATAAATTATATTGTTTGACGCTACGACCAATAGGATTTATCATTACTTCCCAGAATTAGATCCTTATTAACGACACTATCTTGATTTTTTTCCAAAATCAGCGGGTTCGATTCCTGGCCAAGATTATTGATTTTTCTAAAATCCAATGATGCAGTTTTAGTTTTCGTCGAAATCGGCTTTGAGACTCCTTTCAACGTTTTTCGATATTCCTCATAGTTTTGGATATAGCCATCCACGCCCAGTTTAAAAACTCACCCTGTATTAGAGATGTTACGAATATTCGCATTCGCATTCGCATCATGCGGATATTCGCATATTTTTAGACATTCGCATTCGCATTCGCATTCGCAAAATTCATGCGAATATTTTGCGAATACGAACGACTGAAAAAAATACCAATATTTGGTACTCCTTCTTCCACACACTCCATTCGTTCTTATCTTTTGTCGTCCTCTCCATTCATCTTATGTTCAATCTGCCTTTATCTCGCCATTCATCAACATAAATGTTCATCAAATCAATCACAACAATTGATCATAAATATGACCATGCTAAGATAAACTTGTTTCTGTCTGTTTTTCTTTCACTGACGCCACTCTTAGAACTACTCTTATACAGGGTGAATTTTTCAACGGGTGTGGATGGCTATATATTATGTATATCCGAAACTATGAGGAATATCGAAAAACATTGAAATGAGTCTCGAGGCCGATTTTAAAACTGCATCATTGGATTTTAGAAGAATCAGTAATTCTGGCCAGGAATCGAACCAGCTGGAGCAAGGATCAAATTCTGGTGAAGTAAAAATGCAATTTTAGTTTTCGTCAAAATCGGCCTCGAAACTCCTTTCATAGTTTTTCAACATTCCTCTTTGTTTCAGAAGGCCATCCACGCCCAGTAAAAAAAATCACCCTGCATACTTTTTCCATTTTCGTTACAGTCAGGAAGTAAAAAAAAATAAAAATAAGTTATAAAGTTACATTAAAAAGTGTTCTTTTTTGTATTTTCTAAATTATGAAACGTAATTGATTTAAAACTGAATATTCGCATTCGCATTCGCATTCGCGAATATTAGAATTGAATATTCGCATCCGCATTCGCATTCGCGAATGTCAAAAATCAGATATTCGCAACATCACTACCCTGTATACATAATATAGATCAGATTAATTATAACTACTCACTAGTTTGAATGACTGACTTGATTTTATAATCTAATTTTACTAAAACAGAACATCGAGCATTCGCCGTTTTTGATTTTGCCGAACTGAACAACAGACAGAGCCGAGCATAGAGCCAGACATCGATTTGAACATTTTCACGATCTTTCTACCGAACAGTCTAGTCGATGATCATTAAAGCTATTGTCAAACAGACAGGCGTGGCGAACGCGAAGCCAGTTTTGTTTGTAATGTATGGTATTGTTTGAAGCCAGTCACATAAACTATCGGATCGCTTTCGCTTTTATATGTGACTGGATTCAAACAATTCCATTTATTACAAACAAGTTTCAGCCCGCCAAATGTTATGAATGAAAATACGACGTTGCCAATTCGGATAAAGAGGCATTATGCATATCGGGTTATTTACGTCTAGGTATTTAGTTTGTATGAAAATTAACAAAAAATAAAAAATAAGAATTTATTAATGTGTCCATAATGAAAAATGCTTACTTCCGTGGTCTGAACATCTGGTCGAAGTTTATGTATATCGTCCGGAACACGGTGTATATTAAAGTGTAGCTGGGCTCTTGGAGTTCCGCATCAGGTGTCCAGGATCTTCAATTTTAATCTCTCAGCAGAAAATGCTCATCACGTGGAACAATTTTTGCTATGGCATCATTTTTGTATCTCTTATAGTTTAGCAGGTCTGTTGCAGTTCTGCATCAGGTGTTCAAGTTTCCAAGATAAATTATAGCCTATATGTTAACCGGACTTAATACCAATACAACAAAAAAAAAATCATTCAAATCCGTCCAGTAGTTCCGAAGATTAGCGTGCACAAACACTGCTTTTCTACGATTTTATTATATGTATAGATTAAATCGCTTCGGATGGCATTCGCTTCGCCTGTCTGTTTGACAATAGCTTAAATATGTTTGGCTGGGCAATAAACTCACCGGAACGTTTATGATGCTGAACGTGTGTTACATTCGCAAGAACACACATTACAAGTGAATGGTCAAGTTTATATTATCGGAAGCAAAACTGACTCGGTCCTTGCCGATTTACAAACTGTTTTTACTATCGTGTCATTAATCTATGTTCAAGCTGAGCGGCTGTACTTTTTTCCGAACGTAGAATTATGTACATAATTCTTGATTTTGCTACTCGGCTGTGCCAAGCTAAACTAAAACAATGTACACATAGAGTTCGCGTGACGACTAAGACCATTTGACGCTGCGGTAGGGTCTATGTCATTACATCAAATTGCATAAAAATAGACTTCGTATATAAGTATGTAATGTCGTAAGCAATTGAAATCAAGTCATAACACTGTAACTGTAAACATTAACCGTGGTACCACAAAAACTTTTAAACGTCTGTTGAACACTTGTCTAAAAAAATGACAGAGTATGACGTTGAAATAAGGTCCGTTTTGCAGTCACACTTTTTTAGACAAGTGTTCCACAGATGTTTAAGTTTTTGTAGTAAGGCTGTAAAAATTTGCAGTCCCTAAAAATAATAATTATGCAATTTTCAAACAAACTGCAATAGATGTTGACAGTAAACCCCAACTTAGAGCGTCCAATTATCTTCTAACTTTCAGGAAACTGTCCGATGTAAAATTAAGACATTTTTGTTTGCTCGCTTCTCTAGACAGTGCTGTACAAAGAAAGTATTTAATTTTTATTGTTTTCGTCGTCGAAACGATTTGGTACAAGGCACCGTGTCTCTATGCGAGGACGCCGCATGAAGCCCGGCGAATATCAATTTTTATTATACATATAGGTACATATTTTCCAGTAGGTAAGTACCTAATACGCTGGCGTAGTGACCAATTTTTATATTTTTCCGTGAACTTACTTTGTATGAGTGTGTAGAGAATATAAATAACTACCTACTTATTAGCGACCCACCTCGGCTTTCACGGGTGATAGCAATAGCACTGACTTTTCCGATAATTCTAAATATTATCATGTACATAAATGTTTAGAAAAAAACAGTTTTCTATTTGTGACATTTTTTTTGCTTCGTAAAGTCATCAAATGAGTCCTCCCCCGCCCAGAATAGAGCGGAAGGGACTGTATAACTCGTACTGACTAAAATCCACAGTGTTCCTTCATAACCCTATACGTTCCAAGGTCACTGTTATTTATTTAGACAGATCCGAAACCCAGTTCTATTTAGGACATGAGTAGGAAATCAGTACTTATTATTTTTAACTATTCAAACTCTTTTACTATTCGACACGTTATAGAAAATCGACTGATTTAAAAGAGCAGATGTAAATGAAAATGTCGAAAATACAGACCCTAGAAGGACATACGCTGACCCTGACCTTGGTGGTGATGTTGTTAAGAAAGGTCAAGTGCGTTAGGTACTCACAATGGGCGTGCGTGTATCATCACAAACGTATAAACGTAGACGAAGGTGTATTATGTAATTGTGTATGTTTGTTCTACATTAAACAACACTTTAATTATAATTTTTTGAAAATTAACGTGAATTTTAATCTTTGAGTGTTCAATTCATATTGTAGATTATAAAGTATAAAAGAAACCTATTAAGCTATTGCCATTCAGCGTGGTAACGCTGCCAGTATCCTGGGGTCTTTTGTGCCAGGAACGTCACGGGATGGTTTATTTGATTAGGATAGGTTTTTTTTTTAGACGAACCTTATTATTTATTGACATTTAATTGTTTTAATTATATGATTTTATTTTTTCATGGTTGGTTCAATGAATTTTATACCTAATTTAATAATCCATTTTATAATTCTCTTTTTTAATGATTTTTTTTTGTATTTTGATGTGTGTTTTATTAATTAATTGTTAAGAATATAGCTATATATTAAATATAGATAAAATTCTTGTAATGTTTCAATGATTAACTATTTCAAATATGATTAGAATTTAGAACAAAGAAATCAGCACCTAAATGCTCAATTTAGCAGTAATAATGTTCTTTTTACTATTTTTTTTGTCCTTTTTTAAACGTTTAAAAACAATGTGTGAACCACATTATTCGTGTAAATTCATGTAGTTAAATTTCAAAAAATTACATTAAAATTATGTGGAAAACTAATAATTATTATTGCAGTCTATATAAAGCTTTTTATATTATTAACCTTTGTATTATATCGCGAAGTTACGCATACGTTCCAGTTTCATCTCTAAATGCATTTAGTTCAGAGAGTTTCTATATTTATTTCACATTCAACATAGAAATGGAAAGTTCTCTATACTAAACTACCCACTCTGGTCGTAACTCTGTAGGTTTATAGTGCCTCTAACTTGTGCCTGGCTGTGAGTAGAAAATAATACACGGTGGACTAAAATAGAATAGAATAAGTAACATTTTTGTAAAACATGGGTATATAAAAGAAAACAAAGGTTTGACGGGGCCCCGTCAGATCGAATATTATTATTATATTTGGGGGCCCCCAAAGAGAGTAGTGCTATTAAGGCTTCAGTCTTGGTTTGCACAAAATAGAATCGCGTTCGGCCAGTCGATCGTACGTCAAATTTCGGGCTCCCTTCCCGCAACCCCCCGCATACATCCTGCCTACTGAATTATTATAAAACAATTTTGATGCGGTAAGAACATTGCTCTACTAAGGATTATTTAAAAGGAGTTATAGAAATTGTTGCTTAATAAGTAGTTTTAATATGACTTGGTTTGTAATAATACGAGTATCACACAAGTGTTTTAATAATAATAATAACAATCGTGTTTAACTAATTAAACCTAAAAAAAGGTCAGTGCAGCAGTGATGCTGGCGAAGGAAGAGGCGGGACGCGTGAGAGAGAGGACAGCGTAAACCTTACATCCTAGCCACAGTGGTAGACGCCCACGGTGACTCGGTCATGGTCATCTCTGGCCATCGTAAGCGCGTAATGGGCGACTCGCTGTCCGACCATGGACCATGTCCGAGTCGACGGCGCTTTGTATACCCTTTGTAAACCGAGAACGTAAAAGGCTATTGAAGAACACCGTGAATTTAAGTCAGTACAAGTCTGACAGTCCCTTCCGCTTGGCCTGGGGTGGGAGGACTCATTTGATGATTTTACCATGATAAATAAAATAAATATTTAAAAAAACAAAAAACCCAACTGCGTAAAAAAACTAAAAAGAAAGAAACAAGCCCAGTAGTTTAGAATTCACTCATTCACACTCACAGTCGGGGCCCATTCAAATTATTATACCAATCAAATCTTCCCAAGGGGCCCCCGACTGTGAGTGTGAATGAGTGAATTCTAAACTACAAACTGGGCTTGTTACTTTCTTTTTAGTTTTTTTACGCAGTTGGGTTTTTTGTTTTTTTAAATATTTATTTTATTTTACTTTTTTTAGTTTTTGTTAGCATTTATCAGACCAAATTAAATTGAAACATATGTTATATATATATTTTGGTAAACCATTTTTAAAATCCTTTGATTTGACACTCCACTTGATAGAGTGTGAGAGATCTTAAAAAAATATTTTAGTTAGGAACCCTTTGCACGCGAGTTCGACTCGCACTTGGCCAGTTTTATGTACCCAGTGACACTCTCACGTTTAAGACGAATCTAACGACACCTCTCAAGTTAAACTCCATCAAGCCGTTTAGGCTGCAGAGCAACACAAAGAAATATACATACATACACACACTCGAAAAACATAACCCTCCTGGCGCAGTCGGGTATAAAAAGTCCTGGGCCATGCCCGGGTCGACGGCGCGTTGTGTTCTACGAGAGCCTCAAATAGCGTCAGCATGATGACGGGGTCCCCCTCTAGAGGGCTAAAGCCTGCTGGCGTCGCGGTACTTATCTCATTACCGTGACCCCGGAACATGAAAGGGTTGTTTATTGTAGGTACTATATTGTCTGAAACACAAGTTCTACTTAGTTCAGGCAAATGAGCAACTGTGCTCTATTCTAATTGGTAAGATACTATTATTGTAAATTATGTCCCTTTTTATTAAATAAACGATTTATTATTTATTTATTATTTATTTGAAGGACACCGTGGGTTTTAGTCAGTCTGACAGACCCTCCCGCCCTGGCCGGGGTACCACAGTAACATCCAAGGACTGCACTCCTTGTCATAGGCACAGTCCATTACCACCTGGAGACAGAGTAACCAACGCTTTTGTTCATTGCTGGATTTTAATGAAGGAGCAATGTTAGCGAACGTGAATGTGATACAATAACTTGCTATCGTTAAGCAATTTAAAAAACAGGTTCAAACGATTTTCGACCTTATTGACATTTATGCAAAAATCGTATTTTAATGAAGGAGCAATGTTAGCGAACGTGAATGTGAGAAAAAACAAACCAAATTTTAAATGTTAATAAGGTCGAAAATCGCTTGAAGCTGTTTTTTTAACTTGCTATCGTTAAGCAATTTAAAAAACAGGTTCAAACGATTTTCGACCTTTCTGACATTTATTCAAAAACCGGATTTTAATGAAGGAGCAATGTTAGCAAACGTGAATGTGAGAAAAAAACAAACTAAATTTTTAAATGTCATTAAGGTCGGAATTCGCTCGAACCTGTTTAGTAACTTCTCCATATCTCTGATATATAGTATATTATTATAATGTCCTCAGGACTACATTATGTTAACTTTATTTCAACAGAATCGGTTCACAACTGAAAATTCTGTAGGAAAATTGACAATTAATTCCTTTTTTTCTAACCATATAGGCCGCGTTTAGTTTTGATTATTAAATGGGACCAACTTTCAGATACACTACGTACAACAAAAAAAAAATGAATTTTTGAAATTGGACCACGTAAGAAAAAGTAATAAATGGTCATAAATAAAATATATATATATATATATATATATACATGTCGAATTGAGAACCTCCTCCTTTTTTTCCGTCGGTTAAAAAATATATTTTAATTTAATCAAGTAGAGCAACCTGAGATGCGTAACTGTGCGTAATCACCGTTAGAGCGAGAGAAGGTGCGAGCGAGAGGGACCAATAAAAATTCGTCGTGGACCTCACGTCCGATCGCTCCGGCCGTCCACCGGCCACTAAGGAATTTCTCTTGCAATTCTCGTTTATAAACACTTTTTGAGAGGTTATTTGAGATATTTTTTATTGTTGAAAAAAAGTGCTTTAGGTACAATTTTTTTTTTGTATTTGCTTTATTGATCTGTCGACATCAAAATAATCTAAATATTACATACCTACGATGCATAGTTCTTATGAAAAAAACTATTTATTGAGAGATAAAATCCGAGAATTTTGATAATATTCTGCCATCTTAATTTAGAAAATGAAAGATAAATATAAAAAACTAATCAGCGCAGTTTGAAGACGAGGATATTGCGGTCATTATGCGCTGCTCAGATTTTTAAATTAATTCTTCATTGTCTCAGATTGAGTGCACCAACGTAACTCGAAATGACGTTGGGCAGGAAAGAGCTGATTTGAACGCTTGATTTACCGTATATAATCGACTTCAATCAACTTAAAAAAAATAACTAGCTGTTACTTATATTATGGTTATTTATGTGCAATAATAATATTTCAAGCTATTGCACTATTTTGTTCAAAAATCACAAACAAAGTTACGCAAATAATTCGGCGCAAGTGAATTTTACAAGACCTGAGCCTTAAGTATTCTGTGTTCCAGCCACTTCCACTCCACTCCAAGGCGACAAGACTCATTTGAAAGTTTCACACTAAAAAAAAGATTGAATATTTAAACGAGTCTTTGAACGCAAATAAGAATGAACATAATCAACCCATTATTTTCTCATGGCGGGGGACACAAAACCTCTGTATCAGAGTTGGCTATTATGGGCCAAGTGCGGACAAGCCATGTAATTTAGGTAAATACAAAACATAGCTAGAATTTGTCAAAAATGTTTCGCAAAAAATTCCTTGAAAATTTTCGCCATCCATATTACGACAACACGTCACTTTTTTTTTATCGTGGTAAAATCATCAAGTGAGTCCTCCTACCCAGGGTAGGGCGGGAGGGACTGTCAGTCTTGTACTGACTTAAATCCACGGTCTCCTTCAGTAGCCCTTTGTGTACCGGAGTCGCGGTATACGTGTGCCCCGTGACCACAATACGTCACTTACGGCTGCATTTACTAAAACTACATTTTTTTGCTGAAAGCTTTAGTGATAGCTTCCCTCGTCGCCCACGCTACAAAAAAGTATGACGGATACGATGACTGATGACGTCATCAGTGTTTCTTTTGTGGTTGTATTTTATTTGTGTAACAGAGTTACGATTGCGAGTTTGTCAGCCAACCAAACGGTATTTTGTCTTATACACTAAACTTGAGACAGGTACACTTATGTGGCGTGTTTAGAACATGCAAAAAGTGACCTTATTTCCAAGACTTAGCTGTCCATCTGTCTGTCACCAGGCTGTGTCTCATGATCCATGATAGTAAGACAACTGTTTGTTGCCGCTTTATCAACAAATACTAACAAACTGAACAATGTACAATCGACAAAGTGGAATCATGACCCATTTTAACAATAAATCCTTTGAGTCCGCCAAATTGACAAAGATCGAAGTCGTTACCATGGATATGTGGACCTAATTGTATTTGAATCTCTGTAGAAAAATAAGCTTATGGTGGGTCATAATTCCACTTAGGGCTGATTTTCCGTCGGATATTGCTCCCTAACTTGCCTCAGTTAATTCCACAACTTGCGTGGGAAGATTACCAACTGTACCCTTAGCACGAATTTTCACTCTTTTACTTTACAGCGTCTTTCCAGTATTTACAGCGTTTTTGTATGAAAAAATGGAACAGCGCCTCTGGTGTGCGAAGCCAGAACTAATTTTTCCCTTGAAAATTGTCAGTTTGAAATTGTCAAAGTTCCAGTTTACTTTACGTCTCAAATACTGAAAATTCGTGCTAAGGGTACTGATCACCAAGTTTTTGTCTTGTTCCACTCTCCACATACAAATAGATACTTAAAAAAGTGACTACGAAAGAATAGACTAACAAATTAATCTATCATTCTGCAGGAGTAAGAACCTCGATCGTACTGTAAATCGTTTCCAAGTGCTCTGCCAATAAAATTTACTCCGTAACCAAATACTGTGTTTATGCCCATCGCCATCATCATCTATCCTATAAATATTCCCACAAGTGGGACACAGGCCTCTTATCTGTGAAAGGGAGTGGGGCATAATCTTTCACGCGGGTCCAGTGCGGATTGGTAGATGTCTTCAAATGTTTGGTTCTAGGACATGCTGGTTTCCCCACGATGTATTCCTTCACCTTTTTGAGAGCAGTGGTGATGAAAAAATTGTATTAAGGCGGCGCTAGTCGCGAGCTCGAACTCACTGGCAGGCATGGTCAAAAACCATGATATTTCACCGGAAATCGAGCCATATTGCTCATGTGTGCGCGAGCGTCATCCCCCCGTGGAGAAAACAGGGGAAAACTTATTCAGTGAGATGCACGATCATTCAGAGTAAAAGGCGCGCGTAAAAAAATACGAAAAAGCCTTTGGAAGTTGGGGTTTTATGAAAAAACCACTGCACCAATTAATTTCAAATAAAATTTATTAAATTCTTCGATAAATTTGCTGTGTCGGTACGGACTTCGTTTTGGAAATTTGATGCTTCTTTAGCTTCTAATTTACACCTAAAGTTGTGTTAAAATTAGCAAAAAAACGAATCTTTAGAAGCTCGTAACTTTTTAATAGCTTCATATTTTACAATTCTGCTTCCGTACAGACAAAATTAATAATGAGACAAAACGATACCATGTTTAATTTTGGATGTACCTTGTCAAATAGTGGAGTAAAACCCCAACGAAGTTTCTAAGGAAAAAATGTTGACTTGTTTGACCTTAAGTAATGCGCCTGGCTGAGGAGCTCATGGCCAAATAATTACAGCCGCACAGGCCGATATTCCAGGTTAAGCCGCGCTTGCCGAGGTTGGTCTGTGGATGAGTGATCATCTATCATAGCGAGTTTCCTCTGTGCCTCGGAAATCACGTTAAGCCGTTGATCCCGGCTGTCATTTGTAATCTGTGATAGTCGTTACTATGAGTATTAGTCAGAAGCTCTAAAAGTCTGACAACCAGTCTTATACCGACTCGTTATGGACCAAAATGGTGGGGATATTATGGGACTCTTCAAGGAAACTCAAAATTGCTGTGCCTTTATGAAAAACTGTATTGCCTCAGTGATGGTCAGAGGTATAAGAAAGAATGATATGCAAAATTCGTAAATCTAAATGACCTTATAATTAACTTAAACTAATGGGACGCACGTTGATTTGCTCATAGTAAACGAGCAGGCGTTACGCTCGAACACCATGGGATATCGTATTAGCCAGTTACTTGGTTGTGGAGGTCCTATAGGCAGTCGCTCCATGTAAAATACTGATATTCAGTTGCATCTGGTTCGACTGGAAGCCGACCCCAATATAGTTGGGAAAAGGCTAGGCAAATGAAGTAATGCGCCTGGCTAAGCAATGATTCGAAGCAATGACGTCTTAAGTCGAGGCCGATACCAGTGGGTCACCACTGCTTTCTCTCACACTACTAAAATAACCATGAATACATACGATAATATTGCCTCCACATTAACATTGGGGGAGTACAAACATATTATGTATCTATGTCAGTCATTCAATAAGCTTTATGGCATACACAAAAGTAGCGTTATTATAATAAATTGGAGTTATATTTGTAGAGAGAATCCCTGAAAATACTATGACACCAACCACCGTCCTCCCTGATGATGTAATTTAAATATGGAAATTTTAGGTTAACGTCAACCTAGGATTGTAAAACGAAAGTAAATTTTAAAGTCCCACAAATAGTGATTAGTTTCGATTGCATGTTGGTTAAGATATTGTCTTATCTTTTTATTTGGATTGTAGATCGTCCAGTGGCCGTTTGACCATAATTCATTTAAATTAACGTTTGAATTTCTATTGTCAAAGACAATCACTTTATTTAATGCACTTTATTTCGACATCAATTATCAACACCAACTATTATTATGTTTTTATTAAATTTAATGCTTACAATATTCATGTTATACTTGTAAAAAATGATCTCTTTCTGCACAATTTTCCATAAATATTAATTGTGCCAAATGCCATACTCCTACGTCTGCGTAATTTATTTTTATAACAATAAAAAGTTTTTCCTTCACGTAATTATGTATTAGATTATTATGTATTAGATTATTTATTATTATTAGAAAATAGTTTTGTTTTTCTGTACATTATATTTTTTTTTGTACGACACGTATTATTTAAATTGTTAGAACTGGTTTAATTAAGATCCTTACTGGGTATGATGGGATCGCAAATCCATACTTTGTTAAAGTAGAACATCCAAGTGGATACGTTGGTAGACAAACCATGATAAATTGTTCAGAAATCAATAAAAAATTATTGCGGGTCTCATCAAAGGCAGTAAAGGTAGTCAGATACACGGAAAACATCAAGAGAGACAAACAAACAACTCAACCGCACACTTATATGACTACTGAAATATTTATTCCAGAAAGTTCCATAGACATTTTGTAGGTTAGAAAAAGGTCAGTATAGTTTCGACTAGCTGTTGCCAGCGGCTTCACCCGCTACAACTCGAAAATTATCCCACGGGAACATAAACTCGGGATAAAAACTATCCAATGTGTTAATCCAGCTAGGTTATAAACTATCTGTGTACCAAATTTTAGCCAAATCCGTTCAGTGGTTTTTGCGTGAAAGAGTAACAAACATACCTACAAACACATACACATACCTACATAGGTACATCCTCACAAACTTTCGCATTTATAATATTAGTAGGATTAACAGAAAACAGTGATGGAAATAAAGTTAAAGTCTATGCACCTTGATTGATTATCCCGGGTTGTAGAGGATCAAAGGGGGTGGGCAGACACACAATGGCGACAGTAAGTCTGGACGTCGGGGCGCCAAAGAGTCTCTGTGTTAAACCCGGTCTATCTACGCACTAAGTATCATCCTTCACTGAATTATCTTTTTCTGTCTGTGGACTTTTTACTGTTTGTAAAAATGTAGTGGAATTTAAAGGGTGCGGTTATTTATTAGTAGATTACACACCAAGGGAGTAAAGCATTGACTTACGTCGCGGGCCTATTGAAGCCTGAAGCGACACTAAGGGTCTGGGGGTGAACTTCCGTAGCGTAGCGATGAGGTTCAAGTGTAAATTAGCGTGCGAAACGAAGGAATTATGAAGAATACTAGTATAGAGAGTGCGAGGAATTTAAGTTAGCCCAAGACAAAGGCAGCTTTATTCCCGAGGGGAGTAGTCTGCTTTTCGCACCTACTGCGACGAAATAAAACCGATTAATGAAATTTGGCGTTTTGCGACAACCTTCGAACGTGAAGTGGGCACTACGGCAAGCGATCAGCTGTTGCGGTAGCCGCCATTACTGCTACAGATTAAAAACAATAATTATTATTCTTTAAAACCGAACACACTCAAACAATTTTTTTTCATATTTGTTACATTTTTAAATATATAAAAAAAAAACATTTATAAAAATATAAAAAATAGTCGCCCACCAGCATCGGGAGCAGCTGCTGGTGGTTAGGGCTCCAGACAGAGGAACCTAATAATTAACCTGAACCTGACTAATTAAATTGTTTTGGTAGTTGATTGCAGCAAGAACCGAGTGCGAACACTCTTTGGTAAAAAAAAAACGTTGTTTATTATTGAAGGTTCCAAATTCAAATCACATTATTGACGGGCGATATTGTAACTCAGTACAACATTTATTGCCGGGCTAGAGCGGGGGACAGCAATGACTTACTTTGCAGTAGGTTTGCATAACATATAATTTGACATTTACGAGCAATATTTACACTAACATTAAAAAGCTGAAGAGTTTGACTTTTCTTTCGGAAGGCGGTGGCTTTGTTTTTTTTATTTCATTGACATATGGCCACCGACTTCCGAAAGAAAAGTTATTTTATAGTTTTTTTGTGTTCGGTTTTGAAGTCGGTTCCCTATTTTTTAAAAAGTTTTTTATTTTTCCCTTTTTAGTTGAGATAATCAACAAAAATCTTAATTAAATCGGCGTCTTTGAAAATCTACAATCCTATTAAGCAAAGCGGACCTATGTGAGCAACTTCACGAGATATCCATTATTGTTATATACTAAAACCTTCCCCAGAATGTAACAAATACTTTTCTGAAATATGTATCAAAATCGGTTCAGCCAAACGCGAGATAATTGCGGACAAACATGCAATCGTCCCTTAAAATCTACGATCCAAGTAAGAAAATCGGATCCACGCGGGCAACGTCACGGGATATCTATTAGTGTTATATACTAAAACCTTTTCCAGAACGTAATGAACACTTTCCTGAAAACTGCATCAAAATCCGTTCAGCCAAACGCGAGATAATTGCGGACAAACATGCAATCGTCCCTTAAAATGTACGACCCAAGTAAGCAAATCGGATCCACGCGAGCAACGTCACGGGATATCTATTAGTGTTATATACTAAAACCTTCTCCAGAATGTAATGAACTCTTTCCTGAAAACTGCATCAAAATCGGTTCAGTCAAACGCAAGATAATCGCGGACATACATACATACATACAGGTCGAACTGAGAACCTACTTTTTTTTTTGAAGTCGGTTAAAAACGGATCCACGCGGGCAACGTCACGGGATATCTATTAGTGTTATATATTAAAACCTTCTCCAGAATGTAGTGAACACTTTCCTGAAAACTGCATCAAAATCCGTTCAGCCAAACGCGAGATAATTGCGGACAAACATGCAATCGTCCCTTAAAATGTACGACCCAAGTAAGCAAATCGGATCCACGCGAGCAACGTCACGGGATATCTATTAGTGTTATATACTAAAACCTTCTCCAGAATGTAATGAACACTTTCCTGAAAACTGCATCAAAATCGGTTCAGTCAAACGCAAGATAATCGCGGACATACATACATACATACATACAGGTCGAACTGAGAACCTACTTTTTTTTTTGAAGTCGGTTAAAAACGGATCCACGCGGGCAACGTCACAGGATATCTATTAGTGTTATATATTAAAACCTTCTCCAGAATGTAGTGAACACTTTACTGAAAACTGCATCAAAATCCGTTCAGCCAAACGCGAGATAATCGCGGACAAACATACATACATACATACAGGTCGAACTGAGAACCTACTTTTTTTTTTGAAGTCGTTTAAAAATATTCTTTAATTTTGATCTAGTAGTTCCTGAGATTATCCCGTTTAGCCAAAGAAACTCTTCAACGTTAAAATCAATCTTCTTTACATAAAATAAAATCGTAGAGCTGCCATTCCTGTACATTGAATATTTTTTTCTTTTTGTATTTTTTTCGAGATTAGGGATCGATTCTGATGCCAGATCAACTTTTACTTTTTTTCGAAATTTTTTATGTTTTTTTTGGTTTGATCTATCTCCGAAACTACTGTTAAATTGTCGATCAAATTTTCCACAAATATTCCTAATAATATGCTTCTGTTAATAGGATGTGTATTATTACGCTATTTTCCCTGGGAGATAAGCAAATTTGAATTATGTAGTTTATTAATGTATGTTGTGAGTTGGAAGCTAAACCACTGGATATTATTTATTCAATTTTTCCTCAAATATTCCTTAAACTGCTCTTCAATTAATAGGATTTGTATAATAACGCTATTCCCCTTGGGGGATTAGCAATGTTATAATATGTTGATTTTCAGTCATTGTTGACATTTTGTACCAGAACCGCTATTTGAAATTTATTGTCAGCGAACCAGCCAGTCTGGTTGGTAACCTGCTTGACTTTCGTGCAATGGGTCTCAGGATCAAATCTTGCAATTTTCTTTTTCACTTATTGTGTTTCTTTTTTTTGTTTTATTTATCCTGAGAGCTTCAAATAATTAAAAAAAAGCATACTTTAATTTCAATATTATTCGCAATTTTAATTTATTACATTTTTTTTTTTTTTTCTTTCAATAATTCTCTAGGATATATCTACGCTCGCAGTGGTAGGCGCCCGCGGCGTCGGACGTCAGCAGATGATCTCCGGCCACCGTAGGCGCGGGCATGCGGGCAGCGAGTAAAGGGCAACTCGCTGCCCGACCAAGGACCATGCCCGGGTCGACGGCGCGTTGTGTCCCACGCGCGCCTCAAAGAGCGTCAGCATAATGACGGGGCCCCCCTCTCAGAGGGCCAAAGCCTGCCGGGGTCGCGGGATTATTTCCTTACCGTGACCCTGGAACAGAAAGGGCTATTGAAGGACACCGTGGATTTTAGTCAGTAGAAGTCTGACAGTCCCTCCCGCCCTGCCCGGGGTTGGAGGACTCATTTGATGATTTTACCACGCTAAAAAAAAAAAAAAAAAAAAGGATATATCTACGCTGATTTAAATGTACGTAATAATTTAGATATTTTTTTAAATTGTAATTGTTTCGAGGTGTAGGAATTTAAAGATTCGAAAACAATCAGTGTTTCTATTATTTTGAGTTTATTTATGTTTTGAATTGGTGCGCCCTCAAACCAGTGCACAGATTCTGTTTGAACCGACGACAAGTTGTACTCATCGAGTCAAATAATTAGCTATTTTAAAAGTATCACGCGGTATGCTAAAGCTTGAGCTTGACGATGCTCCGCCATCTGTTTCTGTCCTTGGCAGAATGAAGAGCATCGTGAAATTTCGTGTCCAGGGAAGAGCGAATTTGGTCCGACCATCTAAGTGGACTGCGACCCCTCGGACGCTTGCCATCAACCTTGCCAAACACTAGTTTAATATAAAATATAAAAATCAATGCCACTTTTCGTTGTAATTTTATAACTCAAGAACGGGTTCACTTAACCAAACCAAATGTTTAGGCTTTGTTCGGACTATTTATTAGATGGTTTATGTGAAGTTTGCACAAAATCGGTCGAGCGTTTCTTCATCACATTTTTGTAACAAATTAATTCAATAAATGGCGGATCATTTTGTTAATGGGGATTTTGCTGTAAAAGTAGCGAACCACGTACCGGGCCGCTAGTATTCGTATGGATATAGATTTCACATGTAAACGTACGGGTACACAGTTTTTACAGTGACTTTTCTTTACTTTGCAAACCATACAATACACCTTTAGGCCCTTGTCAAACAGACAGGCGATAGCGAACCGAACCGAATCATGTCATATAAAAATGCGAATGCGATCCGATACTCTATGTGACAGGCTTCAAACAATTCCATACATTACAAACAAAAACGCTACCTACGCCACGCATTCGGTTCGTCTGTCAGTTTGACAAAGGCATAAAACCTATAGTCAGATGCAAATTGCATACACTCAGGGGCCGTTAAGGTTTCGGCACATATAGGCTGCATAGAATAAACCTTACCTACATGTTTTTATGTGCTATGTTTGTGAATTCTGCTACAGACAGCAATACTTGAAGGCCATATGAACACGCCATGAATACTGAAATATTCGAATTGACCTTCAATTTCTAATCGAACAAACTTATATCTAAATCGGCTGCTAGGAAGAAAGTCAAAGGTCATGAGACTGTCTAGGGTTGTGGGACTGTCTAGGGATACCGCGGCCCTGCAACACAAAGAGCATAATTATGATGGAACAGGTGGGTTTTTAGTCAATAAGAGTCTGACAGTCCGTTCCGCTCTCGCTCTAATGAGGGCGGAAGGAATTACATAGCTTTTTAAACCCCAAAAAGCGAGAAAATGGAGTGAAAATGTATTCAAGTTTTATTTGATTCACTTAAAACTACTAATGTAGACTTTTCAACCAAATTCATAAAAAACGTATTTTAGGATTTTCAGAAATTATTGGAAATGATGGGGGGAAATATGAAATCGTAGTAACTAGATAAAATAGGGGGCAGAGAACTAGTGTGTATTATGACTTAAAAAAAACGAAAACTCACCAAGATACAAAGCAAATTATGGAAGGTTAGCCCCCAAAACAAAAGCTCGCTTTCGGAACCCATGATTATCTTTGCATGTATTTTCTTTTAGAGGAAATTAATCTTCATCGTTTCACCATTATTGTATCTCCGTCGGCTATGTAAAGCCAACCTATTGGGGATTCATCACAAATGGTACTGGTTGGAGATAAATCGATGGTCTTCTTATAATAAACCATAAGTTGAAGCTATAATAATATAACATAAGTTGTGCTAGAAATGTGTGGTAAACTGGTCATAATTATTAAAAGAAACTTGACTCAAATGAGCCCCCCTTAATATTTATTGTATTCTGGTTTTTTCTATGTTTTGTTATAGCGGCAACAGAAGTACATCACCTGTGAAAATTTCAACTCTCTAGCTATCACGGTTCATGAGATACACACGCAAAAACTACTGAACGGATTTTGATTCGACATTGACATTGACAGCACAGGGTTTTCTGGGTAACGAAAGTTTCATACAAACTATCAACACCAAAAACAATCCCTTAGGGGGTGAATTTCGCAAAACCCCGTCTTAGGTAGCGCGTACGTCCTGAAAAGAACCAGCAAACAAAATTTGAAACTTCTAGTACTTGTAGTAACAAAGTTTCATACAACCTATTAACCCCAAAAACATTCCCCTTACGGGTGGAATTTCGCAAAATCCCGTATTAGCGAGTACCTACGTCCTAAAAAGAACCCCTGTACGAAATTTTACACCCCTAGCACTGGTAGTTTCCGAGATTTCGTGTCCTATGAGTGAGTGACCTTTTGCTTTTATATACATATATTGATAGATAGATAGACTAGTATTTGCGCGTTGCGCGAGCTGCAAGCAGCTCGCGGGCTTGTGTTTTGGAGAAGTATTCCTTACCTTTATAAAATTTTGCGAATTCATAAGAATCTTTAAATGAATTGGAAAATCCATAGTCCTTAAAAGATTTTGTAAATTATATAAAATATTTTTAATATCTTGAAAACCCTGTACGGATTTATGTATGGACTTCTAAGTAAATCAACTGAATGTTTTTAGGGTTCCGTAGTCAACAAGGAACCCTTATAGTTTCGCCATGTCCGTCCGTCCGTCCGTCTGTCCGCAGTTTAGCTCAGAGACGCACAGTACTAGAGAGCCGTAATTTGGTGTAATTATACGGATTTGCTGCGCCGAAAAAGTGGTAAAATAAAATCTCCTAAAATATTTTTTTTAGGGTACCTCCTGTACACGTAAAGTGGGGATGTTTTTTTTTTTCTCGCGTACCCCGTAGTGTGGGGTATCATTAAATAGGTTTTTAAAAAATATTGATAGTTTCCATTAACAACTTTTTGATAAAAAGATTCGTTTGTGAAATATTTAGCTTTAAAGTGCTAATTTTTGCTCAACTCGAGTGTCCCCCCCCTCTACCAGCTAAACGGTTATGTTTGAGGATGTGAAAAAATTCACAATAGTAGTTTATATAACGAAGTTTAAAAGAAAATTATCATGACTAAGTAGGCTGTACAAATTTACGAGTAATAGTCGACCAACTTATAAAATGTACTTGAATAACATATTTTCCTAAACAAAATGTATCGGAGAACATGTTCTACAACTGCAAATGTAAGTTTGTCAGTGGGTATGTTTTGGGGATAGGTAGGTTTTTATTGTCAACTATTTTTAACTAACTTGCAAAAAAGGAAGAGGTTCTAAATTCGTCGTAATCTTTTTTTTAATGTATTTTACCCGATTTCTCAAAGACGCCTGGGCCGATTTTGAAATTTCTTTTTTTTTAAATTAAATTCAGCGAATCAGTTTAGTTAGTTCGCATAAATATTTTGATGGGCAACTACGGAACCCTACACTGTGCGTGGCCCGACACGCAGTTGGCCGGTTTTTTTTTTGTTCCTACAGTTGATTTACTTAAAATTCGGTACGAATAAACTATAAAATAATAATTCTTGTTAGTGACTAAATATTCTGTAGTGACTGAATATTCCTTGTATTGTCGATAGAAATTTCGCATACAAAAAGTTGAAAACCTTAATGATAATTCAGTTTTTTCAAACTACGAGCTTAATTTCATACTCAAAATTGTAAATAAAAAAAAACAGTATAAAAAAATACCGGCCAAGAGCGAGTCGGACTCGCCTATAAAGGGTTCCGTAGCAGCAAGTACCATAGGTAATATAAAAGTTCTTGTAACTTAACAAGTAACTTTGCAAGGTAAATTGCGGTTTACGATTTATGACTTATTAAAAAAAAAACTAATTACTCGAGCTCGTTCAAACCAATTTTCAATTGAAGTTTGCATGGTAATGTAAACTAAGATAATTATGATAATAATTATTCATTGTTATCTTAGTTCTTCGTTTACATTAAAATTTAAAAGCTAATAGTTGGGGTTGAAACTGGAGTTAGTGAGAACCAGAATAAAAATCAGAGTGAAAGTTGAAATAAGAGTCCAATGAAAGTTTTTAGGCTTCTTTCATGCGCAGCTTGAGGCCGCTTTCACATTAGGACGTTAGCAGCGCGCCATTAGCGCGGCAGAAGCACATTTCTTCACATTTTATGTGAACAGCCGCGCATAAGCAGCGTCTGTCGCGCGACTGCCACCCAAATGTGAAAGCAGCTTAAGAGTAAAAATAAAAGCGACAGTTAGAGTAACAGTAAGAGACAGAGCGAAAAGATTAGGTGCGCCTTTTGAGGCTCCTTTCTTGCACGTGGTAAGAGAGAAATCGAATTGAGAGTAAAAAAACAGAGTGAGAGTAACAGAAAGAGTAAAAGACAAAGTGAAAAGATTGAGTGCGCCAATCAGAGTATAGTAGTGAAAGTAAAAGCCACAGAAAGTCATGTCCAATTTTCGCTCTGACTGCCATTTTGATACGCCTAACTGTCTTTCTAATTTTCCCTATTTTTTTCCAAATTCGACCTTTTTGTTAACACGAACCTTTAAGCAATACATATTTTGTCCGTCTGTTCAAATTTAAATAATTTCATAAAAATCTGTTTCTATTTACATCATATAGTTTCAAATATACGACAATCTTGAATAATTGAAATTTGTCTTTTAATACATACTCAAAACATGAAAGGAATAATTAAATGAAAAAACGAGTGTAGTTATTCTAAAAAGCTTTTAAACTGAGACGATGACGAAGATTTTACAGTAACCTTATAAAAAGAATAAGATTTGCATATTGATGAACATAATTCTCGCATGGTAATTAAAACAGACAAACACGTCATAGGTAGTACATACATCGCTTTACATCCCGTCATCTTTATATCCCGTACAAAGAAAATAACCAATTGAATGAATGAATGCACCAATGACTCTACCTACACCTTTGCCAGTGCAACTTATTTACTGATAAGACAATAAATCATATCTGTATGGATGGTGAGCGGAGACCCATGTGAACTGCGCGATAGCGATTATCCTTACCGCGCAGTCACGGGGTCTCAAATCAGTGCTCAACTTTCATGCCGCTCATAATACCCATGTTATGTTAACGGACATACTCGTAATTAATAATAATAATATTCCACAACTACCACACAACGCCATCTAGTCCCAAGCTAAGCAGAGCTTGTGTTATGGGTACTAGACAACTGATAAACATACTTATATATTTCTAAATACATACATATTATAGATAAATTACACCCAGACACAGAACAAATGATCGTGCTCATCACACAAACATTTGTCCGGGGTGGGAATCGAACCCACGACCTCCGGCATAGCAGTCAGGGTCACTAACCACTAGGCCAACAGGCCAGTCAAAATTATCATCCGTCTCGATCGATCCACCACAAGTCAGATAGCATCCACAATTTGACATTTGGTACCTGCCGTTTAAACCCACACCTTCGTGCAACACAGCAGTCCACGGCTTATTATTTTTTAGTAAAAAGTAACTAAGACATTCGGTATCTGCCATTTTAACTCATAACTCCATGTCGTATAACTCATTCAACCAATACAATGACTCCACCCACACCTTTGCACACTACGACTCATCTATACTTACTAATATTATAAAGCTGAAGAGTTTGTTTGTTTGTTTGAACGCGCTAATCTCAGGAACTACGGGTTGGAATTGAAAAATTCTTTTTGTGTTGGATAGTCCATTTATCGAGGAAGGCTATAGGCTATATAACATCACGCTATCACCAATAGGAGCGGAGCAGCAATGAGAAATGTTTCAAAATCGGGAAACTGATTTCCTTTTCGAGAGCTTCCGTTGCGTGCGCTGCGTAAACGGTTAAAGATACGCAAAAATGTGTACTACGGAATTATTTCTCATGAAAAGTTCTAAAATAAAATCCGCGAGAGCATAATATTATCTATCTTTTAAGGTTAAGTCACTGTGACCTTTTATATGGAAAGGATTTTTTTTTTAAAGTAGTGCATTATTTGCGAAGGTGTTTTCATTAATATAATATTAATCCTATTCAAATAAATAAGTTAATCATCACAAGCATTTAATTTTGAACAAAATTGCCCTTGACATTGTTTGATTTCAATGAATATCTTAGGAGATATCATAGTTTCGGGTCATATTCCAGCCGCTTACGGACGGGGAGTAATGGGTAGCTTGTCGTCCGACAGCACGTATTTAAAAAGAAGCACTGCCGGTCAATCCCCGCTGTATCGACAAGTCGAGGGGCGGCGGGCAGAGCTCCGGCGCCATCTCAGGGCGGTATGGAGGGAGCGACTATCGAAATCGAGGTTCGGGCACGCCTCAATCGCGGCGGTAAGACCTCTCTTTGAGGAGTGGCTGGAAAGGTGTCACGGCGTCCTGACCAACCACCTGACGCAGGTGCTCACTGGACACGGAAGTTTTGGAAGGTACCTGTGTCGGATGGGGAAGGAAGAAACGCCTGGGTGTCACCACTACGAGGATCGCACATGTCCTCACAACGGTGATGGCGGCTACCTCTCGCGCTCGGCATTGGTTGACGCCATGCTGCGGGCTGAAATAGAGGGAACCGGTCGCCTCCTTCTGCAAAACAGTCATGCCAGCGAAGGAGGAGGCGGGACGCATGAGGAAGAGGACAGCGTCCACCTCACGACCCAGCCGCAGTGGTAGACGCCCATGGTGACGGACTTCGCAAGACGATCTCTGGCCAACGGGCGGCGAGTAATGGGCGACTCGCTGTCCGATCATGGACCATGCCCGGGTCGACGGCGCGTTGTGTTCCACGCGCGCCTCAAAGAGTGTCAGCACAATGACGGGGCCCCCTTAGAGGGCCAAACGCAGCCGGGATCGTGGGACTTACGAGCTACCGTGACCCCGGAACGTAAAGAGATATTTAAAGGACGCCGTGGATTTTAGTCAGCACAAGTCTGACAGTCCCTCTTGCCCTGCCCTGGGTGAGAAGACTATAAAGAAGGATGCCCAAAAAAAACCTAGAGTCGATTAAAATAATTTATGAACAACAAAATAGACCATAAGTCAGAGGACATAAATATGCTATTCGTTTCGCATAAAACCATAACCAAACAGGCTAGCAGCATATACAGGGTGAAAATTTTTCAACTGGGCGTGGATGGCTATATCCGAAACTATGAGGAATATCTAAAAACGTTGGAAGGAATCTCGAGCCCAATTTTGACGAAAACTAAAATTGCATCATTGGATTTAGAAAAATCAATAATCCTGGCCAGGAATCGAAAACCGCTAATTTTGGAAAAAAAACACACACTGTATTATTACACCATTCGATAGTGTTGCTAATAAGGATCAAATTCTGGGAAGTAATCATATACGGCAAACTTAAGGAAATAGCAGATTTTAAACATTATTTATACACCGTGACTTTTTAGTCGTCTTACAAAAGCAGCCCAGTTCATGTATCCAATGACTAGAACAGGTTTGTAATAAAAAAATAGGTATTAAAGAGATTTGAAAAATTTAATTATATTTTAATTCGTTATTATGACGCAAGGCGTAGTTATAAACACCCTTGTCTCATAGAAAATTGGAATGGAATGATCTGCCCGACTATTGCGCTGGGTAGGTATACTCTACAGCTTGTTATGTAAACATTTTAACAGGGTGTTAATTTTTTTTTACATATTTCTTATGTACCTATTTATTAAAAACTAGCTGTGCCCACGACTTCGTTCGCGTGGATGTCGGAACTTAACAATGTATTTTTAGTGCGAAGCGCTGTTGGAGGATACCGATACAAAAAAAAAAATATTCTAGTGCTTCTTTATTAACAACATTAGCTGTTAACCATTATTCTGGAGCGTACCTACATAAAAATGCGTACTTAATTTACCAGGCCACGTTTTTCATGATAAACCCTGTATTTTGCAGTTTCTTAGATTTTTCAAGAATATTTGACTTAATTGTAATAAACGCCCTCTGTTGTTCAAAGGCAGTACCATTAATTGCTACTGGATTATAGTTATCCTTACAATGAACATAAAAAAAGGTTAAGAGTGATTATAATGATGATTCTATACTATATTCACTATCATCCTATCCCATCCAATCCTATGCTATCCCATCCTATCCCATCCTTTCCCATCCTATCCCATTGTATCCCATCGTATCCCAACCCATCCCGTCCCACCCTATCCTATGATGTCTTTAAATCGCTTTAATTAATTAACATTTTTCATAAGGTGTAAACTGATTACGAAAAAACAAAAAACAAAATGTTACTTCAATTTAAACACCTCTATTCCAGGTTTTTTGTAACGCCATCTACCGTTTTATAATTAAAATATGTTTAGATGAATTATTTTGAATTATGTAGTTTTTCTATTCGAAGCCAGATCGCGTCACTGAACTGCGCGTCTTGGTGTGAACTGACCGTAATTTTACTTCTGAAACACTTTAAATTCGAATAACTTTTGATAGGGTGTACGTCATTACTGCGAAGTTCGTTATCGTGATGTACGTTACAGCGAATGTTCATTACCGCGAAGTACGTTATCGCGAAAGTTCATTACCGCGAAGTACGTTACTGCGAAAGTTTTTAAGTGCGAAAAACGTTGTCGCGAAAGTTCATTACTGCGAAGTACGTTATCACGAAAGTTCTTTATACCGATGTACGTTATCGCGAAAGTCCTTTGTTACTGCGAAATACGTTGTCGCGAAAGTTCTTTGCTTTGTTATCTACATTGCTTTTGTACATTTTACGTGATAGTGACACAAATAAACAGACAAACCGACAAACAGACAAAAAAACTAAAAATGCTGGAAATGGGTTCTATCGGTTGTCCTTTAACACCCTAGCTATTTTTTTTGGATTTTATTTTATGTACAAAACCGATTTTTCTACAATTTTATTATATGTATAGATAAAAATTAATAATAGGTACGATTAAAAAAAAGAAACTCGCCTAGAGGTATTTTAGGTCGGATACATTAAGTGGACCACTTTTGTAAGACGACTAAAAAGTCACGGTGTATAGTTGACTGCTGTTGACTTGAAACATTATAAAAAATCGTAACTAATCAGTTACAATTTCTTTTTACTTGGTGATGGTTTAATCGAAAACTATTATTGGATTTGGGTTATAGTATGTATACTCTACCTTGACACACATAAGTCGTTTTAATCGAATCTGGGTTTTTCTCTTTGACGATTTTATGACGTTAAAAAAAGCATAAAGAAAATGATTTGTATCGGTATCCTCCATCAGCACTTCGCACTAAAAAATACATTTTTAAGTTCCGACATCCATGCGAACGAAGTCGCGGGCACAGCTAGTATAGTATAATAATAATTATTATTACAGGTGAATGCTCGCGGTGAGGGAGCGCCTTAAGATTTTACGAGTACAGACAAAAGAAAAAGCATTACTGGTGAACTGAAAGTTTTATCTGTAACACCAGGGCACACTAACGGAAAATGCAGTTAACTATCGAAAAATCAACGGGAAATACCGTTAGTGTGTCCTGGTGGCCTACCACGACGTCTTAAAACGTGAGTTTTTAGGCTGTGGGAAAGAGACAGAGCTATACAAGTCGTCTAGCGCCATCTCGTTCCCTGAGCGGAACTTCTCACGTTTTAAGACGTCATGTTATGCTACCTGGTTAAAACAGGTACTCTACAAAATAAGTTCCTCTGTATTAATACATTTCAAAATATACATAACTCTTAATATAGATTGATAACATAATGCCTCATGACGTCACAATATAATATGCCGAGCGGCAATGAAAGGTAATTTTAATTATACAAATGGAATTTGTAAAGCCAACTGTATTTAGTCTTAATTTATGGACACGTGAAACTAATAGTAAACGTTTGTGAAATAAAAAAAAACGTGCAAAATGGAGGCCAAAGAAAAAATTATTCAAGGAGTCTTCCCGGCGCTTCAGGGATGTGATTAATAGTCTTTGCTCTGTGTAATGACCAGTCTCTTATGAAGACCCAGAGCTCATCTTTATGTGCTGATGGTGACCACTGGGATGGTTTTAGCGAGGTTAAAGTCCCACACTTCCCGAAGACCTTTGAAGGAAGCCTTTTGAGGGTTCCCCCCGAGAACAAGCAAAAAAAAGGTGGTTGGCCTAACAGATGAACATAGATAAAGCGACAGTAATGCGTCTGTCAACTGACAAGAATATTTTAGTTCGAATATTTTAAGTTACTATGGCCGAAGCCAGAAGCTGTTTGGCAGAATTTCGGTCACTTTCAAAGTTGCTTTTGCGTCGCGGAAGACTTTTTCTATGAAAGCAACCTAAATTCTGGGACTCACGACTCAAAAATTACGCTCGTTTGGCTTCAGCCTAAAGTGTCCGTTTTAATGCGCATTCCTCCTACATATGGCATTCTGATGTCACGAGCAAGGCATATGATATTGCTAAAGCAAATTATTTTGATTGGTGATCTAATCAATCGATCGGCGGCGATAGAACTAACATTCACTCCAAATATGAACGTGAAATCATGACAACGTAAACATAAACTAGATTAGCAAGACACGTTCCCACTGGTGAGACACAGCTTATAGACTCACACTTTAAGGTGTAATTGGTGCCTCCTTCTGCGAAGCAGTCATGCTCGCGAAAGATGAGGTGGGCCGCGTGAGGGAGAGGACAGCGTCCTCCCTCCGCCCCAGCCGCAGTGGTAGACGCCCACGGTGACAGACGTCGGCAGACGATCTCCGGCCACCGTAGACGCGGGCATGTGGGCGGCGAGTAATAGGCGACTCGCTGCCCGAACACGGACCATGCCCGGGTCGGCGGCGCGTTGTGTTCCACGCGCGCCTCAAAGAGTGTCAGCATAATCACGGGGCCTGCCGGGGTCGCGGGATTTATCCAATTACCGTTACCCTGGAACGTAAAGGGCTATTGAAGGACACCGTGGATTTTAGTACAAGTCAGACAGTCTCTCCCGCCCTGCCCCGGGTCCGGACTCATTTGATGATTTTACCACGATAAAAAAAGGTGGAATTGGTTGTTGGAAGTCAACAACCGGTTTCCTCACGATGCGTTCTCATATCGTTAACCCAAAAACAACCAAGTCAGTCTTTTCGTCACGTTCCAGATATTAAACTACGTCATAGCTTTTGATGAAGTGTAGCGGAGAAGTAGTTTAGACTGGAAAAGGAATGTAAAAAACTTTATATGCTACCAGCGTTATGCTCTGTGTTTATACAAGTTTTCTGACTCAGCATCGTAAAACAAGTTTTTAGTGTTAGATCTACGAGAACTAGAAGAGGTGTGTCGAAATAGGGACATGTCTGAATATGACGCGCTGCACCAAAATGCAGTGCACCTAGTGCAGTGCAGTGCAGTACAGTTGCATTGACGGTGGATTTACATTGGCAGTGTTGGTTGTGAAATCGAGCTGACTGTACAGTAAGCTTTTTTTATTGTGGGGTAATCGTCAAATGAGTCTTCCCACCCAGGGCAGAGTGGGAGGGAGTGTCAGACTTGTATTGACTAAAATTCACAGTGTCTTTCATTAGACCTGTACGTTCCGGGGTCACGGTAATTCATTAGTCCCGCGACATTTACGGTAAATTAAACCCTGGTAGTGATTTAATTAACAAAAGCGGTTAGTTTTTTCTGAAGCTGTACTATACTGGCTATTATAATGGCCTGGCAGTGGAAACTAGATTTTGAGAAATTGAAATTCGGAATCTGTTAAATTGGAAAACCTGTAATCCGGCCCAGGGGATCATTTAGTCAGTTTAAACGCGCCATAAATGGACTAAAGATGGCAAAACATCCATGTAAAACTATAACTGGTACTGACTTTGTTCTCCGAAAATCCACGATAATTTCTTCACAAAAGCTTAGTAAATACTGGTTGGCGCAGTCGTAACGTACACGTAGTTGCCAAATTATTTGTGATTTTCTCTTTAGAAAGTTTTCAAGATCTATGGTTCGTTGAAGTGAGCCAAAACGTTTTATGTCAATTAGGTGACATGCACCGACGGTATATAGTTACTTGACTAAAGAATCCGTAAAAACTTCATGAACAAATTGGAGACACGGAAGTATGGACATGGACACCTTCATATTAATACTTGGTGAAGTGTCTGTCAGTATTCTATGTCCATAATTGGTCTTTATCGGTTTGACTGAACAGATTGACTGAATTTTCGTAAATTTATTTCATTTTTTATTTCATTTTTATTTAAGCCAACAAGAACCAATTACAAATCATGACATAACTTAGTATAATACAATACCAAAATGATACAATAACACAGTTACAATACAATATAAAATACAATTCAAAACAATTAAAATAATATTTCCTTAGCCCGTACGTGTACCATGTCACAGTGATACACGTACTGGCAGTTAAATAGGTTTTGTGAATCTTACATTTTTGCGTCTAACGTTTCGAAACTGGTAGAACTTAGGTACAGGGGAAAAAACTTCTTTATAACAAAACCTTTGAAATGTAGCTCTAGGTGTTTATTTAACTATCTAGTTGTTTAATTTCATAAACTAGCCAGATCAGCAAAAAGGCTTACGTTAACTCGACATTGGTTAAAGGTGTTATCCATTTTGATCTTAAATGTGTTAATTTCAGTAGTGTTTCGCGAAACAACCGTATTTCCAATAGCATTTTTTTATCAGTTACATTTAATAATATAATTCTAACGACAACTCAGACTTCAGCCATATTGGAATAACACAAGTAGTTTTAATACCTTTGAACATTATTAGAATTAACCAGGAATTCAATTTTTTAAATAGAGCGCACATTAGAAATCGTCGGGAAGACCGAGAGTTTGAAGAACTACAAGCACGACGGGCACAGGTAGCACTAGAAGCGGAAAATGAAGATACGGCTGTCGAAAATGAAGATGCTGGCGATGAAGGAAACCCTGAAGACTCTGAAGACTCTGAAGACGAAGACGATGCTACCTAAATGAGAAATGAGTGTAATAAAACTAAAATTCGTGTAGTGTAAAAAAAAAACAATATAAACTAAAAATGTAGACAATGTGCATCAATAATAAAATACCAAACTAATAATTTAGGATGTGTAACAATGTGCGTGATACTTGCTATAAAATGACTTGAGCAATGTTAGTATCTTCAAGTAGCGGACCATCGGTAACCTCTCATCATGCAGATGATTCTAGCGGCTGGAGGCGGGTAAGTAATAATATTTTAAGGCCTTATGAACCAGACGAATGTTTTAACTTAGTTGTACGTAAC
Source organism: Agrotis clavis (assembly GCA_954870645.1). Classification (NCBI taxonomy): domain Eukaryota; kingdom Metazoa; phylum Arthropoda; class Insecta; order Lepidoptera; family Noctuidae; genus Agrotis; species Agrotis clavis. The sequence continues at coordinate 6,035,802 of OX940917.1, forward strand.
TTACGTTTTATTTTATGTACATTAGGACTGCTGTGCGATAGATAAAACGTCACTAAACAAATTATTTATCTCCTTTTTATTATTTTTATTGATATAGTTTACTCGTTCACAATATTATAATTAATGATTAACGAAGAAACAATTCACAATAAAACCAAAAAAAAAAACAACCCAAGATTCGAACTTGTACCCTATATTTCAGTCCACTCGTATAATTTCTAGACATTGCTGTCAATGATCTTCAATTAATAGACGCTGATGATATACATATTATGATACTATGATGATATGATGATAATTATGATACTTCGATTGGAACGAAAAACAGATGACGAAGACATACAATAGGCCTTTCTCATCAGAAAGTTAAAAGAAAAAATAATTCGTCCGTAAGAACCTGCAGCCTTACTCTCGACACTCGATCTCAATTGAAATTGGAAATTGGGATCGAGATCTTGTCATTAATTTGGCACTCTTGAATGTTACACTAGCTCACGATTGGAACAGAATTGGGCGGATTTTTTTGGAACTAAATGAAATCGACTTTACTCGAACGAAAGTAAATATCAGCACACATTTATTTATTGATTTAATGAGTAATTCAATATTTTTAAATTTGGTAATTAACGTTTTCATTTGTATGGCCACCCCATGACAATCAGTGTAGGTGTAGTCAAACATGCAGTCGATTCAAATCTCAATCTCGACTTCGTTTAAGAGTGCCAATTTTCTGAATATCGAGATTGGGATTGATTTCAAGAGTAAGGCCCCTGGTCCTTACAAACACAACAAAAAATAAATTATCCGAATCGGTCCAGCCGTTTTCAAGTTTTGCGCTTAGCAACACATTATAGCGATCCACTTTTATGTTATAGAAGGTTGTTTTAAAATTTCATGTAAATGGATAGGGAACCGTTTAAATGTTTGTAAACACACCCACAATACACATGCAACAGAAATCCGTTTAAAAAAAAAAAGTTTCGAAACTCGTTGACAAAAAGTCAATGAAATAAAACATAAGTCACCGACTTTCGAAAGAAAAGTTTTTATGTAGGTTATTTTGAACTTTTTTGTGGTTGTTTTGACTTGATATTGTGATGTATGATTTTGTCCAATAATGTTGTCGTCAATTTTAATTTTTTTAGTTCCTACAACTAGCTAATCTTATTCGTAAAAGATAAAGTGAAGGAAGCATCCGAAACTTCGGCTGAAGCTACGGGATTTGGCTTAGGTAGTAGTTACGCCAGAGTAAGACTTCAGTTTATTGAATCCCCAGGAAATGTAAGAATAAAGCGCTTCCGACAAACACGAAGATGCTTTACTGCATTTGGCGTCAGATTTGATTGCTGCTTAATTTTATTTTGCACCAAGGAGAGACGTAAAACCAGTTTATAGTTTGCAGTTTGCGGTTATTTTTTTTATTTTATGAGAATTGGTAACAAGAAAACCGAAAAAAAACAAAGGTCATATAAACGGAAAAAAAAATCACACTAGTTCTACAACTACGTGATGAATCTAGCTACCTTATAAACCACAATTCTAATGCTTACTTTACATAATATATTATCTACATTTCGTTTATGAGTATTGAATTTGTTTACAACTTTTTTATCCGGTCATTTGGGAAGTAGACGATTTTTTACTTGGGACTTAAATACCCGCTTTTAGAATGTTTGATAAAGGAGGAAATCACTTTTCTTCTGAAAAGTACACGTGATAAAATGGGGTTCAATGGAAATAGAAAATGGGACCCACCGTTAATACTTTTAAAAATGGAATCAAGAATTTGATTTTCAAAGTACGAACGAAGTAAAAGTTAGTCAAAACACTACCAACTTACAATATTAATATCAAAACATATTTGACTTAACAGGAACTATTCGTGTTGCATCGCGATTGTGTGAATTTATTCGTTCAAGCGTGCGAAAGATTGAATCAAATCAAATCGTCAGCCGAAGGGTCGGCCGTCGATTACCACTGCTTATAGCGCTGACATGCGATGAATTCACTCGTCAAGCCATAGGTGGGTGTGCATGGATTTGTGGGGGGGCGCACCTAATTGAGTTGAGCTCCTACACGATAACTGACAAATGCTTGCACTGACTGGACAGGTCCACCCAAATCTGTGTGGTTCTTTCTTCAAAAGACAATCTCAGACACTAACCTACTACATGGTCCTCGTATGACATGACCAATATAATGTCTGGACTTTAAAAGGGACAGTGACTGAGAGGTCACTTTCTATTTTAAAGTTTGCTTCGCCTGTTTTTTCTCAGAGTAGTCAGGTTCGAAACACCGGCCTCATCTAATTTGTACAAAGACGACGTGTAAATGTGTTTACAATAGCCTACTTGCAAAAATAAATATCATTTCATTTCATTTAATGGATGTCAGTGTATAAAATTAATAAGATAAAAACAAGTGGGTGTATATGAGAGTTTCATTTTATCGAAAAGGAGGGTGCTCAAAAAAAACCAGCTCCGGCAGAAACGAGTGGTATCTCAAATTAATAATAGTAAAGTCAGTCGTCCATAGAAAAAGTATTGCGTAGTAGTAGTTTGTTCCCCTATTTCTCAAAGACACCTGAACCGATTTAGAAAATTCTTTTTTTGTTTGGGAGGGTATACTTTCTAGGTGGTCTTATATAATCAAAAGGCCAGACCATTTTTTTTTTGTGGACCAATGTTGAAATTTTTTTTGACCTCTTCATTATAAAAAGTATGCCCTTTCAAATATAAAAAGAATTTTCCAAATCTATCCAGGCGTCTTTGAGAAATGGAGGAACATAATACTATTTCGAACTTCTTTTAAATGGACGAGTCGAAATTTTTATATGTTTGCCGATCATTGCCGATCCCGATCATTCCTGTTATTATTTTATTACACTATGTATATATTGTTGTTAATTTGAGATACTACTCGTTTCTGCCGGAGCTGGTTTTTTTTTATATGAAACGTGAGCATTCTCTTTTGTGTAGGTTAGGGCTTGCAAGAACCGGTTCTTTTTAAAAGCCGGTACCGAAGTTTCGGTACTGGACATGGAACCGGGATTTCCCGGGAAATTCGGTACTTTCGGTACTCACGTACAAATGTCGCTATTAACTTATTGTATGAAAGGCACGAGCGTGCACACTAACTACATGACGTATGTAATTATCGAAAGCGGTTGAAAAATGAACTCATTACAAATGTGGGTGGGATGGTGTAGTTCATAAAACATTTTTTTATTCGTAAATCTGTAATTGACAATAATCATCGGAACACAATCTCAAGGAACCGAATTTAAATGCTTTTTTAAGCTGTTGCATAGCTTTCATCGCGGGCTCTGTTCGCGGCGACCAAATCAAGACATTCCCAACAAAAACATAACGAAAATACCTAATACCACGCATCGTATAACGTCTTTTCAGTTCGGGAGACTTCGGCAATCATAAAAATATCCGTCATAAAAACAATTTGCTTTATCTTACTGATTCTAGACGACTAACTACAAAAGGTGTTTTCACAATGAAACCTGCTTATAAAATTCTCCTGCAACAAAGAAGTTCTATATTTACAGTAGTGCATCACAAACATTTCATTTTCTTTTAAAATAAAATAGTAATTTGTTATGCAAGGCTGCAAAGTTGATTTTTGGCACGAGTACTTGGATTTACTGAAAGTAGCGAAATTTTTATAGGTACGAGATGCAGAAAAACTTGCTGCCGAATGCAACACACAACTTTTCACCTCACTAAGCGAGGAAATGCTGTGGGGGCGGCTCCGAGGCTCGCCTGCCTGTGAAGAAAATAATTGACTACAAGATGTGTTCGAATTTTAAATAACACTTTGCGCTCTAGCGTGCAAAATGGAGTTTTGCGCTCAAATTTTTAATGGGGAATAGAATCTTTCCGAGCATGTGAGGTGGAAAAAAGGTAGCTTCACCGCGGTAATTTCCGAGTGCCACATGTATTTTTTATATTGGATTTGGATTAGGAATAAGCCTATAAGTCTTTAACATACATATTACAATAAGTCTAACATCACATAGTGACTTTGTTCCTTCTACTATAAATAAATATCATTAAACAAACAGTAGCTAAACAAATATAGTATAATGCTTTTTCGAGATGAAAAAAAATATAAAACTGAAGAAAAGAGTGTAACAAGCGCAAAAAGTAAAAGCTTTTTACAGATTAATAAACCAAATAATTATAAAATACACAAAATCTGAGCATGATTAAAGTTATTCACTTTAATATGAAAGTAATGCAATAAATGAAACAAATCAAAAATCTACTGTCATCTATATGTATACGTAAGTAGATTTTTGATTTGTTTCATCATGTCTGACCCCTTACTTACATTGCTGATTAGTTTTATTTATGAAATTCTCATTATTTTGAAATAAAATGTTTTATATCAACAATATTTTAAAAGAATAGTTTATTGGATATGATACGTTACTTTATATTGAAAACAAGAACGAAAATAATAAAGTACCGAAAGTATCGAAAGTACCGGGACTACGGGTTAGAGAACCGGTACCGGATTGCTTAAAAAATTATTAGGTATTTTCGGTACCGGGATTTCCCGGTTGCATGCCCTAGTGTAGGTTCAGTTTCAACATATTATTACGTTAATCTGATATATATGTTCACGGAAATGTGTGTAATCCGTCATTTTATACAAGTCCTAGGATTATGTCAGTATATATGTAATATATTATTATGTCTACATATAATGTGTATGTAATTTCCAAAATCGCCTTGAGGCTGCCCCTGACTGACGTCTACTTTTAAAGGTACCAATAACTTTTGGGCACCCCAACGTTTGGTTTGAGGCTCTTTGGTCGATTGACCCCGCTCAGATGGGACCCGCGGGATGAATGAACCAATTCCTTTAAACCTTGCACGCGGAAGTAACAGCTCCGCTGAGCGGGACTCCGTTTACCTGATCACGTAAAACACTGTTTAATACATTTCCTTAATAGCCTAGGGATTGTATAGGAATACCTACGTCAGTGCGACAAATGTTACATCGAATTATGTTTCTTCGAAAACTTTCCATCGACATCTCTATACTGCTACGCCTTGTTGGATCGAAGTCTTGTTAATGCGATGTTTCGTTACATCGAAACATTGTAGGTACTGCGAATGATTTTAAAAACACCGTACTGAGAAGCCTTCCATTGAAGTCTTGTAACTGCAATGTTACGCTACATAGTGTATGTCTATAGTGAATGCGCTGGGGCCTACGACTGTGGCGGGTGCGATCGTTGTCCATAGTGACGAGACCACATTTGTTTTACTTGCGGCGACTTCAGCTGTTATTGTAGACCTTGCACGGCTAGCCTCAAGGTGCAACGAAAAGCGACTGCAGAAGTTCCACCTTGGAGTTTGCCAAAGAACTATGGAGCGCAGAATTCAGGGTGTAAGAAGATCCGATAGAATACAAACTTTTTTTGTCCTGAGGCATCACGAAATCCTTTCACCTTTGAAATTGAATTAAATGTTTAGAAGTGGGATAATGAATAATCCAGATTATTTAGGCGGGATTAATATCTCACGAAAAATATATTCGAAGCAAATATAGATAATTTCGGTTTAATATTATTTTATGTGTTACTTGGTTATCGCCGTAACATCGTCCGAAGTAAGTTTTCTTAGGTAACGTTACATCGCAGTTACAAGACATCTATGGAACAAGGAATCTCAGTATGGTGTTTGCGCAGTAAAATCATTCGCAGTACCTACAATATTTCGATGTAACGAAACATCGCACTAACAAGACTTCGATCTAAAAAAGCGTCGCAGTATAGAGACGCCGATGAAAAGTTTTCGAAGAAACAAAATTCGATGTAACGTTTGTCGCACTGACGTTGTAGGTATTCCATAGTAGGAATACCTACGTCAGTGCGACAAACGTAAATCTTCTATATTAATAATTTCGTCAAGGGGTACGGTAGACTTGATCGAGAGCTTACCTGAATAATAAAACATAAAAAATAAAGATTTCGAGTCGACAACAAAAATATCCGCAAAATTCGGATTGTCAAGTATTTTGTAAAATTCTAATGGTTTTCTGACCAGACAGATCTCAGCCGCCATATTGACATCGGTTATCACGTTGACAAGTTTTTATTTATTTTCTTTGTTAGCATGCCACTGTCATGTGGTGTATTAAGCAGTTACTACACCTCCTCAACACGTTTCTACTCTAATGGCTGCTACACACCTTACGATAAATCGTTACGATTAGTCGGTACAGTTCAAACTGCAACGATAAAATATCGTAACGATTTATCGTAAGGTGTGTAGCAGCCATAAGCTATTCATTAAAAAAAAAATTATTGTAACTTATGTCAGTGTCAAACGAAACGTCTTGCCGTAAACAGTGATGACAGTTACTATTTCATTATTCGTGGTTGCCACCATAGTTTAATGTCTTGGTTGCCAACGAATAATGTCTCAATCAGCAGCAAATAAAGTAATTGCAAGAATTTTCCTTACTGATCGAGAACGAAAAATTTTGTTTAATGAAAACCTGTCTTGTAAAGTTTTAGCACTAGTATGAATTTATTTATTATTTTAAACGCAAAAGACGAGAGGACGATAGTGAATGTGTATTCACTTTCGTCACTTTTGTTCGTTGACTAGTCATAGTCAGTCAGTCAGCCAGTGTAATTCTTACAGGTTGAACCTACGACACTTTTTTTTCAGTTCGATTTGTCTATAACAATAGGTATTTATTTTATTTTGTATTTGTAAATGTACCGACATCCTTGTAATACAATATTTCTAGTAAAGATATAAATGTATTTTGCCTACCAGGGAAGACTGTGAAAACTGTTGTAGGTAGTTGAAGAAATGACATAGGTGCATCAGTTTTCAATAGTTTTGATGACCCTAGCGGCAGGGTCGTCAATCTAAACTTAAAATAGCATTTAATAAAAATGTGTTGTACTTGCCTCCTTTTGAAAGTACATATCTAGATGAAAAAAATTAGGTAACATATTGTGTGGAAAAAAAGGAACCAGTTTCACCAACAAATATAAAAAAGCGTAAAATAATTTTTCTTTCGGAAGTTGGTGGCTTTCTTTGTTTTTTATATTATCGACCTTTGCCATCGACTTCCGAAACAATACATACAAACATACAGGTCGAACTCAGAACAAACTTTTTTTTTAAAGCCAATTAATTGGTTCCCCTTTCGTACGCTAGAAGCGCTTTTTTCCATTTTTCATAAATCAAAATCAAATATTTTTATTTCACATAGGCCCATGAAGGCACTTATAACACGTCGACAACAGGTGCTCGGTTCGGGTTGGTCGATTCCATAGAGAAGAACCGGGAAGAAACTCCATGGTTACTCTTTTAAAATGTGGTATGGTTTTACAAACTTGAATAATGAACTTGTTACAATTTTGAATAGGTACTTAGATATGTGAGAAAAACGTAGGCCTGGTAACAAGAGAGATACTCGTAAAATAAACGCTGCGTGCACATTACAAGTAGGTACGCTGTACGACTATACGTAGAATTCATGCTAGGGCCTCTGGTCGTGGTGTTAAGTTTATTTATTTGGACAATTGTATAAGCAAATTCAAAATTATTCTAATATTGGAAATTATGTTGATCTTTCTCAGGTTTTAAAATGGCTCGATGTGTTTTTGTAGACAATTGTTTTGTTATTATAAAGCTTGTAGGTACCCCTTTTTATTTTGCCAGATATTGATGTATTTGTTTCCTCCCTGAATGTTTGGTGTTTAGTGCTCGGTCGGCTGCAGTTTTATTTTGAAGATGCTATTGTCAAAGGAATTTGATTCAGGTAATTATAATTTTGAACGGTAAGAAAGTAGTACTATTCGTTTATCATTACAAGAGTGAGCTATTTCGTCTTGCTGTGAGCAGAAACATGAATCAGCCATCCAATAAATAATAATGAATTACTTTATTTACATCTCATGCATTGTTTCTAAACATACATACCTACTAATAACACGTGCCTTCGCAATCGCAGAACACGCTTTTCAGCCAAAGTGCAATATACAATTAAACATCCTCTTGAATCATCCCAGTGGCCTGGACAATGTGACAAGTGTTTACTAAATTATTATAAGAGCTAGAAAATAATGATGCATCTCAACCCTTATCCTGATCTTTAACTATATTAAGGCTGAAGCCAAACTAGCGTTATGTTTGAGGCGTGAGTCGCAGAATTTCGGTCGCTTTCATAGTCGCTTTTGCGTCGCGGAAGACATTTTATAAGAAAACAACCAAAATACTGCGACTCACGACTCAAAAATTACGCTCGTGAACAAGAATGCTGATCAAGATTTATATTGAGATACAATTCCGAGCGTTCCTAAGTTAGCTGCTACGGTACTGGAACAGTAAATTGACATATTAAATCTTTATTCGAAATTTTTAACAAACGCTTTTAAAGCTGTTGTCTTGTCACCTGTTTATGCCTGCTTGTCATTCCCGTGTTCATGACTAACCATTTTAGAATTTTTCCCCATTAACTAAAACATGATCAAGCACTCATCCTTAAATCACTTTTGTTTAAAACATTTACTAATTATCTTTTTGTTTCAGGTGTCTCACAATCGGGGATTATTATCGGTTAGGTCTATGGATTGTATCATTCGGATACCGAGGGTGAGTACTTAGATTTTAGTTTTTCACTGACACACACAAATTTACGCATTTTCACGCAGGAAACCATAAATTTTGCTGTTTTCACGTTCTTAAACCTGCCTTTTTAAAATTATAAGTAACAGAAACTAACACTTAATAAAATGATGGCTTTACTAGTCAAACTATAAACAGCTTTTCTATTCGTTGTGTGCGCGATGACAGCGCCCCTAGTGGCCGCAACTATTCAGGACTTGTCATCTGTCAAATCATGTCAACTAGATGATAAGATATCTTTGTGATATTAAATTTCGACTAGTTTTTCAACGAAATTGAAAAAATAGTGTAAAAAGTGAGTGTGTATATTATACCTAGCGATTTTCTTCCTCGTGGAAAATATGGATATTATAATACGCACGGGATTTGAATCGGTTAAGCATAAAATACATTTCCAACCTCAAACTGAGCAAAAAGGGAAAAAATTAGTATTAGCACAGCATGTGAGAGAAGTGGAAGAGCTTAGAACGAACGGGAAAAGTTAAAGTTAAAGTTTTCGTATTAAATTATAAAGTTATGAAAATAAAGCAACTTGACACATGACAGCCCAGAATTAATTCACATTTCTGCCACGTCGTGCGCTACGATCGATTTGCCGTTCCCCACCACCCACTTCGCACATAGTCATATCTTTAAAAGGCTGCAACTTTGATTTCAACTCAGATGTTTTAGGAACTTCAAAACAATACCCCGATGTCATTTAACTCGACTATGCTTTTAAGATTTTATATTCAGGGCTGAATTTAAAGTCAACTCGAGGGTTCCCAAAATGGAGAAGAATGTATTTTAAGAAGACATAGAAGTAGCATGAAAAGGGGATAGAAGATTTTAATATGAGGGTGGGAGGCCCTATCGGACCGCTGACCCGCTGTTTTGATCGTTTTTCACAATCGCAGTGCACATCCAAAGTTATATATTTAGATATGGATACTTAGACGAACGTTCAAAATATTAGTATAGAAAGATTGCTTGCATTAAATGAAACAACAACAACTTTGCAAAAGTTATTTTAAACTATAAAGTTCTGATTATTCTGTAATATCACGTCTTCCGTATCTAAAAGTTTGATAAGCGGTCGGAAGTTGCTCGTGTATAAGCAACTAAGGTCTTATTATAACAACTGGGTTATTTTGATATTTACAATTTAAATCAAACCGATCCGGACTGCTGTTATCGGACTCTTGACAGAGACATAGTATATTATCGGCCGTTCTTTTCTATCTCTATCTCCTGTTTTGTCGTACTAGAGATGGCGGAACTATCTCTCTCTTTTTTGTCTTACTTGAGATGAGAGACCTGTTTCTAGGCTCCTGTTTTTAAGCTATTGCATAGCTTTTATTGCGGGCTTTGAGCGCGTTCCGTAACGAAAATAAACCTAACACCCCCCACTCCGACCAGCACAGCGATGCGGTGTTGGAAGCCGTGCATCGTCTAACGTCGTTTCAGTTCGGCAAACTTCGGCACGGTGCTTTTGTGCGTGCGACTAGACGTATGTGTGTAGACTAGCTGCTGCAGCTAACTACTCATAACCGATTCTATCTCTTTTAGCCACATCAAATATCGTTATAACATATTCTGTCATATCAACGTAAATCGGGTGCGGAAATTTGAGGAAATGACGCCGAACGTGTATGAATTACTCAAAAAGCTACTTCAAATTTTAGAAAAGTGCTTGAGGCACGCTGAAAACTTGGTCAATATTTTTTCAATTATCCACAGATATGCTGACCTGGGTGAGCAAAAGTGGTTTTGAACGAAACTAGATGTATTTAAAGATGCGATTTTTCAGTCATTCAAAACCTTTATACCTTGAAAACTGAATATTTAAAGAGAGGGTTTAATGATCAAGATCATTAAGTTGGTTTTTATAAAAAATATGTAAAAAAAAATGAATTTCCTACGATGTAATAAATGTGTATTATACCAATAAACTATGTTTCACACAGGCGTTACAAATTGATACAAGTTGCTTAGCTATTAAAAGTTAATAAGCAATCAATACTCCTGGCCAAGAATCGAACCCGATAATTAAATTGATTTATAGCTAAAAGCAACTTGTATCAACTTGTAGCGCCTGTGTGAAATACAGTTTATTTATATAATACATGGGTGCCCGCAATTTCTATGTGAATAATCGTAGTAATTTTTTTTAATAACATATTTTTGCACCTGGTAAGGTGTAAATACCAACTTTCGAAATATTGCACTTATATCTTCTACCAGATAGATATCATACATTTTTAACCGACTTTAAAAAAAGGAGGAGGTTCTCAATTCGTCGGAATCTTTTTTTTTTTTATGTATGTTCCCCGATTTCTCGAAGACGCCTGGTCCGATTTAGATTTTTTTTCTTTTGTTTGAAAGGGTATACTTTCCAAGTGGTCCCATGATCATCAGGTCAAGATCTGATGATGGGGTCCCAGGGAAATCGAGGGCAACCTTCAAATTTTATAGGCACATAGTACCATTTTCATATATTTTCTAAAGCTGTTCAAGTGTTTGCATCTGATAATCATCATCTCAGGTGGATGAGCTGATGATGGAAGGTACAACTCCTCCAGTAAGGAGTCGGCATCGACTGATTCAGTAAATTATGTTTGTATTCGCATATTTCCGGAACTACAAGTCCGATTTAAGTAATTCTTTTTATGTTGTACTAGGTATCGTTCAACTTAAGGAATATAACAAGTTTCATCAAAATCGGTTCAGTAGTTTTTGAGATAGGAAAGGAATGAAGGAGATGTTAACGATGTTATTACCGGTGCATACGGAATTCAAAATTCTAGTGCACATGTACGAAAATGATGTATTTGACAAGAATTTTAGTTGAATGTTTAAACTAAAAAGAGTAAAATAAAAACTTTTTCAAAAAAAATGTAACCGCCTTCAAAAAGAACCACAAAAAAGGGTAAAATAACCTACACAACTTTTTAGGAAGTCGGTGGCAAAAAAACAATAAAATTAATAAAAAAAACCACCGACTTCCGAAAGAAAAGTTGTGTAGGTTATTTTACCCTTTTTTGTGGTTGTTTTTGAAGGCGGTTACATTTTTTCATTATTGAGACTCAACATTTCCTTAAGATTCCAAAGCATAACTTGAAATAATACGAGTAACAACGCAATATTAGTTACATTATAAAGGTGCCTATAAACTTGACCATTCACTTGTAATGATCGAATGTAACATTACAGAAATGCAAACGAGAGTGTAAAAGCGAGCATACTAACGAACGTTCTGACGAGCATCTTGCAGAGCAGACTGTCAAGTCTAACATCTTCATGACGAAAAAAAAAATGTTGACGATCATCAACTTTGGTTTGGCTCTGTTCATTCAGTTCATTCATTCATATTAAAAACGGCGAATGCTCGACTATCTGTTACAAGTGAATGCTCAAGTTTTTCAACACCTTAACAACTACCTGTAACATAACCTAAAGGTGCGTACAGACTATATAAGGGCCCTCCCTCACCGCGAGCATTCACCTGTAATGTAACGTTACAGATTCGAACATTCGAAGACAATAGAGCATCAAATTGCGCACTTTTATGTTACATTACAGGTGAATGCTCGCGGTGAGTGAGCGCGTTAACATAACATGTTATACAAAATTGCTAATATACGAGTAACATGTTTCAGATAATGTGGTCACTGAATGTTATAAAACATGTTAAATCATATTTTTGAAACGTACAACAAAGATTTTTAACTTAGACGCGCGTAGCATTGAAGAACGACAAGCGACAATGGTTAAATAACGTCGTTATATTACATTGTTATTCTAATGTGTACAGTATTGTTTTATGTTGCAATGTTGAATAACAAGGTTACCTAATGTGGACGTGATATAAAACACAAGTTATATAATTATGCATAGTTACAAAGTCTGTACGCACCTTTATGCGACCGCCACTCGGTCAAAAGTTCACAAAATTAGGGTCCAATTTATAACAGACTTCATACATAATATATGAATCTTCACTTTCCCTTGACCTCTGACACAAGAGTCACAAAGTTGTAGTGAATACCATTAGGTGAATACCTACGTAGAACTAAGTAAAAGCCACGAGGCACAACAATTTAGTTCGCAGAGGGACACATTTAAGGGGCCGGAGGTGAACGAAGGTCTCTATATTGTCTGTTGGTATGCCATTCTACATGTATTTCATGAAAATGGTAACAAATTGAACAAAATAAAAGGATTCCATTTTTTATTGTCAATTATAAATTCTGATTTTGCTAGCCTAATTCATCTCACTGCTGGGAAAAGTAAGTACTTTAAATTGATTACCTGGCTTTTATATTTAGCAAGCAATTTGAAACCTTGATACCTTTAATAAATAATTAAAAAAAAAAACTGTAACCGACTTATTTCACCCTTTTCTTGGTTCAGATACCTATTCAACGCAAATTCTTTCATTCAGTCATTTATATAAATTTTCTTACATGTGCTCTAGAATTTTGTAATCCATCGTCATAGGTAATTAATAACATCCGATAAACATAAAAATGCCGGTCCGTACGATGCGGATCAGTGCACTGTCGTATGAGTTTTTATACAAGGCAAACTAAAATCCGTTACGTGCGATGTGTCCGATACGTGCGATGCGGACCTGTGGACGCTTACCGATAAGATCCACAATCCAGTATCGTGATTAGTTAGACAGGATGTCAAACTTTGACTTGACCTAAACCGTCCCTGTGATACCTGTGACATATCGTGTTCCTGTGTAAGTGTTCCTGAGTGGTGACCACGAAACGACAAACGTAGTGTTCCTTCTGTTGCCCATTTTAGGACCAGGCCATCCTGGTTAGACAATTCTTCGAACACAACAAGCGTCAGGTCCTATAGGGAGGCTTTAAGGACTGTCAGCATACTAAAGGAACTTCTTGAGACGCGAATGGAACACTATGGAAATTAACAAAGTTATGATAGAGCGACGATGCAGATGCGATGCGACGCACATGCGATAGGTGGCCGGTATCACCTGTATGAGAATAGCGTGTGATCAAGAGAAGTGGTGTGCAATAAGAGAGGCCTACTTCCAACGCAGTAGACTGCCAATTGAGGGTGATGATGGTTATTGTAATGTTAGGTTGTTATGTGGAGATACAATAAAACTACAAGGTCCAGTTCTGACTCACTCTTTAGTGAAGCGTCCCTTCTTATATATACCACCTCTAATGTACAAATACCCACTTATACATAATATCACACATTTAATAGCTTCTGTTGTCAGCAGCCATTTAATTTTATAGATAAACTACTAAAATGCATGGCTCTATTGTGTTCTAGTAGCCTTGACGAAATTTTCCACTCAGTGAGCCGTTTATCTATCGTGGTGCGTGCCCCATGCGCAAATAGCTTCGTATACATAAAATAATGCAAGGATTAGTTTATTTATTTAACATATATTGTGGGTCTAGAGATTTTATCAACGCTTGCAATGACAGAAAATTATAAATGTATTAGATTAGCCGAAAATCTTATGATATATCAATTCTTATGAAAGTTGCTGTAGTAGACTATGCGACGCTTTGAAAACGAATCTATTAAATAAATGTTACTACACTGTCACACAAAACTTCTAAAAGCATTTGGATGTTCGATGCACAAATATTAAGTTTATAACCTGAATGAATTAACCGACAGGATACTTTTTGTCCGCGTGTGACTTTCTTGTGCGAACGCATCTTGATAAAATTTGGCTGAGAGATAGATTTTTAATCAGTAATAACGCTATGGATATCGCTAAAACGCTAGCTCCATATTTTTTCTAGTTACATACGAAGCCGATAGCAAAAGCTAGTGTATGATAAAGTAGAAAATAAGCTTTTGAAACCCTGAACCAAATATAGCAGCTTTTAATCGGAATTGCAAAACAAAAGAAGTATGTATTTCTTCCGCAATCAATCGACTTTCCACCAATCATCGTCCAACAGAGCTCCTCGATTAAGGTAATGGTAGGTTGCATGTGATATGGGGCACGAGATTAGATCGCAATCGTACGGAATCGCACGTAGCTGCACGGTACCCGTTGCTGGGGGTCTACTCTCTTATGCCTTTGTCAAACTGACAGACGAACCGAATGCGTGGCGTAGCGTTTTTGTTTGTAATGTTTGGAATTGTTTGAAGCCTGTCACATAGAGTATCGGATCGCTTTCGCATTTTTATATGACATGATTCGGTTCGGTTCGCTATCGCCTGTCTGTTTGACAAAGGCCTTATGCCTTTGTCAAACTGACAGACGAAACGAATGCGTGGCGTAGCGTTTTGGTTTGTAATGTATGGAACTGTTTGAAACCTGTCACATAGAGTATTATTTATTTATTTATTTATTTAAACTTCATGCAACACAGAGTTCCATTGGCGGACTTAATGCCTGAGGCATTCTTTACCAGTCAACCAAGGGCAGTAGAGAAACAACATGGCAGGTGCATAAAAAGAATAAGATAAATTTAAGAATAAATATAGTTTAAATAAACATACATATATAAATTATTTACTATGACAAATACTTAAATATACCTATATATATATAAATATATACATATATACAAATAAAAGAAAGAAGATTGAGACGACTCTGCTATTGGTGAAGAAAATGATGACGCAACTTCCGCTTAAATGCAAATTGACTGTTGGCCGTCCTGATAACGAGAGGAAGCGCATTCCAAAGAAGAATGGATTGAATGTGAAAAGAAGAATGAAGAAAATCAGAACTGTGAGAAGGACAAAGTAAGAGAAGATTGTTAGACGAACGCAGATTCTTAGCGTGTGAAGTACATAGATATTGAAAGTGAGGGATAAGATAAGAAGGAGGGGTCGGAGAGTTGAGTAGGGAGAAAAGAGTGGTCAAGGCACGCAAATTACGTCGTTGTCTGATGGGCATCCAATTAAGCTCCGATCTATAGCACGACACATGATCATATTTTTTGAGGTTAAATATGAACCGGATGCAATTGTTTAAGAGCCGATCAAGCTTGTCCAGAAAAACTGCATTTAGGTCAAAGTAGCACACATCACCATAGTCGATTATGGGGAAGATTAAAGTCTGCACAAGCATAGTCTTGGTTTTTGCAGGCAGAAAGTTCCTCAGACGATACAGGGCACGCAAGGTCCCGTTGACTCTCTGACAGACACTAGAAACTTGACTTTGCCAGCCGAGTGTAGAGTCAAGGTGAAGCCCGAGATCTTTTACACTAGGGCTGATGGGGATAACGGTACCGTTAAAAATAATAGGAGGAAGAGAGCTTATCCCCACCCGACCCATCATGCGTGGACTTCCAATCAGAATGGCCTGACATTTTGAGGGGTTCACAGACACCCCAAACCTATCAGACCAGTTCTTGATAGCGACCAAATCCTGATTTATATCTCCTATAGCGTCTGACAAACTCTCCACCCGCGCAGCTGCATACAGTTGAAGGTCATCGGCATACAGATGATACGAACACCGAAGACAGAGAGTTATAAAATTTATGAAGATAGAGAATAATTGTGGGGAAAGAATACCGCCTTGTGGAACACCAGCAGATAGGTCACACCAACTTGACGAACTCTCGTCAACGCGAACCGACTGCCGACGTCCCCGAAGATAGGAAGAGAACCATTCCAGAGCCTCGGAAGAAACCATAAGATGTGAAAGGATAGAAAGGAGAATATCATGGCTGACGGCATTAAAGGCATTGGAAAAATCGATTAAAACCAAAACGGTAACTTTCGTATTCTCCATAGCCTGTCTAATGTCGCCAGTCACTTTAAGTAGAGCAGAGGCAGTACTGTGGCCTGGCCGGAATCCAGACTGGAATGAGCTAACAAGGTTATTCCGATAAATAAACCCTGAAAACTGCTTGTGGACACAGGCTTCCAGTACTTTGGAAAGAAAAGGAAGGATACAGATAGGACGGAAATGGTTAGGTAGGGAAGGATTAGAGATTTTAGGAAGTGGGCGAATGTAAGCCATGCGCCACAAGGAAGGGAACTGTCCGGAATCAAGAGAAAAATTTATAATGTGGGTAATCGGAGGGAGAAGGAAATCGAGGATTAAGGTAACCATATAACGGCTGATGCCGTCAAAACCCACGGCCTTGGATTTTATAGACAGGATAATCTTTCTGATTTCGTCCAAGGTGACCGGAGAAAAGTGGAACTGCTCAATAATGGGACCAGGCAGGCCAGTAATGAAATCAACCGTCTGTGAAACCATTTGAGAATCCAAGTTGGAAGTTGTTGTAAAGTGACGGTTAATATCATCCAAGCCGATTGTCTTCGGAAAATCGACTTGACGTGACCTACCAATCCCAAGAGTCCCAAGAAATTTCCAGATATCGGCCGAAGAAGAAGAAGATATGTTTTCGAGAATATGGCGGCGTTTGGCATTGCGTATCACCTGATTACACCGATTTCTTGCAGTTTTGAAGAGACTCCTGTTATCATCACAACGGTAACGTTTAAACTTTCTAAAGGCCCGATCCCTACGCCTCATCGCCAAACGAACGTCTGACGTCATCCATGGGGCAGGCGGACGCCTGAGTTTAACCCAGTATCGGATCGCTTTCGCATTTTTGTATGACATGATTCGGTTCGGTTCGCTGTCGCCTGTCTGTTTGACAAAGGCCTTAGTCCGTTAACGAAAATACGAGCCCGTACGAAAGTATGTAACTCAAAACTTGAGTGAAACCTCTATTAGTTCTGAATGAATAAGTTCTGACAGCACATCGAGAGTCGGGACAACTGTACAATCATGTTTTCACCAAATTTTGGTTCGTATCACTAACGAATCTTGTATCCGTAAGTGATAAAGAATATGAAACGCCCGAATCGTCGGCCGAAGCATTGAGTTTCGTGCTAATTAGTACCCCCGCAAGAACTAGTAACTGCATGACAGTTTATAAGTCTGTTGCACACTGTTGTATGTTCCCCAGTTTCTACAACTTGTTGGATGACAGATAAGGTTTCGGGAGCTGGTACAGAATGTTTGTGAGGTTGTCCAGTGTTTAATGTAGCCTCGCCTTAACTTTGTGCCTCAAGTTGTGCCTCGTCCGCATAGTGGTATTGTCTTCAATTTCGAGAGGGATTTACACAAACAAAATTTTGCTGGGTAAAGTGTTTCATTTCACTGGTGGCCTACCAAGCGCGAGTAAAGATGCTGTGGGAAAGAGATAGCGCTATAAAAGTCGTCTAGCGCCATCTCGTTCCCACACTGCAGAGCTACGACTTCGTGTTAGGCCACCTGGTTTTAACGGTTATGTTGCAGTGTCTAGTGATTATTGGATTAATTTCAAATGACTGTTCGTTTATAGTTCAAAGGTCGTGCTCTCGAAGGACCGGCAAATTGACATTGATCAGAAACTATACAGGGTGATTTTTTAGTCACCATCCAAATTTTAATTTATTAATCTTTGGCGATAATCATTGAATACGTGTTTTTTCTTTTTGTATCACTCAATACAAAAATATCGAGATATCACGTCTCAATGTTATCTATAAAAAGTTGATGAATCTGGACAGCGCGCTGTGATGTGTCGCTCAGGTGTAGCGGGGCAGGGCGGGGGGTCAGCGGGGTGCGCTCTGTCCGTTTCATGCGTCGGCAAATGTATATTATTAACGTTTAGCTTAGTGACCACACAGAGCGGATGAGAAAATGATTTAATATGACAATTTGACGTATCGATTTTTTTTCAAAAATGGGGTTAGTGATTGATACCTAATGCCTCGAAAAATTTTGGACGGTGGTAAAAAAGTCACCCTGTATAATAGCTTATCAGCAGCTTCTCCCCGCTACTACTCGAAAATTATCCCACGGAAACATAAAACAAAAAAAAATGTAACCGCCTTCAAAAACAACCACGAAAAAGGTTAAAATAACCTACCAAATAACTTTTCTTTCGGAAGTCGGTGGTTTTGCTTTTTATTTCATTAGGTTTTTTGCCACAACTTCCGAAAGAAAAGTTTTTACAAAACTTTTTCAAGAATAAAAGTTTTTTTTTTATGTTTTACAAATAATTACGTGAGTTCAGTGCATTTGAACGTTACTTCGTGCCTACCTGACTACTCTGAAAAGAAACAGCCTAAAACCAAAATCAGAGGTGCTGTCTTTCATAGTCTGAGTTTTAAAATCCAGACATAAGGATCATGCAGGTTTCTGAAATGGTCTTTTGAACAAAGAACCACACATATAAATTGTGAACCTGTCCATATAGTGCACAGTGGTAGTTATCGTGTAACCCGTCTCATAACTCAAGGGTTTCAATGACATGACGAATAATACCAAAGAATGGACATTTTTACAACACGATATCGCACCCAAAACGGTTTTCTTGACATCACAATATGTCTTTGAATTTTTCGGTTCAAGTAGGTACGTGCATGGACTAAACACTATTTTTAGGGTTCCGTACTAAGACCCTATTACTAAGACTACTCTATCTGTCTGTCCATCTGTCACCAAGCTGTATCTCATGAACAGTGATACCTAGTTAGACAGTTGACATTTTCACAGGTCATGTGTTTCTGTTGCCGCTATAAACAAAATAATTATGGGGGTTCACAACAGACATTATTACAGAATAATGGTTTTGCGCGTTTATGAAGAAAATATTATTATCATAATTACTATTTAGAAACTTCAGAAAGAAAGAATAAAAATCACCTGAAAGCAAGCTAACCTATCAATACACTTACTTAATTTATGTAAGGGGTACGTAGATATAGATACTTCAACGGTGTGCGCGTGCCCTTACTAGGGCAATCGATGACGGCACACGGCAATAAATTATATTGAACTTTTACTATTACCTAATTTACATAAAACCCGACTACGAAAAAAACGCGCACTGAAAAGTATAAAACAAGAACAATATTCATTTGACCGATATTGTGCTAGCCGTGGTCGTGTGCCACCTAGCCAATAAAGATATGTAATATCGGTCAAATGAATATTGTTCTTGTTTTATACTTTTCAGTGCGCGTTTTTTTGGTAGTCGGGTTTTAGTTACTTTTAACTTATTTTTTATTTACACTATTTTGGGGTTGTATTATTAATTATTTGATATAATAATAAAAGCAAAGTAGCGAGTGAATTTCAAATGTACCTACTCAATAAGCCTTTTCATTTGATACCCGTTAGAAACAGGCAAAGTAGCTAGTAAAATCTATATAATGTATATATATTTGAAATGTGCTCATCAAGCCTTTTAATTTGATACCCATGTCGATACTGTGCGAAAAAAAAAGTTTTTTCGGTTACGACTTTACATCCCCTAGAGGGCGCCATATTGGATTTAGTGACTCGCCACCTATCCTATAACCAGCGGACAACTGAGACGCTTCTAACAACACCTCATTTGTCATGTAATGATAAGGAGTTTAGAAGTTATGAGGGAACAGACAAACATACATACATACCGGTCAAAATCATAACCCTCCTTTTGGCTTTGCCGTAGTCGGGTAATAAATGGGGAAGGCAAGTGTCAAAGTGGCTTTGACGTTTTGGTTTTGGTCCCATAAGAACTGTCATATCAAAGGAATTTTATGAAAAAAAAAAACGATTTATTGATGTAAAATGACTAGATGTTGTGTAATAGGCTGTAAAAATGATGGAACATACAAATTTCCTACAATCCACACTATCAAGAAATAATGGGTAGCTGCTGTGACTGCTGTGAGAACAAAAATTGTATTAGGTATCACCAAGGAAAAGCTATATAATAAACAAATATCTAACCTTGCGAAGCCGGGACAGGCCGTTAGTTGAATTTATTAATGAAATTCTATGATTATACCTTAACTCAACAATCGAATACACCTTTCAAAATAATATCTATCTAATTTTCTATTGGAGGTTAAGTACTGCATCGCTCTTTATATCATGAAATGGTTCGTCTGGTGGAAGAATTATCACCAGAACCGAGATTTGTGATAGTTGTGGCGTTAGGAAGTTAAAATTGTTATCATATTGCTCCAATCTATAAAATAGATGTAAAATTAGATGAAGAAGACAAACACAAAACTTGATGACATTTTTCTCAAAATATTAGAGTCTGGTCATAAGTTTTGTCACTTATGGAAAGTCACAATAAGTTACGTACTACAACCGTATATATAGGTATCAAATGAAAGGGTATAAAATACAGATTGAAACTACATTAAAATTATTCGAAATGCTCCTCTCTCCTCTTGCTTCGATACAACTCTTCAATCTGCAAGGCCAGTCATCAATCGAAGCACGCACGACGTTCATGTCAATATCGGCGACTGCTTTAATTAGGGATGCTTTAAGTGACTCCAAATTGCGATGGGGTGTAGCGCAAACCTTCTCCTCTAAGTGCTGCCATATTTTGTAATCCAAGGGATTCAAGTCTGGGCTGGAGGAAGGCCAATCCTCATGCCTGATAAAGTCGATTCCACGGGTCGTGAGCCAGCCTTGGTACTTTTCGCCTTATGAGCCGGCGCAGAATCCTGCTCGAATACCCAGTGCCTATTTTCGAACATTGTTTGTGATAGAGGTTCCACAATGTTTGTTAGGACTGTGTTTTGATATACGAGAGCACTGGTTTTCACTCCTTTTTCACAAAAAAACACCTCTGTTGGACCCAAATAGGACAACCCAAGGCAAACCATGAATGCCGAAGGATGATGACCACGCTGAACACGTGTCTCACGTCTGCTCGCTTCTTCACTAAAGTGTGCATACACTTTATCATTTTGTTTGTTGAAACCCTCCTCAACATTACATTTTTTTTCATCCGAAAATAGTATTTCGCGGTATTTTTTCCCGCGTACCGCTTTAACAACACTCGGGATCTTTCGAGTCTGATTTTCTTCAGCCGCGCGTTAAGAAGATGTGCTGTTTTTTTTTTCTGTAAGCACGCAGTCCAAGATCTTCATTCAACACCCTTTTAACAGTAGTTCTGCTTAGTCCCATTTGCAGAGCCAACATTTTTTGGTTGTGGACAGGATTTCGTTGGATTCGCGCCTTCACTGCTTTGATGACTGCTGGAGTCCGAACAGTTCGAGGTCGACAGCTCTTTTCTTTGTCTTCTAATCTTGAATCTTCCCAGAATCGTTTGATAGTACGATAAATAAAACTAATTGGAATTTTCAAATTTTTGAGCAGTTTGAAAATCTCAGTTGGCGCGTGACCGCAACGATGCAATGCAATTACTGCGACTCTGTCTTCTTTGCGCGTCCACTCCATTTTAGAAAATGAAGCAAATTCCAGAAACCCTTTGTTTTTATATTCTTTAAATGTTCAAATTTCGACTTGCATTCTAAATTCGAAATTTATGACCCGACTAATGTAGAATATCAGAAGCAGTACTATAGTCCTTGTAGAGGCTAGCACATGTAATACCTACTTAAAAAATATAATTTTAAATCCTAACTACAAGTAAATGTGTGTTTAATGTAGTAGAATCAAATTTCTAGTCTCAACTAAATCACTTTTTTTTTTCCTCTTGTAGATGCACCGCGGCGTCTTAGTTCTTCTTTTAATAAATGTACTTGCATTGACGAATAATTTTCCATATTTGTTTTGTATATAATTATGCTAATTTTTTAAGAATTGAATGAATAATACACAAAAATCTATAAAAATAAACATTTTTAAATAAATAAAAATACAAACGAAGAAGTTACTCGTGAAATCAACAGATTTTCAACTATTTGATAGGTAGATAAAAATCAATCAAAATATTTTTGGAACAAAAACTAGAAAAGAATTAAATCTATCGCACTGTCCTAAAATATAAAACTGATTATCACAGTCGTATTATGACGAAATTCGTGACCTAAATCAGTGATTTAGTTTGACTTAGTTCATCTACTACTTCCACAAAAAAGCGGATGTCATGTCAGTCGATGTTGTAGCTTCAAAGTCCAACTCATAACATTCTCATTACATTCCATGTAAGTATCTCTAGCAATTTTAGAAGTTTCGCTTACACAATCCGGTTCGCCTTTACCTACCTTTTTTACTAAAAAAAAAAAACATTGCCCTAAACTAAAACAAACATTGCCCTAAAAATCTATAAAAAAAACATTTTTAAATAAATAAAAATACAAACGAAGAAGTTACTCGTGAAATCAACAGATTTTCAACTATTTGATAGGTAGATAAAAATCAATCAAAATATTTTTGGAACAAAAACTAGAAAAGAATTAAATCTATCGCACTGTCCTAAAATATAAAACTGATTATCACAGTCGTATTATGACGAAATTCGTGACCTAAATCAGTGATTTAGTTTGACTTAGTTCATCTACTACTTCCACAAAAAAGCGGATGTCATGTCAGTCGATGTTGTAGCTTCAAAGTCCAACTCATAACATTCCATTCCATGTAAGTATCTCTAGCAATTTTAGAAGTTTCGCTTACACAATCCGGTTCGCCTTTACCTACCTTTTTTACTAAAAAAAAAAACATTGCCCTAAACTAGACATTTCTTCTTGTATCGTGGGTGAATTTGCAAACATAATAATAAAGTCACATAACCACTAGCGAGACAGATGTTTTTGTTCGTTTCAATTTGAAACATATAGTTCAATTTGAACAGGATCCATGAGACATATTACATGCATTTTAAACGGACTTCAAAGAAAGGAAATTTTTAATTCGACTTCATTTTATTTTTACTTAGGACTGGGTGAACCGATTTTAGATAATTATTTTTTGTTCAATGCAGTCAAACTAAATGTTGGTCTTATAATAATTTCGATCAGTTTGGTTCAGCAGTTTTTATTTTATGAGCATTTTTCTCTTGTTGTGTACTTGAACGTTGTTATTACCGGTACTACGGATTACGTATTTGACAAGAATTTGGTTTGAAAATGTGAACTAAAAAGGGTAATTTAAAAAAACTTAAAAAAAAAAAACTCTAACCGTCTTCAATAACCGCCACAAAAAAAGAAGTGTAACATTTGAAAAATCTCCGACACCGTATTTTTAATTCTTCGCAAAAATACCTTTTCAAAGAGGATATTACATACATACATATTACATGGACTTTTAATATTGTCAAAAAAGGTACATTCAATAAGGTATCATTATCATCAGCCTATAATTTTCTCATTGCTACGACAAATGTCTTTCGGGAAGAGCGCTGGCGCGATCTCAGGGCGGTATGGACGGAACGATTGTCACAACCGAGGTTCGGTCATGCCGCGATCGCGGCGGTAAGACCCCTCTTTGAGGAGTGGCTGGAGACGCGTCACGGCGTCCTCGCTGGACACGGAAGTTTCGGGAGGTTCCTGTGTCCGATTGGGAAGGAAGAATCGTCTGAGTGTCACCAGTGCGAGGATCACTCGGAGGACACGGTGGAGCATACGGTCCAGAGTGCAAAAGAACACAATGACATGCCTCCTCTTAACGAGCGGTAGTAGGCCAAAACCCACCACGCGAAATTCATTAATTAATATCTTAGGGGATTTTACTACCGAGTGGAAAACAACCTTAGGTACTAAACCAGACAATACCTCTATGGCAGCTTCACCAAAATTCATTCAGCTCTTCTGACGTGATTGAAACATAATCGGGAAAAGGCTATGCAGATTAGCTCTGATTT
The DNA here is from genome assembly GCA_954870645.1 of Agrotis clavis. Lineage (NCBI taxonomy): Eukaryota > Metazoa > Arthropoda > Insecta > Lepidoptera > Noctuidae > Agrotis > Agrotis clavis. The sequence goes on from OX940917.1 coordinate 6,060,043, forward strand.
TGGTTTACAGGTACTCCCACATCGAGAAAATTCGCCTGTAATGTAACGTTACAGATTTTAGTAATACAATATGTGCAACTTGTGATGATACAATGAGTACCTAACACCTTGATACAACGTATAATATTAAAACTCTCCACTTGTAATTCAATGACCGACGGGTCACATACGTTACATTATACGCGAACGCTCGTCAGTCTGGGAGCTTGTAACGTAATGTAATGCTTATAGTCGAATCTGTAATCTAATATCTTTAAACGAGCAATTCTTGTATATATATAATCAGAATCTCGGAAACGGCTCCAAGGATTTTCATGAAAGTTACAGATTAGGGGTTTTTCGGCTCAAGGAATCGATTTATCAAGGTCCCAGGTTCGAGAAAAGCTCGGTTCCCAAGATATAGACATTTTAAAAACCGAGCGAAGCTCGGTTAACCAGATATTGTTACATTACACGCGAATGCTCCTTGAGGGAGCACAAATAGTAGCTTATACAACGCGCATGCCGTGTGTATGGTTTATGTAATCACGTCGTGATTTTGTGGCCCAACGGCTTGCGTGACGGTTCGGCGCCTGTCTGTCTACGTCTTTTGTGTATATGGAGTATCGTGATTACTGTTAGACAAGGTACAGTCACGAGCAATAATACGTATGCAACTATACATTTGACAATATTTAATCGCGATTGCAGCTGTGGTGGCCCAGTGGTATCGGTCCCGACTTACGAGTTGTAGGTCGTGGGTTCGAACCCCGCCAGGCGCATTACTTTGTGTAATTTATTTCATCACCACTGCTCTCAAAACGGTGAAGGAAAACATCGTGAGGAAACCGGCATGTCCTAGAACCAAAAATTCGAACACATGTGACATCCACCAATCCGCACTGGGCCCTCGTGGTGGATTATGGCCTACTCCCTCTCACAGAGAGGAGGCCTGTGTCCCAGCAGTGGGAACAATATAGGCTGATGATGAAACGCGATTCTCCTGAAAGCTAAAAAAACATGGTAGGAGAAAATCGTCATCATTTTTAATTCTGATATGTGCATACATAATACACCTAATTGCTTCTGACTGTACTGTGCGTTGCGATGTAAGAAAAAAAAGGTGCCGTATTGTGACGTCATGCAAGCTTTTTAACACTTTCACATTCTTAAGTAAACAAAATCATCATTATAATTACATAAACTTAATTTTCATAATATATCCTGTTGAAAATTAAGTTAGGTACTCGTACCTACAATTTATGTACTTACGTAATTCGTAATTTTTGCTTTTAACACACATGGAGGTCAATGACTTTGTCATTCTTATTGCAGTCGCATAGTTCAGTCCTAACCAATTTAGGTATGTATATGAAATTTATGTGCAATGTGCAAGAGTTAGGAGTTTCATTGCATAGTACCAAACATAGTACCTACTAACTGGGTTGAACCGGAAAATATTTGGTCACACCAAGAGGTACAAAAACAAAGCCTAGTCATAACTTATAGGTTGTGAGGTCAAACAGGCAGTCGTCATATTTTATGTAATATATTGGTGGTAATCTACCTACATCTGGTTAGACTGAAAGCTGGCTTCAAATGGAAAAAGTTTAGGTAGGTACATGATTTTAGAAACAAAATCCTAAAAACGATGCTCTGTTTTTTTTTTAATTTTAATTCAATTTTTGACACATAATCCTTGGGTTATTCACCAACCGGACACAAGAGTGTGTGTGTCCGGTACACATGTGTGCCCAGTTGGTGAAACTCAAAACTCACTTGTTATTATATTATATTGTTATTTCAAGTATCACATATTATGTCTGTACGCGGCTTTACTGACGAAAAAATCTTATTAGAGATTTTTTCTTTCAAATAGGTAACCTATTTAATTACTGGATGTCTCTAAAAAACGTGGGGTGAGTGGGGTAAGATGAAAAACGAGGAAAGATAAAAAAAAAAATAACTCCGAATATCTAGAAATTGTTTTAATGCTGCTTACGTCGTTGTAGACACCATTTTGTCTGGCCCCGCCCTGTGTCAGTAGCTAAGTGAAAGCACTCGTGTGTTATTAGACATTTTCCGTAAGGACACATTTACCCGCGTAAATGTAGGAATTTTTATCTTACCCCGCTTGATGCATGACTAAAATCGTATTTATGGTAATTACCATAAAGACGATTTTAGTCACTGTTTCAATCTTACCCCTTGGACATTTCGTCTTACCCCTACATGTTTTTTTTTCTTAAGACCAATTTTATTAATCATAAAATATTGTTTCAGAAAGACTTCTTTCATAATTATAGAAACAACTTGACCATAATTTTTACTTAATACATCATTTTATGCATTTGCCTTAAATCTCTTTGTTTAGGTAACAATATTTTCAAATCAACACTGTTCATCTAGGTAATCAAATTTTCATTCCGACTTACCCACTCACCCTGTTGAAAAATCAGTGCCCTAATACACATCACTAGCACTTTAAACGTACTTACCACTTAATTTCCTCAAAAAACTATTTAAACAGTTCCTGCAGTGTTAACATAACAACATCTTGAAATAAACGATAAGTAAAACAACCCCGCTGATCCACCCCACGACGTCTAAAGAACACAGCTTTCCCGATTTCCCAAATGTAAATGCTGTGTACACAGTTCTGTCGGTACCACATTGGTGTTTCCTCCATGCGATTTAACAACAACTAAGTCGACTTGCAATTCACTAAACCGCAAATGTGCATCGCAAGGATTTGCATATAAAACAGTGTGCGACGGTCGACTTGTAGTTGAAAATGTGATTAACACATTCACAGCTTTCACTTGTTTTTGTATTTTCTACTTTGCTGCTAGTTCACTGATTTGTGGAGTTGTACTTTACCCCCCTTATTAATAAACGTGGACTAAAGTTACAATCAGGATAATGTTCGGACTAACCATACATTTTAAGGATTAACCTTGGCGTAACTTTACTACTCGTTTTATTAATAAGGTACAGGTTTAAACTTAATCAGTTGCGTGTGAAGACTTATTCTTAGTACCTAAGTAAATAATTTAAAACTTCTGTTTTATGGTTTGAGAAACCGTCGTAACACGTGTTTTTTTGCTTATATTCTCCATATATCATTGTATTTTCCCCTGTCAAAGTTATTACTCTGTTTGTATCACTGTAATTATTATTCATCGTTTAAAAACATAATACTATTTTGTAACGTTTCCCTACACTAGGAATTTCTCCTGTGTCCGTTTACAAAGATCGTACATAAACTCACCTAAACGCCCACGTCTGGAACAACTTTTGTATTTGCTTTGCGCGAGAATCGAACCAGCGACAATCCGCGACATTCAGCACAGTAGTCCAATGGCTCAGTCCAAAGTCAACTGTGTGGGACACAGAATAGGCTATTAAAAAATAACAATATATTTTACATTATGCCTCTCCCAAAAACTTTCAAGATAAAAGAATTTTCCGTTTTACAAGTTATTCCCGGTCGGTCAGTATCTATCTCCGAATTCGGTATGTAAAGTAATTAATAACCTATGCTGATTTCGAAACCATTTCGAGATTTTGGATTACTTAACCTTATTTTGCAATTTTTAACTCTTAAAATTATAAGTTGCTGTTTATTTCAACGAAAATACATGAAATCACTTGACTTTCATTTGACCTCTAAATGACGTCACCGAGTAGCCTGATTGAAGATAGTTTCAGTGCCTTACATAGCAAAAAACAAAAACTGTATCCGTCATGACCTGTGTCGACCTGTCAACGTCACTATGATCGGCTATATATCAGAGCTCATATTCCGAAATCTAAATAGTTCACATAATGTAGAACCGCCTAAGTGAAACTTACATTCAAATGATCTTCACAACAAAACAAACGCTTCCCAGGTTTGTACTCCACATTTACTTCTTCGCACCATTTCCTTTTTAAGTTTTCTCTTACAAAAAGAAACAATTTGTTTCGGCAATTTGTTGTGGTGTTTTTACAAGACGGTATAAAGCATTTAGCACTAGTTGTCATTGACCGATTCATTATGTTAAACTCAATAATAAGTGGACGGTTACGATAGAAACTAAATACGTGATAAATTATGACTTCCAACAAAATAAATGAACAGTTTCTAGAGGTTTGTGTACTATTTACATACTTTATTATACAAACAAATCTCATCAGTCATGTTCAATTGAAGTTTCTGATGTCAAGCAATAAAAGTCAAAATATGTTTTAATATTTTACCCATACGTGGCAAAGACACCGAACCATTCTGGCTACTCAGTGACGTCATCACGAACAAAAGTTTAATAATTAATTAAAAATTAACTACTGCTTGGAATAAAAAATTTTTGAAATTAGTTGCTTGAAATAGGCTAAGGAATAAAATAAAAAATAAATAAAAAAAAATACTTTACATACCGAATTGGCATCAAAAACGACCTCATAAAATAAAAAATAAATTTTAATAAAAGTTAGGATTAGTGTGACTCGGGTCGGCGGCGCGTTGTGTTCCACGCGCGCCTCAAGGAGCGTCGGCATAATGACGGGGCCCTCCTATAGAGGGCCACAGCCACAGGGGTTGCGGGACATACGTATACCGCGACTCTGGTACACAAAGGGCTACCGACGGACACCGTGGATTTTAGTCAGTACAAGTCTGACAGTCCCTCCCGCTCTGCCCGGGGTGGGAGGACTCATTTGATGACTTACCGCGAAAAAAAAAAAAGGATTAGTGTGACTCAGCACTATCGGTATATTGAGTACTCTTTGATATAGCGCGCCATCTGAAAGAATTAGTGGACTATTCTTATTACTTACTGATGCAAAACTCCGTTTGAAACGAGCCGTGTTTTCATATTTTCTTTCCCTTTACTAAGCCAGGAACTAGTAAAACTATTTCCATCGGTCAAATTTTTAAAAATCTTTCAAAGATTAAATCGTGTTCGTGCATTCACTGCTTGAGAAGAGGCTCTTGCTAAGCATTCAATAGTAAGCAATTTTTACTCACTAGCTTCTGACTGCGGTTTTGACCACGTTGTGTTAGTCGTTTGGCCCTGTAGAGGCCCCGTCGTGTCAGTTTCCTTGGGAGTGCATAGAACACGCGCCGTTGACTCCGGCTATGTGCTTAGTCGGACGGCGAGCTACCCAGTGCCGTCAGAACCAGTTTTCCCCGTGCTTCGGAAAACATGTAAAGCCGTAGGCCCCGTTGGAGTTTACTGTTAGTCAGAAGCAAGAAGAATTATATTTATACATTTATACCCAGTTACTGGGTTGCGGACGATACTGGTATTCAGCTATCTAACATAGAACTTAACATAGCTTGGTAATGTTGTAGATGATGATGACTTTTGGAAGACGCAGCTTAGGGAGGCCGCCCACTAGGTAGAGGTAGACCAATGACATCGTCAAAATCATGGGCCGATGGATGCAAGTGGCGAATAGTCGTTCGGCATGGTTCTCTAAGCCCCTTCGTACACGTGGCTATGCAAGTCTCCGATGAATTTTGTAAGGCGACCCGAGGATTTGGACGCCTTGTCGTTCCTACCCAATATTGGCTATAGAACTCTAAACTACGCTGATGCTATTTTTTTTTCCTCTACCATAAGCGCACAAAATAATTATTAACACTGTATTTTTGAGAGTTCCGTGGTCCAATTGATTTAAAAATTAGTTGCCCACCCTAAAAGCCTCAACTGTATAAGTATAGAATTTTGTCTTGTTATTATCATTGGTCACAATGTATTTGGAGAAAAGCAAAAACAAAAATGGTATATCAAAAACTAAATTAATAAAAAGAGTCAAAAGAATTATTTCAATGTGCTCAGTTTTTCTACTATTGCAGTGTGATATTAATATGTATAAACCGCAAACCAGTAGGTACCATACTATATAATTATACAGTTGAGGCATTTAGGGTGGGCAAATTATTTTTAAATTAATTGGACCACGGAACTCTCAACAGGTGCTGTGGTCCAACTATTTTTAAAGTTGGACAACTGCCCCTAGTGAAGGGTCATGCATGGTCCAACTAGTTGGACAGAGCAGTTGGACCACTGCCCCGCGCTCGTAACGACAGGGTTAACCCAGTGGCTGAGCGACCGACTGCTCTGCAGCGTGTCGTGAATTCGATTCTAAACCAAGCTAATATTAGTATGACCTAGCCCCTGGTCTGGGTGTGCGTGTAAGTCTTAATGTTTGTAAACGCATCCACGATTCAGGAGAAATTCCTAGAGTAGGGCAAAGTTATTAAAAAAAATACCGTTGTCGCGGGTATAAGATTACCTATTTGTCTCTTACAATTACTCAAATTAATCACCCATGAATATTTTTATGAATGTAATCCTACTAATATTATAAATGTGTGCATGTGTATGTAGGTATGTTTATTACTCTTTCACGCAAAGACCACTGAACGGATTTGGCTAAAATTTGGTACACAGGTAGTTTATAACCTGGATTAACACATAGGATAGTTTTTATCCCGATTTTATGTTCCCGTGGGATAATTTTCGAGTTGTAGCGGGTGAAGCCGCTGGCAACAGCTAGTAACTAATAATTAAATAAGTCGATACTATGAACACGAAACGCGACTGAAAAAGTATCAACAAAACTGAAACTGAACTGAACTGAAACATACGTTTCCACCTCCGAACGCAAGTAGAACAACCAATCATAGTTCCACATAGCAGACATAACAGCTTTTATAGCGGTATTTAAAACATATCTCTGCCATTTAGAGTGGCAAGTATAGTGCAGCTGGCGGTGCCATACGGTTTGCACTCGTCCGGTTGGCTATGCCAAGAAGTTTCACGTACAAACTTGGCCGCAACACATAAAATAAACTTGATGTACTCGTAGGTATTATAGGCTACTTTTCCATTAACAACAGCGTAAGTTTTGGGCGGGAAACGGAGTATAAATATGCATATGGTAAAATTCAAGAAAAATTGGCCCCATACTTAAGCAACCTTTATCGAGGTCTAAATTTGCATGGGTACCATAATTAAAAAAGTTTCGGCGAAGTATGACTTTCAATAGGTCCTCATGGTTGAGCAAGTCTTGCCAAGGTCTGACTAAGGATGGGTGAGCATAGTAAAGCAACGCTTGTCTAGATCCGTCTGTAGATTAAACTATGCTTCAAAGTCAAAATCGAGGTCGATTTATTCCCGTTGAATCCCATTTTTGGATCCCATTTTTTAGGTATCCCCGATGAATCCCATTTTTTATTCCCATTGAATCCCACGTTATGACAACATGTGTACATATCAGAAGAAAAGTGTTACCTTCATTTTAAAGACTTATCTTTTATGAATTTTACTAAAAAAAAAGCTCTAAAATAAAAGCAATTTTGTCGTTGTAAGTACTCGCATTCAGATTTTTTAAAGCATTTGGGATCCAACGGTAATAGTTTTTGGGATTCAACGGGAATAAAATGTTTTTTTTTTTATGGGATTCAACGGGAATACGTTTTAATTTTTTGTGGGATTCAACGGGAAAAATATTCAAGTGGGATTCAAAAGTGGGATCCAACGGGAATAATTCAAAATCTAAGCCAAATCCGAAGCCGAACTTTAACTTTTTTTCTTTCTCTTCTTCTTTATGTAATTTCATCATAGTTTTTATCATAGCGGTATTTGCGTTCTGATTTTACAAAAAGTGCAGAAGTCGATTCTATAAGAATGTGTATCATTATGGAGAGCAGATAAGCTCAAACGACTCCATTCCCAACTGTATACAACATGTAACGTAATTAACGCACTCCCTCAGACACCCCAATTAGAATATTATGTTATAATCGTAATACATATATATTGAATTTTTAATTTAACATGTAAATGCATTGTTAATAACTAAATTAGTTGTTTTGCAGTAAGGTTTATTTTTCTTTATTTTGTATTGAATGACGGAATTTGTAATAATACAAATAAAATTGCACTTTTAAGTCTTGTTGCCTTGATATAAGGCTATCTTAGTTTGTTTTGGCTGTACAGGGGTAATGTGACTATAATTTCCGTAGTTTTAATTATTTTTTTTATCAAAAATTACCTTTAATAAAAATGATAGAAATCGATTCAGTAAACGATTCTGAACAAACTAATTTCAGGATGTGCGTTAATTATGTTACATGTTGCATATGCGCTGCAGCTGTAGCCATCATCCAAAATTGACTACATAGTTGGTGCAGTGGCTGTGCGATTGGACTGCAGCGTTGCGGGTCACGGGTTCGATCCCCGCACGGAGCAAATATTTGTATGATCTACAAGTAGTTGTTCCGGGTCTGAGTGTTTGTGTATAAGAGTTTATATTATGTTTGTATAAACGCACCCACGACACAGGAGAAAATCCTAGTGTGGGGCAACGTTTATATAAAACAAAATAGAGTTCAAGTTACGCAAGGTTTGTGAAGAGAGTCCTAGAGAACTCAATTACGAATATATTAAAGTGTGCAAGTGATTTTTTTTTCCTTTTGGTCTAGATTTTTTATATTGTTTACCTGTTATATTTTTTTTTGTTTTCAATTTTTTACGATCAAAGTGTATTAGGATTTATTTTAAAAAAGGGGCAATAATGTCCGTTAGCAAATAAATATTAAAACCAAATAAATGATTATCCATTTCTCAGTTGTGTACTAGCGCTAACCGGAACAGTCGTTTTATTTACATGACTCATCACCCCTTTGTACAAAGGTACGTACACAGTTGGTACACAGGAGGAAATGTCGGTGTGTTTTTGGTAGTATACTGGGTTCAAAAAATGATTGTGTAATTAATATAACTTTTTAATTAGAGGGAAAAGAAAAAAACTAAAATGAGTTTGTTATGAAATAAATTTGTGATTTATCAATTATAAAAAAAAAAAACGAAGACCCATCTTATTTTTAATGTAATAAGATCATCGAATGAGTCCCTTAGGGCCTACCTGGAACAGGGCTAGAGGGACTCTCAGACTTGTACTGACTAAAATCCGCGGTATCCTTCAATAGTCCTTCTTTACGTTTCGGGGCCACTTTGACTCGTTTGTCCCGCAACCCCGGCAAGCTTTGGCGTTCTAAGGGGGTCCCGTTATTTTGCTGACAGCCTTTTGGCTGAGGTCACCGCGTATCGCTTCCATGAGAACACGGCGGTGCTCTGCCCAAGCCGGGCAGATCTGCACCATACTCGTATGCTCTCTACCATACGATAGAGCATACGACTCTAGGCGATTATCGCAGTGGTTACATCCAGGCTTTTCCTCCATCCCTATCCGACACAGGAACCTCCCGAAACTTCCGTGTCCGGTGAGGACCTGCGTCAAGCGAAAGGTGAGGACGCCGTGTCGCCTATCCAGCCCCTCCTCAAAGAGGGGTCTTACTGCCGCTGTTGCGGCGTGCTCGACCCTCGGTTGCGACAGTCGCTCCTTTCATACCGCCTCGAATTGTCGAGGTAGCGGTAGGATTCACCGGCTGCGGCACTCATAAACGTGCTGGCGGGCCTTCGCCTCTAGAAAGACCTTGCTTGGAATATGTTCTCTTTGTGTCAGAATGTTTGCACTTACTGGTTCGACATAATGTCACTAAAATTATTTATTAACAATATTATTAATCAACTCATACAAATGTGCGTGTAATGACAATTATGTACAAATACAATTGTATACAAGAGATGCAGCAATCTCTAATTAAACGATAAGCTAAGTGGAGTGACTGATTCCTCGTATTCAGTAATAGAAGCGCTTTTAGTCAAAGTGCTGTTGGTTAAAGCATGATTAGTTACTAATCAAAGCTATTCAGTGTTTGACTAGCTTCCCGGACATAGGCTATCTATGCACAAATTCACACTAATGAAGTTACGAATGATGGCTTTGTGATATTCGCGAATGCGAATTCAGATGCGAATATTCAATTTCAATATTCGGGAATGCGAATGCGAATATCAAACTTGTATATAAATAACGAACCTCTAACCGAAGTTAATTCGCAAAAGTATCTAGGCCTCCATCTAGATAAACATCTGACCTGGCAGCCACACTTGGATAAATTAAGATCGAAACTATCTTCTGTCATGGGTGCACTTCGTGGGATCGTTCGCTGACTACCAACATCCGTTAGGTATATTATTTACAATTCTATGGTAAAATCTCACCTTGAATTCTTAATAGAGGTATGGGGTACTGCAGCTAAAACGCACATATAGCCAATAGAATTATGTCAAAACAAAATAATAAAACTATTATTTCACTACAACTACCTAACACCAACAGAAAAACTTTACAAAGAAACTGATGACACTATCACAGATATATAGATATAACACATGCACATTAGTACATAAACTTTTAAATAACAATGTACACTCTAAAATAACATTTACGAGTAAAGGACAAACACAAAAACGCATTACTACTTAGACGAAAAAACCATATTTGCTTAAGACCACCACGAACTAAATACGGAAGGAAAAATATACTATATGAAGGAAGCAGAGATATACAATGTGTCCCAGGGATAAGTGACCGCCCGGCGTTTTTTGAATATTTGTACAAAATTATTAATAATTACATTTATATTTGTGACTTCGGCTTTAGTTTTTTTTTTTTTTGTAAAGACGCGTGACGTGCTGCAGTTTTTTTACGATATTTCCCAAGTTTGTTCATCTTTTTCCATTGTTTTTTTTTACTGACTAGCCGACATCATAGTTTATCAATTAAAATCATTAAACATAACTAAAGTGTAGTAAAACAGTTATTATATGAAAAACAAAATTTTTTCAGAAGCTCGTGCTGGGATGAAAGAAACTGCTAGTAGACTATTGATGAAGTTATATTCTTGAAAATACAATAGTGACGTAGTAGGCGCCCGATCGTTCGTACACGTATGTCGTCGCCGGTGGTAAAAATTGGAGTGGTGCGGTGTGCCCGCTGCTCGATGCGCCCGCCGGCACAGATTACCGCCGGCGCAGCCGCCGCCTGCCTCGTCCCGCGCGTACCGCCTCAGCCGCCCCGCGCCGCTGGTCGTCCGCGCGTAGACAAAATTAAAATTCGAAGAAAAAATAACTCTTCTTTTCAGTTTTTTCAAAATAAATCTTAAAAATGCCCCCTTAATATCTTTCACGCATCTTTACAAAAAAAAAGAAAAAAAATCGGGTACATATTTGAATATCGAAGATTAAAATATCTACGCTTAAAATATCGATGTTCAAAATATCGAAAATGAAAATATCGAATGACCATAAAATCGAAAATTAAAATATCGAAAGTTTAAAATATCGAATGATTAAATGATCTACGTCCAATATATCTAAAATCTAAATATCTACAAAAGTTACATCGAAAGATCTAAATATCGAAATACAGATTATCTAATGTCCTAAATATTGAAGTACAGATTATCGAATGTCCGAAATATCGAACCTAACAAGGTAAGTCGACGGAGCCCCGCTTCGCGGGGCTCCTATTCCTGTTTGCAAGGTTTAAAATAACCTAAACCGAGCTCGCTTCGCTCGCCCTTGCATCCGAAGTCCGTCCAGCTACCTTGTTGGGTAGTAATCAGTAATTTGACTAAGGACGCAAGAGCGAGCGAAGCGAGCTCGGGACTTTTTTTTTTTTTTTTTAGGTGGTAAAATCATCAAATGAGTCCTCCCGCCCTGGGTGGGGCGGAAGGGACTGTCAGACTCTTACTGACTAAAATCCACCCGTGTTCCTTCGGATGCCCTTCGTTCCGGGGCCACGGTATCCTGGGTTAAGAAAAAACCCGCGACCCCAGCAGGCATTTGACGCGAAACACGACGCGCCACCGACCCGGGCTTGTTCCTTGGTCGGACGGCGAGCTACCCATTACTCACCGTCCACAAGCCCGCTCCGCCGCTGTGCCCTCTGCTGATCAGAGGGACACGCGTTGGAGCGTCCACACGACAGGCTATTCGCATACGGGCAAAGAGACCCCTTAGGCACACAGTGCCTAAGGAAGAGTTTTTGCCCGCATCCCAGGGTGCACCGGCCCGAAAAACTGGTCTTCCCTCCGGACGTATCCGAAAGGGAACTCCAGTCCACGGGCGCACGTGGAGGTTTCCTGTCATAGCACCCCGAGCTCGGGACTTGGGGCATCCCGACTCAGACAGGTTAGGTTCGAAGAGGGTGGCGGGGTCTGAAAGACCCCGCCATCCTCTTCGTGTTAGGTTACTTTAAACCTTGCAAACAGAAATAGGAGCCCCGCGAAGCGGGGCTCCGTCGACTTACCTGGGTAAGTGGTTATTTTTTTCGATATTTCAACTAGTAGGTATTTTTAACGTAGATATTATGAAATTAGATATTATGAACTGCGATGTATTAAACGTCGATATTTTGAATTTCGACATAACGTCTTTCGATATTTTGAATCATTCGACATTTAAGTCAGTCGCCATTTTAATCTTCGACGTTTTAAGCGTAGATGTAACATTTTTCGATATTTTGTTACAATCGATATTTTAATTTTCGATATTCTGAACATCGATATTTTAAGCGTAGATATTTTAATCTTCGATATTCAAATGTGTACCCAAAAAAATCATAAAAAAAAATAAAGTCACAAATATAAATATAATTATTAATAATTGTGTACAAATATTCAAAAAACGCCGGGCGGTCACTCATCCCTGGGACACATTGTATAATAAATTACCTAATGACATTAAAGAAATCAAGTCCTTTACTTTATATAAAAAAAAAAAAAAACATAAAACACCACATCTTAAAAGATTTTTCCAGATTTTAATTAGAAACATAATAATAACATAACTCATGAAAAATAGAATCAGAAATTGCTATGGACTTGCCTTTGAGATAACAATAATTATGTAATACATAGTTCACTAAGTTTTTCCACTTACCCACAAAATTATATAATATGTGAATGTGAATACTTAATGGTTGTAACTTGTATACAAGTTTCAAATTTTTTTTTTTTTTTTTACTTTTAACAATTTATTTATTAATTACATAAAACATAAGTACTAAGAGTAAATATAATACATAATCTAAACTATAAATAAATCTAACTAGTAATATGTACAAATAATAATAATAAAAGAAATATTCAAAGGGCGTCAAAGAATTCATCCACATCGCTGTCAACGGGAACGGTGCCCAGAACGCTGGCAGCATTGCCACGTTGTATGGCAATGCTGATTCGTTGGCCTAGGAATAGGCCAGCCCTCTGGTCACCTGAAGAGTCGACTAAACGCCTGGCGATATCCTTAAAAACGTTGTGGGCACTCGGGCCCCATGGCCCTAGAGTTTCAACCCCAAACGGCTCAAACACATAGCTACTAGCTAAGCCAATGTATTTGCGCCGCTTGGAGTTTTCAGCACCTGCAGCAGCAGCGCCAGCACAACACGCTGAACTAGGAAGATGGGATGGCGCAAGGGTGTCGACACATGTTGCATCCCACACCAAAGGCCTACCCAGCTTCCATGGCATTATGGTCATACCATCTGGTCTCTTCCCATCGTCGCGTGCCAAGCCACTGGGTTCTAAGACGGCTGGCACCCCGGCGGTGACAAGAGCACGACGGATTATGTCGTTTAAGCTAGCGTGTCGTGCCAACCGACCTGCACTCCTGCTACAGGAAAGGCCATGGTGCCCGAGGCAGTCGACTACTTCACCACATTGACAGCGATGTGGAGCCCCGCAAGGAGCGCCCAAACGCAAGCAAGTAGCGACACGGAAGGTTGTGTCACCCAGCATAGTACCTATGTTGGGTGACGGTAGCGCCTGAAGCCAAAGGCCCGACTCCCATTCACCCACAGCCAGCAGGCGGGCACGCTCCGCAGTATTGGTGGACGTATTAATGAGATTATTCCGTACCAACCTGCAGAGCGAATGAAAAAACTGAATGAAAAATAAAAAAACCAAATTATTAATGGTTTGCTAACCTACAAGTTCTTCAAGTAATTCTTTTAACTAGTTTTAAGTTTCGCTTGTATTTCTCTTATTAATTGAATTGTATTCTTTTTGAGAAATAAATGTCTTAAACCGTAATATCACGTTTGATAATTTAGAAAATACAATTTCGATGATCAAACATTATTACTTATTTTTAAATGATTTTTGAAAATAGCTTATTTTCATTTCCTGTCTGTCTTATTTTCATCCCCTCTTTCAATGGAAAAATGTAAGAGAAGCTTTAGGAGTGGTGTCAGTGAAAGAAAAGCCGAAATAAATATGTTTATCTTAGCACGGTCTTATTTATGATTGTTGTTTGCGATTGATTTGGTAAACATAAATATTGATGAATGGCGATATAAAGTCAGACTAAATAAAAAATGAATGGAGAGGAAGACGTAATATAAGAAAGAATGGAGTGTGTGGAAGAATAGAACCAATAATGATAATTTATTTTTTCAGTTGTACGTAATTCGCAAAATAATCGCATGTATTTTGCGAATGCGAATGTCTTAAAATTTGCAAATATATGCAGATCCGAATGCGAATATGATCCCTGAGTCAGGCATTTTTTTTCAACAACTATCCGCATTACGGAATTGTGCCCACTTGATGGCAAAATACATATGGCGAAATGTCAGTGTATTGTACCGGGACGCCTCTGCCGCACCCTTCAGCTATTACAAGATGATGTTGTTATGAAACGTAATCCTTCAGTAATGGTCACAAGTGTCACATATTCTAAAAAAATAAACTGAAACAATACCATACTCCAAAAACATTCCAACTCTGTTAGAGGAAATTCTGTTACTTATAGACAGATTTCCGGATTTCTGGGAAATCCGTCAAATCCGAGAACTTTGATGAATGCTACTTGTGAATGTTGCCGGCTATTAATTAAAACGGAATCGTTGAAGCGATTTTTGCCGGCGCTGCTTTTTACGGCATCCGAACTCGACATCGTGATCGACACGGCTTCACATATTTTGCTGTGTGCTTGCGCTTGTGAATTCCGTAAAACTGTTGTTTGATCTGCACTTAGAGAATTCGGACGAAAAGCGAAAGTTCAGGTAGTCAATGGGGACAAAAAAGAGGTTTTGCCTAGCACTAGGTGGTGTAGTTTTTTTCGCAGTCTAGCATTGCTTTTATCGCAGGCAGAGCGGCGACCGAATCAAGAAATTCCGTAACGAAAATTTTAATATTTAATCTATCGCAACAAATTCTTTGGATGTTTTTAGTCACTGGGCCATGTATTCTTTTTACTTTTAAAGTTTGAAAGACTAATTGAAAGAAGAGGATTTCATTCAAATTTCTTTAAAAAAAATACACCAAAATACCTATTCAGAGATACTCGTATAAACTTGACACCTTGTGTAGGTACCTACCTAAATATAAAAATATACTTCATAAATTAATGAGGTGTTCGTAATAATATTGAATTACTTGAATTGCTACTCAGCCTGTCGAGCATAGCTTTTGAGGGATTGTGGGCATGCGGACGGCGAGTAACGAGTGACTGGCCGTCCGATCATGGAACATGTCCAACGGAGTGTCGTATACCACGCGCGGCGCGTCTCAAAGATCTGTAAGCAATCAGTTGGCCCCCATAGAGGGCCAAATGCCTTGCGGTAGCGGAACTGTTCATACAGATAACCTTGATCCTGGAATGTAATAGGCAATTGAAGAAACATGAAGGATTTTAGTCAGTGCATACAACATGCTTGACAGTCTTTTCCACTCCAACCAAGGCGGGAAGACTCATTTGATATTTTTATCACCTAAAAAAAAAGCTTTGGAGAAAGGACTCGTTCTCGACGGGGTCAAGATTGATTGTAATTACTTATGTTATAATACCACCTATGTAACACAAATATGAAATGCAATTAATGATTGATTATTGAATAACCAGCTCAAGCCTACGTAATTTGTAATATGCACTGAGTAAACTACCAAGCCTGCCATGTTTATTTACCCAACACATTATGCCCGTGTATACTAATTAAGCAATTGCAATTGATGCTTGAGGCATGAACCAAAATTAGTTATCGAAATCCAATTATGGTAATAATATATTAGATGATACTCGTATCATACACATATAAAGCTCAGTGTAAAATACTGATTATCGGCTTCAGCAGTTTTTAAGCCATTGCATAGCTTTTATCGCGGGCTCTGAGCGTGGCGACCGAATCAAGAAATTCCGTAACGAAACTAAACCTAACACCTCCCACTCCGACCGGCCATAGCGCGGCAGCAGCGATGTGGCATTGAAAGCCGTGCATCGTCTAACGTCGTTTCAGTTCGGCAGACTTCGGCACGGTGTTTGTGTGCGTGCGACTAGACGTATGCGTGTAGACTAGGTGCTAACTGCCCATAACTGATTCTAACTCTTTTAGCCACTACTGAGTCATATCAAATGTCGTTATAGCATCTATCATGTCAACGTGAAATAATAAAATTTGAATTAACAATTTTTTTTCTTGACGTTTAACCTGATTGATGTGGCTGACCATAGCCTAATTAATAGAGTAATAAATAAAATAAATAAATAATTATAATTGCATAAGTTGATAAAAAATGCTATGCAATAGCATTACCGCGGCAGTCCCCGAGTGCCATACGTATTTTTTTTAATATAAATATTTGATAGGATTGCATTTGACCACCATCTCACCTGACAGTAAGATATTTATGATGTGGGCGACGGTAAAGCACACTTGAAGGCAGATAAAACTGATGACGTCATAGGAGAGAGAGGTGTAAAAGACGCGTAGTTGAGATAACCAGTATATTGAAAATCTTTTGACTTCAAACCACCCACCCTTCGCCTTTCACCCTTATCGATGCTACTTGCACAAATGACACTTGCTATATTCAGGCATGTTTCACTCACGAAATGTTGCACTTGTTTCAATCATTGCATACAAATTGTCTCTACTTTCAGCAAAGGATCATTAAATAGATGAAGATCAAAACTAATAGGTACTTTTTTCGAAATAATCAAAACTAATGTTTTGTCAAAATGACCAAAGTTAATGTTTTAATGTTTCGTCAAAATTAAATTTTTATAAATATTTTTGTTTTGTCTTTGTAAATAAATATATTAAGCGTAATTTATAAAAAAAACATGTTTTATTTTTGTTCTTTTCGTCTTGGAATTTAGTTCAACGTAACTTACATTGATTTTCAGCAAACTTGAAATTGCCCCGCGGGTTTGCAATGGTTTTTAAATTCGATAGATATTTTAGAAAAAACGTGTGGGGTGTTGTATGTACAATCCTGTGTAAATATGTGACTTTTTATTTCTAAAACAGAGAAAATTGCTGTAAGATTAACATGGAAAAAGAATTATATGAAAGCGTTCTTCAAACTTCCTCTTGTTGGTACGTTTTAATGTCCATATCACAGTAGATGATTATACAAGGGAACAAAATAAACTTTTTTTTTTGTTGCATGGATGTTTATGCCTGTTTTTTACTAATTTGAGGTCGCTGATTTCAAATCTACTTTCAGTTTTTTTCTAGCAGCTCTAGTTTTTGAGATACAGCTATCAGTCATATTTTAGTACTAATCACATTTAAATTTCAATTCTACCGAGCTGTTCTATAAAACAATTTTTTGTTTAACAATGTCCAAGTCGACAAAGATCTGGTAGAACGATCCCAACTACTTTTGTAACATCTGTGGTGAATATACATTAAAAATTCGTGGACTAAGTGTGTCGGATTTCATAAAACAGATGTATTGTGATTACTTTGGATTCCCTTTGGGCATCCGTGACAAGTACTGGGTATCTCCTTGGGCAAGTAAAAGATGTGTGGAGTCTTTCAGATTATGGGGGAATAAGAAAAGACCCCATTGTGTGTATCAAACACCAATGATGTGGCATTAACTTTCCAATCATCAAGATGATTGCTATTCTGGTGTGGTTGATATAAACAGGATTTACAAAAGAAACCGTCCGAAACGGTTTTATCCTAATTTGTTATCTGTTATATTCGACCAGCCTTGTACTCCGTCAATGCTCCAGTTTCCCAAGCTTCTTCATCTATACAAAATAATCCCGTTTTAGAAGAAAAAAAAAAGCTTCTTCAAGTTATCATAGTGTTAAACGATTTTAACCCAGATATTTCTGCTGACCCCCAACCCCTTAATCAGGAAGACCCCAGTGCATAAGTCAGAACCCTTGGTCTTTCTATAAAAGCATCGAAGAGCCTTTGGGAAAAATAACAAAAAAATTGTTGGGAAACAATTAGGTTGAAGCTATGTGGAGCATAATTAACTGATGTTGTCACACTTCTAGCAGCTTGGTTGTGATATGAGCATCAAGGTACACTTCCTCCAAAGCCATTTAGACCGTTTCCCTGAAAATCATGGCGAATTGAGTGAAGAACAAGAGGAACGGTTCCATCGAAGACATTCGGGCTATGGAGGCACGTTACCAGGGTCACTGGAATGCTCCAAGATGGCGGATTATTGCTGGAGCTTCAAAAACAGCCCTCGTGAACCAAGTCAAGCAAGAAAATCTTTTAAAAGATTTTTTTTTATAAGTTGGGGTTGATTTTCTAAGGGTTTTCTTCAGAAAAAATCGATTTTTCTTAAAAACGCGTTTTAATGATATCTCAAAAACTAAAACTGATACAAACAATCTGACTTCCAGATCTGTAATCAGCACCCCGAGAAAGTATAATATTAGTCATAATATTTCATGCAACAAAAATGCTGTTCCCTTATGTTATGATTGCTTCTGAAAATAGAGCCAAATCGTATAAGTAGGTACCTGAAATCTGTTTATTGTAGATACTCATGCGCTTTGAAAAATACATGATTATCATGACTTCACAATGACCTGGATGGACAATGTCAAGAATCCTCCCGAGACACCCTAGGAAGACCTACAGGGACCTTATTGGTGAAGTGCTTCACAAAGGCGGGGTGCGTAGTACTTACTCGCAATCGGCGTGCGTGTATGACGAGATGTATGAATGTGGATGAGGCGAAAGGAGCATGTAAGGATCTTACCAGGTGGCGGGAAGAAGGCGTGAGTTAATGTGTGTAAAAATCCTCGCCAGTATAATAGCCATTTCCCGTACTTTTAAAGAAAAATCATACAAACATGCTGATAATGAAGTCTCAGCCGAATTAGGGTCAGTACAGACCGCGACGCGAAGCGACGCGACGATGCGCGCACTCTTTTAAGAGCCATTCAAAATACGACTTTATTTTCTACACCAAAAGATACACATTTCGTTGCGAGAATTTAAGCGGCGTAAAACGGCGTCAGCGGCGTCGCGCAGCGCCGCGATGCGCCGCGGGGCGCAGCGCGACGCATCTCAACACTGTGGTGAGAAGCTGCGCATCTCGACGCCGCGCGGCGCGGCGCGGCGCCGCTTAGGGTCAGTACAGACCGCGACGCGAAGCGACGCGACGATGCGCGCATTCTTTTATGAGCCATTCAAAATACGACTTTATTTTCTTCACCAAAAGATACACATTTCGTTGCGAGAATTTAAGCGGCGTCAGCGGCGCATCTCAACGTAGTGGTGAGTCGCTGCGCATCTCGACGCCGCGCGGCGCAGCGCGGCGCCGTTTACGCCGCTCGAGGCCGCTCGACGATGCAAGATATTAGACTGGGAGCTAGAGGTGTCTGATTATGCGTAATGTGAGTGTCGAATTTCGCCAACCGATTTAAGTGACGAAAAGGTCAAAGAATAACAATGTTTATCTTGTCGGTCAATTGTCTGGTCCATTTTTTTAAGCCCTCTTCTCTTATTCGTAAACGGAATGTATCGAGTACATGATTTAAAATCATTTTAATGATAATTTCCGTAATAATTTATAGAAAAATCAGATCACAGCTTTTTGCGGGACAGATAAGGCTCATAATACTTAATGGCATAAAAATATTTTTTCCAATCAGTTAGGAACTTGTTCTGATTTGCTGAATTAAATGAAGTACTGAACTAAATGAGTGGACTACTTCATCAAGCGATAAGATACACATACTTAATGCAGGCAGGATATGTATTGTCACTATTTAGGGTCTCAGGTATAAGACTTCGGTCATAGTTGCCTTCATTCGGATTTTGTATACTCAACTACCTCTAGCTCCTGGACTATGTAACTGACACCAAATGGACGACTGCGGGAGGAAAGGGGGTGGGGCGGGAAGCACGTGGCGAATGTAGACACTCCGCTGCACCGCGCGGCGTCTGGATGCGCAGCGCGGCGCATCGCGGCGCATTGCTACGCAGCGCGGCGCATCGCGGCGCAGCGCATCGTCGCGTCGCTTCGCGTCTCGGTTTGAACTGACCCTTACGCCGCTCGAGGCCGCTCGACGATGCAAGATGTTAGACTGGGAGCTAGAGGTGTCTGAGTATGCGTAATGTGAGTGTCGAATTTCGCCAACCGATTTAAGTGACGAAAAGGTCAAAGAATAACAATGTTTATCTTGCCGGTCAATTCTCTGGTCCATTTTTTAGGCCCTCTTCTCTTATTCGTAAACGGAATGTTGAGTACATGATTTAAAATCATTTTAATGATTATTTCCGTAATAATTTACAGAAAAATCAGATCACAGCTTTTTGCGGGACAGCTAAAGCTCATAATACTTAATTGCATGAAAATATTTTTTCCAATAAGTTAGGAACTTGTTCTGATTTGCTGAATTAAATGAAGTACTGAACTAAATGAGTGGACTACTTCATCAAGCGAAAAAATACACAAACTTAATGCAGGCAGGATATGTTTTGTCTTTATTTAGGGTCTCAGGTATAAGAATTCGGTCATAGTTGCCTTCATTCGGATTTTGTATACTCAACTACCTCTAGCCCTTGGACTATGTAGCTGACAATAAATGGTAGACTGCGGGAGGATGAGGGTGGGGCGGGAAGCACGTGGCGAAATTAGAAACTCCGCTGCACCGCGCGGCGTCTAGATGCGCAGCGCGACGCATCGTGGCGCAGCGCGGCGCATCGCGGCGCAGCGCATCGTCGCGTCGCTTCGCGTCTCGGTCTGTACTGACCCTTAGAACTTACAAAAACCCGACTGCGTGAAAAAATGTGAAATAACTTTTCAGTTATTTCTCATTTTTTCACGCAGTCGGGTTTTTTGTTTTTTAACATATTTATTTTTATTTTTGTTAGCATTTATCAGTCCAAATAAAATTGAAACATATAAGTTATATTTATTTTGGTAAACCATTTTTAAAATCCTTTATTTTGATACCACATTCTTGTTCGGTCTCAGTGCGACAGTGGCTTTGGTTGCGTGTTGTTGTGTACATTTCTAGTTAAAATAAATAACATTTATTATCTGTGGTCGTGGTGGTGGTTATAGCTGGGTCTTGTTTTCTTTTTAATTTGATTTCTAATTTTAGTATTCACAAGATTATTATTATGCACATAAAACCAAAGCCGCTGCACTGTCGTCCATTCCGTATAACAGAGTTCTCGCGTGAGTCTGTAGCCGCTATAAAAGGGTGGGCGCAGCGTCGCGTCCCAGTGTGTGCTGACCCCTAAAAGCTATAATTACCGGTCTGGAAACAGCGACACCTTCGGGAACTAGAGCGAACTTAAAAATTTGCAGCGCCACCTATGAAAAGTTATACATAACCTCCCCTTCTCGAAACTTTTCAATTTGTCTGCACAAGTCCGCCATCTATGAGACGATCGTAACATCGCTCTGTGAAAGTTCAAGCTTTCACATTTTCAGCGCACAGGCCCGCCACCTATCATGCACCTGACCCAAATAGTGAAACTATTGAGTACTAGATGGCGCTAAATCTGTAACTCTGTCGCGTGGTGTCTCTGGCTGAACTTCTGAATAGTGTCGCTATTTTCCACTAGGTGTCGCTGATAGTATGCAGCAATTATATTGACTGGTCTAGAATTCAGCTTCATCTTGCGAATAAAAGCATAATACTGTGATACCTACATGACTTTATTTGAAAGTATTGCAGTGGTCTCAGTTAATCAAAATAAGATTTTAATGACTTTCGCTGCGAAATTTAATAATTAATACAAAATACAAGTTTTATAAAGTTTTGCCGAGATCCTTTGTTTGAATGGTTTCTTTTTTTATAATCTGACACTGGATCAACTGCATTCTTTGATACTCGTGCATTATTCTTTAACTAAGCGTCCTAAATAGTTTTTTTTTTTTGATCTAATACTTTATTTTTAGCTTGGTAGATATAATCATCAAATGAGTACTCCCACCCCGGGCAGGACGGGAGGGACTGTCAGACTCGTACTGACTAAAATCCACGGTGTCCTCCGGTAGCCCTTTGTGTACCGGAGTCGTGGTATACGTATGTCCCACAACCCCGGCAGGGCTGTGGCCCTCTAGAGGGGGCCCCGTCATTATGCTGACGCTCTTTGAGGCGCGCGTGGAACACAAAGCGCCGTCGACCCGGGCATGGTCCATGGTCGGACAGCGAGTTGCCCTTTACTCACCGCCCGCATGCCCGCGCCTACGGTGGCCGGAGATCGTCTTGCGACGTCCGTCGCCGTGGGCGTCCACCACTGCGGCTGGGGCGGAGGGAGGACGCTGTCCTCTCCCTCTCGCGGCCCGCCTCCTCCTTCGCGAGCATGACTGCTTCGCAGAAGGAGGCGACCGCTTCCCACTCCGTCTCGCCCCGCAGGATGGCCTCGACCGATGCTGGGCGCGAGAGGTCTTCGCCTATCGCCGTCGTGAGGACACGGCGGTGCTCTGCCCAAGCGGGGCAGTCCTGCACCGTGTGCTCCACCGTGTCCTCCGGGCGATCCTCGCAGTGGTGACACCCAGGCGTTTCCTCCTTTCTCATCAGACACAGGTACCTCCCGAAACTTCCGTGTTCGGTGAGGACCTGCGTCATGCGGTAGGTCAGGACGCCGTGACGCCTATCCAGCCACTCTTCAAAGAGGGGTATTATTACCGCCGCGATTGCGGCGTGCCCGTTAGGAATATAAATTACTAAAATTTAGTAAAACTAAACTATTACGTAGCATAGACATAAGTTAATTTAATTTCAGGTAAATTGCGACATTTAATCAATAGGCATGCTGTGCGAGTTATTGTTATAAATCTTTGTTTTAAAAACCACTTTAATAATGAACAACAAATTATTATTCAATAGGCCTTTGCGACTTCTCATAGTATAATAAGGTACACTAATTGATTGTTTAAAAAACGTATTTTTGCTGCGTTAATTAAAACGTATGCGACGTTGAAATCAGATTGTTTTCCCCTAGCGATTTACAAACGTAGATAAGTTGTATTAGATCTACCTATACATATAATCATACAGACACACAAATAATACATACATAATTTATTGAAACTATGTTGTTATATATCTCGTAATTGCTTTATCACCTTTAAGTGTAATGTCACATAAACTCGGTAAAGCTGCAAATTATACAATATAATGATGTGTCAATAAAGAGCAAGAATTAATTAACAAATAGGCAACTTGTTTTTTTTTCTATCTAAGAGTATCTATTGAAGATAGAAGATAATCTTTCTCCTAGTACTTTTTTTCAAATTCCACATTGAATTCCGGCACTAACACCTTTTTCATGATCAATTTAAATATTTGTCTTCCCACAGTTAACCTGGCAGGCATTTGGCCTTCAGAGCCATATAATAGTTTCAAGTTGGCTAATTATTTGAAAATGCATTTAAAAGTGGTAAAGCAAAACTTACGAGTATACCTAATGATTGTATATTTATTGTGTTCATACATAAACTTTACTGTTGTTTTCAGGTAAGTCGCCTTTGTTATTTACAACTGCAGTTATTCTCGCCAGTAAAGGTAAGGATAGACATAAGTTATTTTCAGGATTACTTTATGAGAAATAAATTAAGGAATATTGTCATTTCAAGGTTGACTTTTTCAATGAAAGAGATATTATTAGTTGATTTTTACATGAGCAAAATAATTTAGTAAAATACCTAGTTCGTTCATAAAATCCAGTTTCATAAAATCCGGTGAGCGTGGGTGGGACTAGTGACCCAGAGGGTATTGCAAATATGTTTATGAAACATTTTAAGGTGCAATCTCCACTGGGTCCTTCAGTTGCTATGGCCGGTGCTGAGTCTGACAGTGGAGGTGCGGATACACTCTCACTTTTTTCAGTTAAACTAGTCAGATCCGTCATCCAAGGCATGCGCAGAGGTAAATCGCCCGGCCACGACGGACTCAGCATCGAGCATTTCAAATATGCGGGGGTTCACCTGCCGAGGGTTCTGTCCTGGTTTTTCACAATGTGCATCAGTCACTCTCATTTACCTGCTGAGCTGATGCAAACTATTGTAATACCTATAGTAAAAGACAGGACAGGAGACATCTCGGACAAGGGGAACTACCGCCCAATCTCCCTGGCGACCACAGCGGCTAAAATATTGGACAGTATGCTTGATTCTTGCTTGAAAGTGTATTTGAGTTTGCATGATGCACAGTTTGGTTTTCAACCTGAACTTTCAACGGAAAGTGCTGTACTTAGTTTAAAGAATACTGTTCAATATTATACAGACCGAAAAACGCCGGTGTATGCCTGCTTCCTGGATCTCTCCAGAGCCTTCGACCTGGTGTCATATGATGTGCTCTGGAGAAAACTAGGTGACAGGAATGTACCGGCTCCAGTACTTAAGCTCATGCGGTTTTGGTATGCCAACCAAACGAACTCTGTCAAGTGGGCCGGTAAGTTCTCTGAGTCATATGGGTTGGAATGCGGTGTGAGACGGGTTTAACGTCTCCACGGCTCTTCAACCTCTATGTCAATGATCTCATAGCCGAGCTCAGTAGTATGCGTGTCGGCTGTAGGGTTGGTGGTGTTAGTATTAACAACATCAGCTACGCGGACGACATGGTGCTGCTGGGTCCGACTGAGGGATCTATCAGAGAAATGTTAAAGGTCTGTGAGAAGTACGCTGCCTTGCATGGCCTTGTGTACAATGTTAAAAAATGTGAATACATGGTTTTTAAGGCCTCCGGTAAGTGCCCTACTCATGACCCTAGTTTTGTCTTGAATGGCATGAGTATTAATAAAGTCCACCAATTTAAGTACTTGGGGCATATACTTACCGACGACCTTAAAGACAATGTAGACATTGAAAGGGAGCGTAGGGCACTGGCGGTCCGAGGGAACATGTTGGCCCGTAGATTCTACCGGTGTGGCGACCAAGTCAAAATCACCCTGTTTAAGGCGTTTTGTCAAGGTTTGTACGCGGGGGGTCTATGGGTCAGTTACACCAAAAGATCGCTAGATGTCTTAGGTACGCGTCCAATACAATAATGTTTTTAGGATGCTGTTGAAACTGCCACGCTTCTGTAGCGCATCAGAGATGTTTGCACAGAACCGAACTGATGGCTTCCATGCAGTCATTCGCAAAAAAGTCTCATCACTGATGCGCAGAGTGCGGGGCAGTGACAATAGCATCCTGAAAACAGTAGCTGAGAGCCCTTATGCGCCTTTTTTGAGGCACTATGTGGAGAGAATGGTCCGATAACTTTTAAATATATATTTCTCTGCCCATCGTGCCTCTGACATTTCTTTCTTTTTGTGTTTGTACTACTAACACTAGTTATAAGGTATTTTAGTAACAAAATGGACCAAGTGTGTTGTCCGATTTAATTAAATAAATATTATTATTATTATATTATTAACCAATCGTAAAATATGTAGGTATTTAACCTGTTAATTGACCAGTTTAATTGACTAATAAGAATCAAGCAAGTTATTGCTTTACCACTTTTTAACTGACTTTGACAAAAAGGAAGAGGTTTTCAATTCATCGGAATCTTTTTTAACTATTTGTATAACATTTCCCGATTTCTTAACGACTTCTGTACCCTTAGCACGAATTTTCACTCTTTTACTTTACAGCGTCTTTCCAGTATTTACAGCGTTTTTGTATGAAAAAAAAAAAGGTTGCACTCCAGGAGTGCCGGTAGAAGTGAAAACTTTTTTGTTACTATGTTTTATTTTTAATTTGAATGACGTCTTACTCATTTTCGATCAGGGTCACGTGACCCTGACGGTCACGTGACCCTGACGGTCACGTGACCCTGACGCGAGTTTTAAATTTTTTACCCATTACAGAAAAAGTGTACAACGCCGCTAAAGAAGTTTTCACTTCAAAAATGGAACAGCGCCTCTGGTGTGCGAAGAAAGAACTAATTTTTTCCTTGAAAATTGTCATTTTGAAATTGTCAAAGTTCCAGTTTACTTTACGTCTCAAATACTGAAAATTCGTGCTAAGGGTACTGGACCGATTTGTAAAATTCTTTTTCTCTTGTCATGTCTTAAAAAGTCTAAACTTCGCTAAGAACTTGTATTTGGAAAATTTATTTATGTATGTCCATTGGGTAAAGTGGAGCAAAACAGTAAAATTCCTTTGCCCGAACTCAATAAGCATTCGGATTCAGGTTCATCATGGTGACAGCATCAATAAATAGCAGATCTAATTGGTCCATCAGCTGGAGTTTTGAAAAATAATGGCTACTTGTTATTTATTTTGTTAAAACAAAGATCTAACGCATCAAAATTCGAGACATCTCGTGACGTCAGAATCAAGTTCAAATTCTACTTGTTAAGGCGCGGGCCACATAGAAAAGACGTAAAGGTGGATCCAGACTTGGCGAGGCATGCGCTCCGCACGGCGCACAACGCATGCGCGGCTACGTCCACAACTAATGTAATGCTCGCACTGAGGCACTTTGATCTTGAAGCATTTGCCGACATACGTCAGCTAGCCCTCGCACGTGCGTAGCTCATGCCTCGCCACGAATATAAAGGTACACACCTTGCAAGGCATGCGTTGTGCGCCGTGCGGAGCGCGTGCCTCGCCAAGTCTGGATCCACCTTAAGACGCAGACGGGGCGGAGACATAATGTCTCTTCGTCGTCTTTCTTTCAAAATGTATAGAAGCGTCGCGACGTAAAACACATAGAAGAGACGGGGCGCGGACGCGAATCTCATACATTTTCGCACGTCCGCGACGCGTCCTCGTCTTACGTCTTTTCTATGTGGCCCGCGCCTAACGGAACTGAAATAAACGGCAGTTAGTCGGAACATCATTAGTGGCTTGTCGCAAGCGATTATCACCGGCAAATAGCTTAACGAATCTAATCGTCACTTCCTTAGCTCTTCCGCTGCCACAACACGCTAGCATCATTGTACTGGTCCGTAGATTGTGTTAGGCCTCTTGTACACAATACGTTTTTTCGGCCGTGAAAATCTACGGTTATTTCGCCATGTGTAGGCACGGTCGTCAGTGTTGAATGGAACACAATGGGAGCTTGTACACAGTACGTTTTTTCGGTCGTGAAAATCTACGGTTAATAAGCCGTGTATAGGCACGGTCGCGTCTACAAGCTCCCATTGTGTTCCATACAACACTGACGACCGAACCTACACACGGCGAATTAACCGTAGATTTTCACGGCCGAAAAAACGTGTGTGAGGCCTAAGTCTTTAGGCTGTGGGAAAGAGACAGAGCTATACAAGTCGTCTAGCGCCATCTCGTTCCCTGAGTGGAACCACTCATGCTTTAAGACGTCCGTCATGGTAGGCCACCAGAGCCAAGGATCCAAACATCGCTATGAACATCTTCACGATCTTTCTTTCTAGCCATCGCTCTAGTCGATGGTCGTCAAAAGGTCGTTGTTTACAAAAGAACCTAGGAAACAGGAGAAACTACTAATGTGGGGAAAAGTTTAACTTACTTACTACTAGAACTAACACTTTTTCAATTAAGTATATTTAAGTAAAAAATAGTGTTCGTATGTATTACTCATTAACCCTAATTACTGCACATAGTGCTCTCAAAACTCCACAAGCTATAATAAGCGTAGAAGAAAACATCGCATAAGTACCTACTGTAGATTATATGATAATGATAATGCAAACTAAGTCTACGAAAGTAAAAAACTTAGCCATTCTAAAACACCCCTGTCTTAAGACTATCGAAAAAACTCACGGAAACTTGGATTTATAAGCTCAAAATCACCGTCTTCAAACACGCTAGGTGATCTATGTCTGCCATGCAGTAAGACAATTAGAACATGAAACTGAATTCACACGGAATGTTTAACATTGCTCAAAATTAATATTGTATCTTAGGCTGAAGCTACACTAGTCTGCGACGCGATCACACATGAGCGATCAAAGTAAATTAACATTTATCCTCATAAATAAACTCTGTGCGTGTGCCGCTGCGTAAATAAAAAAAAACGATTTTTCGGTGATCACATTTTGTGTACACATGGCCTAGGTACTCCTGGGGTCGCGGAACTGTAAAACGATAATCAATTGCAATGGGAGGTTTCACGCAAAGCTGGGCTCAGATGGCGCTACAAGCGAATGATTTCATTTAGTGTATGATTAACTTGATTTGCTCAACAAGCTATGGAGAGGGCTATGCTAGGTGTTTCTCTACGTGATCGAATCCGAAATGAGGAGATCCGTAGACGAACTAAAGTCACCGATATAGCCCAACGGATTAGCAAGCTGAAGTGGCAATGGGCAGGCCATATTGCTCGCAGAGCAGATGGCCGATGGGGTCGAAAAGTACTAGAGTGGAGACCACGGACTAGCAAGCGCAGCGTAGGATGTCCACCAGCAAGGTGGACAGACGACCTTATAAAGGTCGCCGGAAGACGCTGGATGCAGGTCGCTTCCAACCGGTATCTGTGGAGATCAAAAGGGGAGGCCTATGTTCAGCAGTGGACGTCCTATGGCTGAGATGATGATGATGATGATGATGAACTTGATTTGACATGGTACACTACACCACAGATAATATAACTACAAATTCGAAGCTACACTAGAATGTTGTTTACGTTATGCGCTTGTGGCACCACTGGCGGCTAAAACTCGCAGTGAAACCCCCTATTGAGATTTGATTGATAGGAACACCGTGGAATTGTGAATTTCAGGCATTATGAGTCTGACAGTCCCTTCTAAAAAAGAGTCTTGGGACTTTTTGTTAATTCTTTCTACTTTCCTTCATCATTTTAAGAATGTTGGCCTAAACAAAGCTATTCCAGTTAATTTGCGTAAGTGGGTCAGAGGGTCGCGGGATTATTTCCTTACCGTGACCCCGGAACAGAAAGGGCTATTGAAGGACACCGTGGATTTTAGTCAGTAAAAGTCTGACAGTCCCTCCCGCCCTGCCCGGGGTTGGAGGACTCATTTGATGATTTTACCACGCTAAAATAAAAATAAAAAAAAGTGGGTCAGAGGGGTCGGGCATATGGGCGACTCGCTGCCCGACCATAGACCATGCCCGGGTCGACGGCGCGTTGTGTTCCACGCACGCCTCAAAGAGTGTCAGCAAAATGACTCGGTGCCCTTTAGAGGGCCAAAGCCTGCCGGGGTCATCAAATTACCGTGGCCATGGAACGTAAAAGGCTATTGAAGGACACCGTGGATTTTAGTCAGTACAAGTCTGGCAGTCCCTCCCGCTCTGCCCTGGGAGGGAGGACTCATTTCATGATTTTTACCAAGCTAAAAAAAACGTGGGTCAGAAGGGTGGGTTGCGGGACTTTTTCAATTACCGTGACCCTGGAACGTAAAGGGCTATTTAAGGACACCGTGGATTTTAGTCAGTACGAGCCTGACAGTGCTCATTTAATGATTTCATCACGTATAAAAAAAAGTGATGAAACTAAATAGACGTTGTATCTGTAACCCTTTAGATCCCTTGGGATTGTAGCGATTCAAGAGCTGGTGTTAAGTATCTATTTGTTTTTTCTTCTTCTTTATTTTTGTATTGTTTGTTTTGCATGAAAAGCCACAACTGGTGGCCTACCATAATATCTTAAAACATGAGTCTTTAGGCTGCTTTAACCACTCACACTTTAAGACGTCATGGTAGGCTATGGTGGGCCGTATTACAACGTCTTAAAACCAGGCTTGTTCCAGTGAGTGAACGAGATGGCGCTAGATGACTTGTATAGCTCTGTCACTTTCACTCGCCGGATACGGCCGCTGGAATGTGAAATGGATTCTAGGACCACTGAGATCATTGTTCATCTTCTAAACTTATCTAATGCTGTTTTCAGCAAAGCCAATATATATAATTTTTTAATAATTTTCCCACACTGAGTATGGTACGGACAATAAGACGAGTCGAATGAAAACTGAAAATGCACAAGGAATACTTCGAGTCAGCCATATTGTCCCCGGGTTCGCGGGACTGTGTCATCAGGTTATCGTGACCCGGAACATAAAGGGCTATTAAAGGACACCGTGGGTTTTAGTGAAAGTCTAAGGCCCGTATTAGAGAACGTCACTCAATGCTCAAGCATTATTTAAAACTAGATTTAAGGCATTTGATTGGTTGAAACTAGTTTTACATACAGTATCGTGTCCCACCCTGGGTGGGAGGACTCAGTTGATGATATTAGAAGTTAAAAAAACGCCATATTGTCCAACATAGCCATAATCCTGAACAAGTATATTATTTGTTGTTAGTAGTGTTTAACCTAGCCTTAATGGTACCCAAAAGAAATCCTAATATAGATCTAAAGAGGAAAAACTAATTAATTTTAACGCTCTTATAAATCGTAAACAGCAGAGTTGTATATAATCCCGAGTAAATAAATAATTCGATTAGATTTATTTACATAAACCGCAATAAGTACAATGCATTTTCAGTTAAACAGTTAAATCAAATAAAGCTTACTATTCATTGCATTAATACCGATTTAATTATAACACTATCTGTGTTATTAAATTCTGGATCATTACTGTCCTGGTTCTGAAACTGAAATCAAATCATTACAATTTACTGAAACACATTTGAGTTGCGTGGAAATTGTTTGGAATACATATTAAACCACTATTGTGACGAAAGCGACATGTCCTAGAACCAAAAATTCGACAACATCTGACTTGATCTGACTCATTCCAACTCGCACTTGGCCCGCTTAGATAACAGCCCACTCCCTGTCACAGAGAGGAAGACTGGGTCCCAGCAATGGGGAAAAATATACTTATTCAATGCGTATAATAATTTTTTTACATTAGTTCCCAGCAACACTTTTCTTGCCTCGACATCGCAGCTATATGACCGCTCAACAGTCAATAAGATTGTACTATTTGGACTTATAAGTTAACAATCCAAATAAAAACATTAGGAATTAAAATGAAATTAAACATTTCAAACAACGTTTTCCTCAAATATTATGAACAGCCGGATAGACTGTTTCTTGAGTGAATGTGTATATAAATATATAGAAAATAAGTAATTAGGTCCATGTGGGGTAAGCGACGATCGATAGTTGCCAACGCACGTGCTTTCTAAATCGATTGCTTACATGACATTCGGGAAAAACATACGGGGAATCGTTTTAAGCGGCAACACTGGAGGAAACTTTGGGAACAGAGGCCAGATAAACGTAAAAATAATTAGATAGAAAAATAAGTTTGTCGTCGTACACAAGCGGCGATTTTTCATTTACCATACAATAAACGCCGTACGGTGAAATACGGAAACTTTGTAACCACGAATATAATGCATCTCATACTAAAGCAACTGGGCATATTTGCAACATTTTTTATTCGTTTTTTTTTAACATGCCACGCATCTGCAAGCTCAGCGTGAGACGTCCACCTCGTATGATGAAAAAAAAAACGCTGAATGCAAGCCGCTTCCAACAGGTCCTATTGGAAATCTATGGGGGAGGCCTATGTTCAGCAGTAGACGTCCTACGGCTAATATAAATGATTAAGATGATAAACAATTAAACATGCCATTGACACATTGGCAAAACACGATTTTGGATTATGTAAAGCTCATTACAAAAAAGAATGAAAAACTATAACATCTATTCTCATAACATAACAGACAAATATTTAAAAAACAATTTATTATAGTACATGATCTACGTATAATTAGCAAAAGTCAAGTTTGGAATAATACTGGCAACAAAACTGTTTATGTCCCATATCAAATTGCTCGTCCGTTAGTTTTCGAACATTACTAACTGTATTACTCATAGAACAAATACAAAGGCACGATGTTTGTTGGAAGAATTCATAATAATTACGTGCGTCTCGTTTTTATTAGCATGAAGGAAACCAGCAATCAACTACAAATAAACTTGTTTCTTCATCGAATGTTACTTATGTAGTAGTGGCAAAACCGACCTACATACTGGTAAAGGTAATGACTGGTTCAGTGGCTGAACGATTGACTGTCGCGGCTTCGATCCCCTTGTGGAACAAATGTTTGTATGACCTACTGGCAGTTCCTGGTTTGGGTGTTTGTGTATTTCAATATCAGTGTTTGTAAATTCTCCCACGATACGGAAGGATTTTCTAGTGTCAATGTTTTTATACAGAACTAGCAAACCCGGCGAACTCCGTTTCGCCACCAGATGGCTTCGTTTTATGTTTTATATATCTTCGGTAGGTAAAATAATTACTTTCCTAATAACTGCATAGGGGTTATACTGGAACCAGCCCCATAAAATAGTTGGGAAAATACCGGGCGGTTGCTCTTTCTTGTTTTTTTCACCCTCTAGTTTCTGATTAGAACCCCACAAGCTTCTGATATGGCTTTTGGAGTTATATTGATTTATATAATATAAGTTATGTCACCGGTGTCAACGATATCCAAGATTTTAGAAAATACAATTGAGCATTGAACAATATTAACATTGTAAATCACCCGAGTTTGAACTCACAACCTCATGTTTGAGAGGCAAGATGTAAACCTCTGTGTCATCATGACTTAGGCACATGCGATGTTGATAACGGGCTTACTTCCTGAACCCAGTAACTGAGTGACACGATCATCAGGGCTGGTGACGAATAAGCCTATTGTCTCATTCGTGACGTAGTACAATTAATGACAAGCTTTAGGCTGGCCCACACAAACTCAAAATTGTTTCAACAATTCTATCTGGCACACAGCCTTTTATTACTATACACCACCGTTTTGAACACGAATACATCAAATCATAGTTATCTGAATTATGCAGTTGTCAATAGTAACATTAAAAATTTGCAACAAGGTTTCAAATAGCTATTTTGGAATGCCCTGGAACAGTTATAAATTCAGACAGCTCCAGCTGTCCAACTCGAGAACATTTCTACAAATAGAACCTCCGACGGCTTGACCAATACATTAACAATTTAGATGAGACTCTGTATAGATCAGTCACATCATAAAGTTTACTTGCAGTGTTATAAAAAGTAAAAAGTTTGATATAGCAAAGGGTATTTCTGACCACGTATAGTAAAGATCTCTAGAGCATAATTTTGAACTGAGAACAATTTCAAAAACTGAGATCGTTATCATCATTTCAGCCGTAAGACGTCCACTGCTGAACGTAGACTTCCAATAGGACCGGTTGGAAGCTGCGGGTGGACATCCTAAGTGCGCTTGTCGGTGCGTGGTCTCCATTCGAGAACCTTACGGCCCCATTGGCCATCAGTTCGGCGTGCTATGGCCTGCCCAATGCCATTTCAACTTGCTAATTCGTTGGGATATGTTGGCAACGAGATTCATAGACGAACCTATCGTCTACGAATCTTCTCGTTTCTGAGTCGATCGCGCAGAGAGACTCCGAGCATAGCTCTCTCCATAGCTCGTTGGACTATCTTGAGCTTACTAACGAGGTCTATCGTAAGAGACCACGTTTGGACGCCATAAGTCATCACTAGTAACACACATTGGTTGAAAACTTTTGACTTGAGGCAGTGTGTATTCTAGACAAGAAACGTTATGCAATTTCCCGAACGCTGCCTGGAATTGTCAGCCTGATGATAAATCAGTAAATTTCTATAGTCCCGATGGAAAATCATATTAGCATTTTGCCTAACCTGGTTAAATTAGGAGCCATAGACGGCCAAGGGATTACAGTGTACCTAGTTTTTACTTTCTTAAATTATGGATAAACATATATTATTATAATTATATCCAGTTGCTAATGGCCACAATTGGGACTCCGGCCTCTTCTCTGCGGGATTAGACATGCGCCACCTTGCGGGCCCAATGTAAATGATTAAATATCGCGTTTTTGAATCAATTTTGAATGAAGATACCTACATTAGGTACATTTTTTATTATGCTCTTTATTTTTTGAAATTCGTTAAGTATATTTATGTACCTTTTCCATGTAGCTTTTATTATGAGACATAAGATCCTTTTTCCAACAAAAAACCACGATAAACACCCTCCATCATGGTTCGACAACCAATCACATAAAATAAAACTCCATTTCTTAACAAACACGATCAAAGTAAAAGCGTTTTCTCATTGGATTAAATCCCATCGGAATTTAAATAGCTATCGCTTTAGCTTCAGTGCTTCTCGAAGATTTCTAAATAAAATCAACCTCAAGATATCTGCTTTCACCTTTATCTGCTGCGCCAATCAGGAGCGAATCTTGGTATACCATACAAATCTTACCTTACCTTTTGTAAAATTATGCAAGTGCATAAGTTTTTGTGGCGGGGTTGATCTGTGGATGACTGACTATCATAGCCAGTTTCGATGCCTCAAAACTGTTAGTCTAAAGCTCGAGAGCCTGACAAACAGTTCAACCAAAAGGTATCATAATACCCAGTTACTAATTCGTAAGTCGGTAAGTCTGCCACAAGAGAATTGATAACTTTTTACTTCATCAAACTTAATGAAAACCTTATCTAAAACATCCAGTTAGTACGTATCGTAAAATCTACAAGAGATACAAATACCTAGTTTTATTCCGGATTAAGTTCGACTAGCTTTAACAGTCGCAACCAGCTTCAGCGATACATAATAAGCGGTTTAAATCCATTAATCTATTAAATGTTATAAATAGGACAATATTATTCTTTTGAAGGAAGGAGAACATTTGATGTTATGTGAGTAATTCTTGGTAAAATCATATTTAATATTATAGACAGATGGGCCAAACGTCAAACCAAATAATATACTTCTTTAAAATTACCTTTTCAAACGTCGTCTTCATGTAATC
Organism: Agrotis clavis; assembly: GCA_954870645.1. Taxonomy (NCBI): domain Eukaryota; kingdom Metazoa; phylum Arthropoda; class Insecta; order Lepidoptera; family Noctuidae; genus Agrotis; species Agrotis clavis. The sequence continues at coordinate 6,094,881 of OX940917.1, forward strand.
AAATCACTCAAAACCTGTTAACAGAAAAACTTATTTTGTTTATTATCATTAATTGCCCTTTTCAACTATATTGGGATCAGCTTCCAGTCTATCCGGATGCAGCTAAATACCAGCATTTTACAATGATCGACGGTCTATCTCAGGCCTTATCATGAGATTTTAGATTTTTACTTACGTCTTACCACAAAAAGACAAACATTATTCTGTTGGACGGTTGTTCTAAAAAAAGTGTAACAGCAAAAAGACCGTTATATCAACGTGAAATTTCGTTTTGAGGTTGACAGGTTTTTAGGGTTCCGCAGCCAAATGGCAAAAAATGGAACCCTTATAGATTCGTCATGTCTGTCTGTCTGTCTTTCCGTCCGTATGTCACAGCCATACTTATAAATGTATAAAGTACCACTTGAAAGTATAAGAGCTATCCTGTTGAAACTTGGTAAGTTTATAGATATCTCGGGGGTTCCCCATACATAAAATTGAAACTCAAAAAAAAAATGTTCACCAAACCCAGACGTGTATGGGTAGGTCCTTTTTGTTTCCCAAACTGAACAGTTTGCGCAAGAGACACGTAGTAAAATGTGCCCCCCCCCCCCCGTGATCGAGATCAAGTAATTAGTTTTTTTTAATACGTCATAAATCGTAAACCACAATTTACCTTTCAAAGTTACAACCAACTACAAGAACTTTTATATTATGATATTTGCTGCTACGGAACCCTTTATGGGCGAGTCCGACTCGCACTTGGCCGGTTTTTTGTATTTATACAAGGTGTTCATGTTCAACAGATGTTTGGCTTTTTTGTTGTAAGACGGTTTATACATATTTACGAAGAATGAAATCAAAAATCAAATTATTAACAAAGTTCCCATTTACTTTACGTCACACAACGTGAAAAGTACTAGGGCCTCTGACTTCCACATTCAACAGTATTACTGTGTACATGGACTTAAAATAAATCATGAAATAATTCCTCGACAGGTGCAATCCAACTGACACTACCACGAACAAATATTAGGCAAGTTCGAAATGGTATCTGAAAATGGGTTATTCAATTATTGAAGCTTCAGTTTCTGCAAATATCGACTTTGGTCTTGGTCTGAATCTTGGAATGGATAGACTGAACATGACGTCTTACTGAAACTATCAAGATTAAAATATCTTTGTTTGACTGTGGAACTCTGGGTTAAATTAGCCATTTCGTACACTAGGCGACGCGACGGAAGTCTTCGATACCTTATGACTTTTGACATTCATTGACGCATGGGTACCAATCTGGATACCTGGGTACGAACCTCTATAGATTTTTATTGTGATAGTCACCTGGATAATATACGACTCATCCGAAGAATAAAGTCCGATGTGACCATAGGCCAAAAATCAGTTTAATAGATCAATGAGATAAGCAATTAAAACTCTACAAACGTGTGTTTTTAGAATTTTGATATTTTATTTAGTTCCGGAAATATAGAATCGAATAACGTCTCATCTGAAATTCGTTCCGCAGAACAACGCACGAAGTGTATAAGTGACGGTACGCAGGCATCTGGGGCCACGTCTCTTCGTCATATCGGCCATTGTTTGTTGGAGAGAGAATATTTTCGTTGCATGATCTTATTTTTATACACTGTATAGTCTAAGTCACACATCACGTTTACATACTTTTTAGTCTAAGTAAACAGTTGTGGACTATCGATGTTTACATAGAACGGTTTTCGACGGAAATGTTCAGAAACGCATTTTTTTCGATGGTATGATTATTTTTATAAATATTCACTGGCACTCATGAACTTTTAAGACGCTGTTATACGAATTTAAATAATCTTCTAAGCGTTTTATTTTAAAATAGAACGTTTCTGTGCGGAATCAGTGATATGATTTATGGGTTCCACGTTAAGATGGGACGTTGTTCCTGGTAGAATGAAATCAATTAGGACGTTTTTCGATTAAAATGTTTGCTAAATATAAAAAAATATGTATTTATGAGTGGGTAAATTAATTCCTACGTGCAAAGTCTTGCACTTCACATAAATGATATTTCTTGAATATTCTATTTTACAGTTTTATTTTATTTCATATGTCAATTTAGAAGGAAATATCAATGAGTCCTTTTTGTGGACTTTGCATCCTGATGCAGAAGAAATAAGCCAATAATTAGCAGAAATATTAATTAAGAACTTCTACGTGAAGATCATAACACCAAAGAAATCATCGGTGATAGCTAAAAACAGGTTGTCACGTCAACTCAGACAGCAGAATATATTTACAGTAATCAACCTAGTACATTTTCTTTGGAATGCCTTCTAATCTCGTAATTTCACCATTAAAACAACATGAGGACTTAGAATTTTCTCATCTACCCCAGTTATTTAAAACTATCAGAGCCAACTCCTACCACCGTTCATTCGATTTCTCTGCGATTCCTTTTTCGTCATTAGGCGCCACAAACTCCCTTGCTATTGCTACTTTCCTACTCCAAAACATACAGTGCCAGTACGCATAGGGACTAATCGTGTGTTGATCGGAATGCAAAGCATGCATAAAGTTGCATGCTTGCCATTTTGATTTGCCTCTCCTTCAATTCCATGGTAATTAATACCTATCAGCATTTCTATTTTAAACATTGCATAATACAAACCCATTTTTTACGCGTATGAACCAAAAGAAAACGGTCAACGTCAGGGCACCCCAAGGATTTAAGACGGTAATAGGCATCTCTGTTGACTTGACATAGACCACCCTGCATCAAAGTCCCCGCCTCCGCCAACACTGCCGAACCCTCACACTGCACACCTTCAATTATTTCGCAAGACTGAATCAAGTTAACGGAGCCTCACTTGGCGGGACTACTATCTGGGGTCGGCCTGCATTATTTATAGGAAGCTAACTAAATGGTTTGGTACGGTTTGGTTCTGTTTTCGGTCCTCACCCTTGAAGTCGGTTCTTCTCGTTCAAAAAAGCACAAAGGTCAACATTATTATACTAAAAACATCTTAAACTCTTGTCAGGCATATGTTATGAAAAGCAACTAGGTGTTCGAAGCATGCACTGAAGTTTCGTCATGAAAATAATGGAGAGATAATTTTATTTTAATGTGCGATGTGAAATCTCGTTTCTCCTTTCTGACTAAACAAGGGCACGCAGCCAAGTTCACTAAAACGATCTATGCCTGAATTTGGTATTCCTATATTTCAGGCAGAGGAAGGTTTAATAAAGAGGCGTAACGGTTCTGTTAAGCTACATATTTGAGATTTTTTTAAATATAATAAACTTTTGAAATAATAACATCAGTTTTATTGACTCTAAGGAAATGTAATTATTTAACACATCGAAAATTATACTTAAATATTTCAAGGTGGGTAGTCAGATAGGACTCATTAGGTGTCATCAGGGAATGTCCCATTCCAACAAAAAGACACTGTTTGTTAATATAGAACGTCGCTAAAGTTGAGGAGTTTCCGTAAAACAACGTCTAATATTCACTACGGACCCACTTTTTTCTTCGTTCTTTCGCTATAAAACGTCTTATGTTGATATGGAACTCACTATATCGTGTATTAAAAGGATTATAAATATACAATACCTGTCATTTAACTAGTCTAGGGTAATATAATAACATATCAAAAAATCAAAATGTCAAGTATCGTAGTTTTAGAGTTACACAAGTCAACAACTTCTACAAGCTCTACTGAAAACCATCAATCTTGCAAATCGGACTTTATTCTTCGGATGAGTCGATAAAGTCAGATAAGACTTGCGTCGCCTCGTGTATGGGCTTGAGTATGAAGGGGCTCGTGTATGAAGGGGGTGAGTTTTGCCAATACTTTTATTGTGCGCGCAGCTAATGAGTGGAATTCCCGGAGTCCGTATCTCCTGATAGCAGGAGTGGTTAGTTTCCTTTTAGGCAAGCAAGCTTCATCCTCAACTACATTTTCGCTAACCATCAGGTGAGATAGTGGACAAACGAGAGCCAATCGCACACAGATCGATCTAGAAGAAATCAGCAAATGAGTCCTCCCACCCAGGGCATGGCAGAAGGGACTGTCAGGCTTGTACTGACTAAATTCCACGGTGTCACTTTTACTCTGACTGAGCAAATATTTTTAAGGTAACATATCTCGCTCGGTTATAATAAACCCAATTAAAAATAAAATCAGCAAATTAAAGTTAAAATCAGCCAACCCTGTATAAAATGTGATTTAAAAATAACTGGTGAAACCATCAACCACGTCATATTTCCTCAACCCAGGTCAATTTTGCTACGCGGTTGCAAGTAATTCTATTACTAGGTGAACGATAAACATATTGAACCAAATTTTTCGTACCCAGACAATATATATACTTCATAAATAAAGTAAAAAATACATTGTGGCTTGGACATTGTAACTTGTAAATTTAATGAGATGACGCTGTTTAATATGATGGTATCACCATACCGTGCTTTGGGTGACAGATCTCGGCAATAAGCTCTAGTCCTTCGATGTGTGGCCGACTTTGGGTTTCATCTCGATGGGTCTCTTGGATGCAGAGGATATTGCAACCTGTTTTTCGGTATGAATTGGACAAAATTTCCGTTCGAATGTTGACTGATGACTCGGGATTGTCATCGTGGTGAAAGAGTTAGCCAATCAGCGTCAGAACTCTCTGACTACCCAGAGTGCGCCGGACGTACATTGGGTCAATGGCTCTTTTCATGCACCATCCTTCATACTAAACAGCGTAGCGTAGCGTAATCAGATTATAATTTTTCTACTGCTGGGACCCAGGTGTCCTCTTCATATTTCAATACCAAACACTGGTTCTCAAAACACAAGTTGCAGTTTAATTTGGGGATCAATATCAATACTTTTTGCACAATACATTTAAGCAATACCCATTTTTTTTTCAAGCATTGTTGTAAGAACTTACCATATTCTAGATTCTATTTCACGGAAAAATATGATTCTATGTGTGCCACCGAGTTCTCGGCCGATTAACGGCTTGACATAAATTATTTTCTTTGGCACTACCCAGTATCATAATCTAGTACTTAGCTGGTTTATCTAGGTACTTAGCGGTTGACTCCCGTAGCCAGGCTAACCGCAAGTGTGCTATGTTTGCCAATAAGACGGCAATTTGTCATGCATAGACGTTAAATTGCCTGCAACAGCCTGTTTGTACAATCAGTGACTTTATGAAACAGCTGAGATGTAGTGCATAAGGTTGAATATCGTTCTCACAGATAGGACAAGGTATCGTCTACCTTTAGGTACTATTATATATTCTGTGTCTAAGGGAGTCTGCGGGAAAGTTTAAGCTGCAAAAACGTCTAAAGCAAGAGGCAATTGAAGCAACAGACGAAGATGTGTTAGTCAGTACGAGTCTGATAGTCTCTTCGTTCGACCCTAAGCGAGAAAATTCACTTGAATAATTCCTAATACCTACACAAAAAAGAAATTTAATGTGAAAGAGAACGCTTTAAGATATTAGGTCTCCAATCTTTTCCAATCACAAGAAGCTGGAAGAACTCAATAATCAACACTAAAATGTTGTCAGCCAGAGTATGAATTAAACTGTACCCTTAATTAAAACAAGGGTGGTAGTTTAATTCGATAACTTGTTTGCATAGTACAAATGTTACTAAGTGTAGGTATAATTATGATCTGATCAGCTGATGATGGGCCGATGAGACTGGCGTCTCTTCGCCTCGCAGCATGGCATTACTTCGTCACTGGCCAAAGTAAAAGAACTATTTGTTGACACTTTCCGTAAACCTAGAGCTGGCTTTTACCTTGGCCAGCTCGCGTAGCATAACCAATTTTATCTCTATTATGCCAAGAAAAGAGACAAATTTAATTCTATGCAATCTGATACTTTTTATGCCCGAATTATCATGATCCATAGACGACTGAAGAATAATAAACAATTATTATCTACATTGTAAACATCGTCATGCTTAGAATGATAAATTAATAGAAAAATCTTTCTACTTTCTGTCACTTTGTCTATTCTTCCGTCGCGTCGACGAAACTCGTTTCTACGATGCCATGCTACGCGTGCAGCTGCAGTAACTTGGTTGTTTAGGTTGGGTTGTTGTAAGTTCGCCACAAAAATAAGTCCCCACGAAGAAAAAGTATGTATAACTTAGCCAAATGTTTTTTTTTTTAATTTTGCTTATTTCACATTCAACCCATTTTTCTCCACATGGGGATAGCAGAACAATTAAATTATAAAAAGCAGCATAAAACTACCGAAAACGAGGACACAATGTGGAATCTGAACAGAAAGTACTAGGAGAACAGGATCAAAAATTTTTTTGAGGCAAAAAAAAATTCCTTCGAACGTGACGAATGTGGCGAACTTACAACAACCCTTTAGGTTGGGCGGTTCCAGACTTTTTATGGGTCACCCAATAAAACGGAAAATAGTTGACTGGACTTTCTTGTTCACTGCGATGTTCATGTAGGTATGCTATGATTATCCGTCCTGTGAGTGCAAAGCACCGGCCTTTGTCAAGGCTATCACTATTTTATTGATGTTTTCCTACCTTCTGCAATAATTCAAGAATAAATGCGTATATTATATGGCTGTTAATATTAAAGTCTATTCGCATATCTATTGTTAACTTAATAATATTTAGTCGAGTTATTTTTCACATAAGTAACATTTAACTTGACGCGAAGTGTTACTCTTGATGTCAAATGTGAAAGGAGGATATGTGGCAAATGTACAACTACCCAATTGTTTCACCCTTAACTTCATAAGAATACATTCTTAATATTAAGAAAAACTTAAACGAGTACCTGTTTCCAATTTTAACTTTATTAACTTCAGTTTTACCCCACACACTTACATACCTCCGTTTCAAATGTGTATGTACATAAATACATAAACTTTAAATTACATGAGATTGATTTTCTGATGAAGCTTCAATCGTTCTGAGCAAGCGTAAAGCTTTGTAAACAAACCGTAAGGCATCTGATAGAACTGGTATGTTTTCAGAGACTATCTCTGATTATTGTTTGCCATAGCACATCGTCGAGTACACCTAAGTATCTATGTTATTAAGAAAATGGCTCGTATTTATGTATAGTTGAAATGTCAAATCCTGCGGAACCTTGCAACATTACTATTAGTAATCACTGTTGAAAATGAAATTGAAAAGCCATATAGGTAATTGTGCTCTATTATAACAAATTAACCCGCAGTTTCGTCCGCTGTAAGTTGGATAACAATAGTTGACCCACGGAGTTATATTACCGGGAATATTATAATCCCTTGTGACGTTATAAACTTCCGTACTACTTCCGTTACTACAAAAAAATTTAAACATCTGTTGAACGCTTTGTCTTAAAAACTGTCAACTGAAAAACGATATTTCACATTGATGTAAGGGTCGTTTTGCAGTTACATTTTTTTTACTTACAGCTTTTTGTAGTAAGACAGTCTGTTTTAAATTAGATTCACCTTTTGAAATGTTTCCACGGTTGCCAGTCGCCGAACCTTCTCCCCACTATTCAACCAATCGTACATAAATGGTGGAGCCGACACGACTAACATTTCTAATTATGAAGTCACCCGGGATACTTAGGGGTGTTCTCCCCCTCTTGGCTGTAAATCCTCTGTAAACTCTCATTTGCCTAAATAAAGAAGACTGGCAATGGCTTCTAAAATAGCTCTTATGTTGTCACACATAATGTAACTCCTCATAATTAAATTGGTGTGGTATTTATGTGCTACGTCACCGTTTTCTGTTTTAGAATTTATAGTTGGTCATATCGCGATTTAGTCAACTTTCCGTCTTAGATATTTTGACATTGAGTCTTTTTGAGATTTGTCCTAAGAGCCACCTGAGGTATATTATTAATAAAAAAATACCAACCCCTTTTTTACTACACATTTCAAAGATATATCTACGAGTATGTTCAAAAACATATATGCGTGGCAATAGAATCACGATCAGAAAACACTTCGAATAGGATTATTAAGTGAAAAATGTGGCAGTGTCCGCCATAGCTACTTATATCTTAACTGCAGTCTATGCGTATTATTTGGAGGCAGGCGGCTGGCACCACTTTATTTATTGACTCTAAGAATCAGGAAGGTGGCGTGAACTCAATTTATAATAGGATCATTTTTGAAACAGTGTTATATCTTAGAAATAAACACGATAATGTGATGTTATTTTAAGTAGTAATAAGAAAGGTAGCCAATTCATGATCAAATAACACGCCGTACCTGTGGCTTTTCTTACTTTTTGTATTGAGAACTTTGTAAGACAACGTTGTACCATGAAACGTTCCAGTGGCGTAGCTAGACGGGGGCGAACCGGACCCTAGCCCCTGGCCTTGCACCTGAAGAGGCCTCGCGCTCAGAGAAAAAAAAAAAGAAAGGATCTTGACATCGGCGATCCCCAGTCAGTAAAGCAGTGCTACTTAACTTCTACCAACAAATTAACATGACTTACAATTACATACTTCTGGTGTCTGATGAGTGGGGTCTGCAAGAACCTAAGAGGCCTCACAATGCTGGCAGGTTTAGGTCAAGCGCCTCCACTGCATCACGCGTGAGGCCCCATGTTGCAAAATAACTTGGTAATAATGTTTTATTTGTTACTGGGAACTGAAATAGTCCATGAGGCCTCGCGACGCTGCTGTCGCTGTCACAAAAATCAAAATCAAAGCATTTATTTCAAGTAGGCCAGTTACAGGCACTTTTGAATTGTCATAGACAAATAAAAATAATTTAAACACTAAAAAGTTATGGTTCTACAGTCCCAGTCACAAGACATAAAAACTGTGAAAGTACCGTAGATGCCCGTTCCAAGAAGTAGATCTCTATGGAGAAGAACGGGGTCGCGGGATTATTTCCTTACCGTGACCCCGGAACAGAAAGGGCTATTGAAGGACACCGTGGATTTTAGTCAGTAAAAGTCTGACAGTCCCTCCCGCCCTGCCCGGGGTTGGAGGACTCATTTGATGATTTTACCACGCTAAAAAAAAAAATGGAGAAGAACGGGCAAGAAACTCCATGGACACTCTTTTAGATCGCCAGAATTATTACAGAACCTTTATTACATCATTCATTTTGAGGTGGTACATTATGTGAGAACGATGTAGGAAGTTTTTAATTAAAAGTGTCCATAGTAACAATTAAAGCAAAGACAATTTCACATCACAATCACATTTGGTATGGATGACTTGGGGGAACCACGAGCGGCCCCCTTTTTTTAAGAAGACTTTTTTAAAAAAAAGGGGGCCTCGCGCTAGCACCGGAGGCAAGTTTTATTTTTCGTTTTGAAACAAAAGGCCTCACGCATGCGTCTTGCCCTCGCTTAGATTCGGTTTCGCTACGCCACTGAAACATTCCCACTGCTGGTACAGAGGAGTTCTCTCTTTGAAATGGTGTGGGTCGTGATACTAGAGATGTTTCTCAAAATACCAATATCTTTACTATTCCTAGGGAGGAGCAGAGTCACCCAACACAAGCATTCTACTTGCTTCCTGGGTGGTTCTATCCCCAATATGCTGTACCAGAAATGTTAACGAAAAAACTATTTTTATTTTATTTATTTTATTTATTTAATTAAGTTTTCATTACTTGTGTTTTTCAGAAAACATGACAGGGCTAAGGAGTCAAAAACTGTCTGAGTAGTGTACTGTGGCCATGGAACGTAAAGCACATAGTCGAAAGCGTGGTTAATCTGTACTCTGGTGTGGCCCCGTCAGCTCATGAAAATTACTCAACTACCTAGTCACTAGATTTAAGATAAAAATATTATTAATATAATGTATCCAGGTTAATTTTCGTCGCTATTATTATCTTGGATTTTTGTAAGCGAAACTTTTGAGAAACAAAAAGATGAAATAAATTGTCAATACAAGAACAAGTTTTAGCTAGAAATAGGCCATTGAATTTTGTCTTGACAAAAAAAGAAGTAATTAAAAAGGTGTCTTTAGATCCCATTGATACTCGTATATAGACTAAAGGTCTTCCTAAAATCGGCTATCCAACACAAAACGATGTTTTCAATTCGAACCAGTAGTTTTTGAGATTAAAGCGTTCAACCAGACAAACTCTTCAGCTTTATAGTATTATTAGTATAGATAATAGTTATTTGTTATGCAAGGCTGCAAAGTTGATTTTTGTGCGCGAGTACTTGAATTGAAAACTGAGAGAGCGAAGGATTCTAAGATTGAACCGCGAGAGAAACGAGCGGTTCAAATATAGAATCCTGAGCGATGCGAAGTTTTCAAAAGTACGAGACGCAGAAAAACTTTGCTGCCGAGTGCAACACACAACTTTTCACCTCACACAGCGAGGAAATGGTAGGTGTAAGAGAAACAGCTTAAACAATTTACTATATATAAGTATTTAATTATTCTTTTTAGAAATTAAAAGTAAAATTACTAAAATTGTTAATCTTGAAAGTTAAATGTTTTTTTGGAACATTAATACTTGTGTTTGTCACTTGTGTGTTATTATTTCGTAAATTTGCGGAAAATTGCTCAAATTCATTGGATTCCACTGTGAATGTTGGAGACAGAGACAGATATAAGGCGGTTCGAGACGATTTTCTCGAATTTTAAAAACTCAAACTTACGACATCTACTACATAACACTAATGTTCAGAAAAAAAAAATAGGTTGCAACAACCCGGTTGTTCACCTTCAGGCGCGGGGTTGCATTTGATCAGGGAAAATAATAACGCTTGAGGCTTCTTGAAAAACACACACTTTATTCTTCCTTTCCTCGGTTCACAAAGGCTTCTTATTCACTATACAGGGAGCTTGCTTGGAGGCTTGTTTTCTCGGCGGCGGACGACACTGGACTACAGCCGTGGCGTTTTTTTTTTTTTTTTTTTTTTTTTGACGTGGCCTCTCGTAGCGCAACAACTCTAGAAGGTTGAAGCTACTTAACCGGACAATCCTGTGGTGGCCAAAAATTACTTTAAGGCCCCCAGCCAGGGCTTACAAACTAGGTATTCATTAAATGAACATCACTAAGGGCACCCCCTGTGGGGTTCGGGCCTAGGCTTAGTGTTGTCATTGAGGGAGGGCAGCAAGGGTCAGGCTGGGTCGGATTATTATTTGGGGAATTTGACGGTACTTGCTCAGCTGCGCGAGCTGGCGTTACAAGCAAGGGTCGGGCGGTAATATTACTGGGGGAACGCGGAGGGCCCCGTCGGCGGGGCCGGAGACGCGGACGGTATTTGTTTTTGTGTTTTCTAATTGTAGGTACTAGTTTCCCTACAGCTCTCTTGGAGGATGGTGGTGGGATCATCGGGTTCAAGGAGAGTGTGCCTGGGACGGCGGATCTTGCCTATTTTGGTGGGGATGTATCGGGCGGCCGATGAGATGAGTGGGTTGGAGTGTTTCTCGGCTGAATCGAGAAAACGCTTCGTAAGGCGTTTCATAAGCTGTTTGATGGTTGGGATTTTAAGGTCGACATGAAGTCGTTCATTCCTTACGTACCAGGGTGAACCCGTGGCTTTCCGGAGAAAACGATTCTGTAATGTCTGCATCCTATGGATGTGGTGGGGTTTGGCATGCGCGAACACGGGGCACGCGTATGTCATGATAGGACGAACGCAAGCGATGTAAGTACGCAATTTGCACCTAAGTGACAATTTGCTGCTTGCGTTCAGCATGGAGTGGAGCCTACCGAGAGCAAAAGCGGCTCGCGAGCGAACCGTCTTTATGTGCTCGCCGAAAGATAGGCGTTGGTCGAGGATGACCCCTAAGTATTTGGCTTGCTTTTTCCAAGGAATCGGCTTGCCGAACATAGAGATCGGAGTGGGTGGGGTTGGGATGGTCGTGTGGGGTCTGGAGAACATGACCGCCTGGCTCTTGTCGGGGTTGACCTCTATTCTCCATTTCCGGAACCAATCGCCTAGGGCGTTTGCGGATTTTTGGAGAGATAGGGCTATTTTCTCTGGGCATCTGCCTGAATGATAGATTGCGGTGTCGTCAGCGAAAAGCGCCAACTGAGTCGTTCGTCCTATCGGAATGTCGCTTGTAAATAGCGAAAAGGTTAGTGGGGATAGCACGGCGCCCTGAGGGACCCCGGCTAGGATCGGGTGTGGCCTGGAGAGTGCACCTTCGATGCGATATCGGAAGGTGCGGTTCGACAAAAAGTCACGTATTATGAGTACGAGACGGTCTGGCACACCGAGCCTGTATAACTTGTATATCAGTCCGTTGTGCCATACCTTGTCGAATGCTTTCGCGATATCGAAGAACAGGGCACCTGTCGTGTTGCCACGTTGACGATGGGAGAGGATATTCTCAACTATCCTGTGCACCTGTTGGACGCATGAGTGCCCGGCTCTAAAGCCGAACTGCTCTTTCGGAATCAGGCTCTTTGCCTCGGCGTAGTCTTTGAGTCGCTTATAAATAAGCCTCTCGTAGATTTTGCCTAATACATCGAGTAGACTGATGGGGCGGTAGCTACTAGGAGCTGATTTTGGTTTGCCTGGTTTGGGGATACCAATCACCGTGGCTTGTTTCCATGCTTGAGGAAACATGTTGTTCGCTAATGCGCCATTGAAGATGGCAGTCATTAGGGCTATTAGAACTGGTGGGAGGAGCTTGTATACCTTATTGGTGATACCATCGGCGCCAGGGGCCTTTCTCGGCTTTAGGTCCTTTATGATTTCCCTCACCTCGTCTGGCGTGACGGGGGGTAAGGGGTCATTCGGGTCTTCCACCGGGGGGAGGGAGGTACGGCGTTCGACTTCAGCATCCACTTCAGCGAGGTGGGCTGGGTCTACTGGCTGAGTACTGGGTGAGCATTGGGCCTCTAGGCTGTCGGCCAGGCACTCGGCTTTCTCGTCGTCGTCAAAGGCGACGCTCTTGTCGGGTCGGATGAGGGGGGGCATAGAGGTAATCTCAGAGGAGCGGAGTTTCCTCTGAAGATTCCAGAAGGCCTGATGGGTCGGTTCCAGATCATCGAGCATCTTGTTCCAACTGTCTTCACGCAGCTCTTTGATGCGTCTACTTACTTTGCGTTGTAAGTATCGCATAAAAGCTTTGTTACTGGCACATGGAAAAGATCTGTAGGCACGTACTGCCGCATTCTTCTCGGTCACTAGGTCACGTACATCGTCTGGGAGTATCCAGCGATTGTCTATCGCTGGTGTCTCCCTCGAACACTCGTTCAGGACGGATTGTACGTGGGCTGTGAACGATCCGATAGCGGCCTCCGTTTCCGCTGCAGTTTCGATATTGTCTGGAATTTGGTTTAGGTGGGGGGATTCGGTGGATTTCAGCAATTCGCTTACTTTCCCCCAGTCCGTGATCACCTTGGTTGGAGTGGGCTGAGTGGGGTCTGAAGGACCCGATCTGGGGGCAAACTTTAAGATGACCGGTCTGTGGTCCGAGTCTAGTTCATCGATTGCTTCTATTGAGTGTAATCGCAAGTTTACACTCTTCAGAAGCACGATGTCCAGCACGTCCGGGCGTTTGTTGGGGTCATGGGGGTAATAAGTGGGATGCATCGGGGCTATTGTGTCAAAGTTGAGGGGTGTACTTAGGTTAAAAAGTACTCTGCCTCTAGTGGATGCCGTGTGGCTATTCCACGAAGGGTGTTTGGCGTTAAGGTCCCCCGCTATAAGAACGGAGTCGCTTAAGTCTAATATGGAGGTGAGGTCGCCTCTTAGGGACGAGTTGATGGTAGCGGTATCCCCGCCTGGGGCGAGGTAAGCCGAGACAACCGTGATGGGTTGGTGCCCTGTCATGCCTAGTCGACAGACTGAGACTTCCAAGTTAGCGAGGGGTGGGGGATCCATAGGAATGCAGTACAGTGCTGCTCTATAATATATGAGAGTACCTCCTTTATGACAACGTGACCTGTCATTGCGAACTAACCGGTAGTTGGCAATTCTCGGGTCACGGTTGTGGGGCTTTAGGAAGGTCTCTTGTACTAGTAAGATATCTATGTGATGGTCGCGGAGAAATTTGGCGATCTCATCACGTTGGCCAGACAGGCCATTGGCGTTGAAGGTCCCTACTGTGAGGGATTTAGGTTTCAGCCTACAGGGGAGGGGTCTATTATCCATTATTGGATATTATGGGGGAGGTTCCTAAGGGCTGCTGTAACATCGGGGTACGAATCGTACACCCGAGCTAGTAGAAAATAGTCGCCCTTGCAGGCAACTATGTCGCGGGTCATTTGCAACCCGCGCGGGCTATGGAACACCCCGAATGTGCTCGATATGACCCTGAAGGGGTCAAGGGGGTCAAGTTCCGGTTGAGTGGGGGGTTTGGGTTTGGTTGTGGGGGGGGCTGCTTTAGTTGCTGCCGGTTTGTTTGGTACAGGTTTGGGGGTTGGGAGTGGGAAGGGGGGGGTAATGGATAATTCCATCAGGGCGGGGATGGCAGGTGGAGTCTGCTTTTGTTTCAAGGCCGGGAAGTGGGCCTGATGGTTTAGCGCGTTCCATGGGCTGGGGCGCTGGGGGCTCAGTTGGGTCTGAGCTTGGCTTTGGCTAGCGAGGGTGGGGCACTCCCTCTGTTGCCTTGCCAAGTTCCGCTTGGCCAACTTGGGGGCTGTTGATTTTGGGGCTTTAGGGCACCCGCGGTAATTTGCGGTGTGCCCCGAATTGCCGCAAAGCACGCAGCTGGGAGGCTCCGTGCACTGGGAGCGGTCTTTTGGGCGTGGGCACTCTTCCGTGCCATGGTCGCCCAGGCACTTAACGCACCTGGGTTTGCCATGGCAGTTTCTTTGCGCATGGCCATAGCGTTGACATCTATGGCACTGGCCCATAGTGCCGCTGGCATGGGGTTTTTCGATTTTGAGGCCGGAGAGGCCGCAAATCTTGGAGACTTGGAAGATGGGGTGATGGCCTTTTGTGGGGTGACAGACGACGATGATCATGTCGAATGATCGGCCGTCCTTTCGGTGCATGCGATGCACCTCTGCCACCGGGACTTTTTGTGACTCTAGGTCACTGAGGATTTCGGCGGGAGTAATCTCCACCGGGACATTTTTAATGACAACACGCGTGGGGCGCTCCTCCTTTAGTGTGTAGGAGTGATATAAAACTTTCCTCGCATCAAGGAGTTTTCTCAACTCCCTGTAGTCATTAATAGTCGGGACATGTACGCTGATTCCGTGCTCAGAATTTTGAGCACGGGAATAGTTGATATGGCGGTCGGTGCACGCCTTGGATACATCCGTCCACAACTCTTTGTTGTGGATGACTAGGGGGGGGGGAGAGGGGGCCTTTTTAGCCGGGGTGGCTTGGGGGGTATTGGCCTGAGTGTCATTGTCCTGGGTGGCATTGGCCTGAGTGGCCTCTGCCGAGGGGGAGATGGCCATTGGACTATTGGGGCGGCTTTGCTGCTGCGAGGTGCTAGCAGTTGCCTGGGAGGGGGCGGGGGGGGTAGAAGTGGCGGGCTTTTTCGCCTTGCCGGCTTTTTTGGGAGAGTGCTTGCGCCTCTTCCCTCCGGCCAGCACCACTGTAAAATCTTCCGCAGAGGAAGATGTGGCGGATTTCTCGTCAGATTCCGATTCCGGATCTGAGTGGAAGGAGTCAGACATATCTTCCTCCTTGTGTGATTGCTCCTGCACTCGGGGTGAGGCAGGGCGAGAGACATCCGAGGCGTACTCGTCGCTCATCGGATCAGCGTCTGAGGGGGAAAGTGGGGATTGCTGCAGTGCAGCCAACTCTTTCCCATATTTCTTTCTGAAGTAACTATCCTCTTTGAGGATACGAAGAAGAAAGTCCATGGTTTGCTGCTGGGCAGCCATGGCTAGGGGTTTTCACAAGGGTGGGGGGGGGAAGAGAAGGGAGACCTAGCTCCTAACCTACCCCGAGGTGACACTTGCGTGTACACCCGGGGTGGACAACTCCCACAAGAAACAACCCTCCCTTGCAACTTTCGTAGTGCTACTGACGAGAAGAAAGTTGCAAACAAACTCGTCAGTTCACACTGTTGTCCTGGCCTGAAGGGCCGTAGTCCTAACTCCCCGGGTGGGAGAGCCCGGGGATGAGTACCCTCCCTGCTGGGGTAAGCAGGGAGGTGAGTAGCCTAAGTGTTCCCTAAGCTTGTACACACACCGCCAATCTTAATGTGCGGTGAGTCCCTATGGGTCTTTCGACCGAGCTGGGCCGCTGGGGTGGACACACCCAGACGTCCCAGGTGCAGCTGTGGACAACGGGGGGTTGGTTAGGAGGGACAACTCCGTTCGCGACTAGGGGACACCCCAAGGCCGCAAACGAAGCCCTTCCGACTGATTTGTCTACCCCTGAAGGGGGTTTACGGGTGTGTCGGGTCAACACCCACTTGTGTTCGTTGTCACCGTTAGGTTTCCCACAAGTACCACCGAAAATTTGGTGGATTTATCTCTTAAGGAGACAAAGATACGAAAGCGCGAACGCGATCACAAAATCAAAGTTGTGGCGCGTGGCTACAGACCCACTACTCTGATTTTGTAATGTAAAAACAATAACAATGCGGCGGCGCGCGGCGGCGGCGTGCGGCAGCGGGCAGCGAGCGAGCGAGGCGGCGCGTGGGGCACACCGAGCGCTCAGGGGCGCTCAAGGTGGCAGGGGGCGGGCGCGGGACGCGGGGTGCGTGCGCGAAAGGGACAGCAACGTGTGCGAGCGAGAGGTCGGTCCAGAGAGCGACACAGGTCCGTTCGACACGGCTGCCAGTAGCGGAATCACAGCCGTGGCGCGCAACCGCCCCTCTTTTATTTACGCGAGCGCAGGTGGCTTGCGTGGGAGTACCGCGCCCACACATCTTTCTCGCTCTAGCCAATCGCCTGCGCCCCGTGCTCACACGCACACATAGGCATTGCGCACCACGTCTGCTTCGTTCGTCCGCCGTTCACAGTACATTTTACTTATTTGAAAGCTTTATTAATTTACATATTGAACATTTATCATAAAAACTTAACTAAATACAGAGGACAATAGTCAAAAGAGGGTGTAAAAGTATATACTAGCTTAACCTGACTTAAAACTATACATAGTACAATCAAATTATACTCTATTTACAGGATATTGTGGTAGGTTGTTGCACTCCTGACTGTGCTCCTCAACATCTCCACCCCCCGTATGAGGGTTCAACCGATCATACTACTATCGGTCGGGAGCACAACAACCTTTACAACGGGACGGCGTAGAGTCCCATGATTGGTCTTTACATCTACCACTCTTATAATACCGTCCGCGCCGGGAAAAACGTTTTCCACAATACCTTTCGACCACTGATTTCGCGTTTTATTATCGTCCACTATTAACACCACGTCACCAACTTTTACATTTGACACGTTCGCCGACCACTTATTCCGGCGCTGTAGCGTCGGCAGGTATTCTCGTAGCCACCGCTTCCAGAAGATGTCGGCCAGCGCATTCACCTTGCGCCACATACGGCGCGAGTCCTCGTCGAGCGCGTGGCCTCGTGTGCACGGAGCATCTCCCGCGGCTGTGCCCAGCAGGAGATGGTTGGGGGTCAGCACCACTGGCTGATCAACGTCGTTGCTCACGTAGGCGAGAGGCCGGCTGTTAATGACCAGCTCGGCTTCCAGGAGGAGAGTGTATAGTACCTCCTCGCGGGGGGCGCGCTCGCGCAGCGTCGCCTTGAGTGCGTTTTTGACTGAACGCACTAACCTCTCCCAGCACCCACCCATGTGTGGGGACGCCGGGGGATTGAAGTGCCAAGCAATGCCACGGCCAGTTGCTTCGCTCTCCACTTTCGAATGGTCCAGTTCACGAAGGGCGGCGCGGAGCTCTGAGTGAGCCCCGACGAAGTTCGTGCCTCGATCGGAGTATATGTCCGATGGTCGCCCGCGGCGCGCAATGAGGCGCCGCAGGGCTAAAATCGCAGAGTCAGCGCTGAGAGATGCTGCCAGCTCCAAGTGCACGGCGCGTGTGGTGAGGCATGTAAACAACACGCCCCATCGCTTCTCTCGTCGTCGCCCGATGGCCACCTCCATGGGGCCGAAGTAATCGACCCCGCAGTGTACAAAGGCCCTCCGCGTCACCTCCAGTCTAGCGGTAGGAAGGTCGCCCATCTTGGGTGTTCTGGGTTTCGCCTTTTCGTTTTTGCAGCGCTGACACGCCGCGGCGACTGCCTTTACAGACGACCGTAAATTCGTAACCCAGTATGACTCACGGATACGATTTACCACGGCCTCTTGGTTTGCGTGCATAGCCTCTTCGTGATAGTGTCGGATGAGACGGCGTGTGAGCTCGTGTTTGCCGTCTAGGATGATGGGGTGTCGCTCACCGAAGCTCAACTCATCGCAGGCTCTCAGTCGACCACGCACCCGTAGTAAGCCTTCTTCAAATATCATCGGGTCCAGCGCGCGTAGCCTGCTGCTGGTGGGCAGCGGGCGAGCGTCCCGCAGCGCTGCGAGGTCCGTCGCGTAGCTCTCCGCCTGTATCAGACGTAGCAGGCGAAGTCTCGCCTCGTCGAGGTCGACAGCGGTCACGTCAGGGGACCGTCGTCGCTTGCGGCAGCGTTCTGCGAAAATTAATAGTCTAGCCACTACATATAGGGCTCGTGTCCACGTTGGCAACCGGGCGTATGTCAACACCGGCTCGGGGGAAGTGTTCGTCGCGTGCACCCGTTGTACCCGCTCCAGGTCAGCTTCCACCACTCCGTCAGGGTCGTCGCTCGCCGGCCACTGCTCCTGCGGACAACGAAGAAACGAAGGGCCCTCCAGCCACTCGCTACAGTTACCAGGCCAGTCTGACCGGGTGGCCTTGTCAGCCGGGTTCATCGTCGACGGAACCCAGCGCCAGTGTGACCTCTTTGACCTTGTATCTATCTCGGCTAATCGATGAGAAACATACCGTTGGAACTCAGTTGCCTCCGAGTTGATCCATTTTAAAACGGTCTTACTATCTGTCCATAAATATTTTTCTTGTATGGTAGCTCCTAGCTCTCTTTGCACGGTGTCGGCTAATCTGCAAGCCAATACGGCCGCTTGTAATTCTAACCGTGGGATGGATACTACCTTTTGGGGGGCTACCCTAGCCTTTCCTATTATCATCGCGACGTCTCTGTCCCCGGAGGTGTTTGTACCTACTATGTATACCACTGCCGCGTAGGCAGATTCGCTTGCGTCACCGAAAGCATGTAACTCCAAGTGGTCTGTGTTCAACCCGTACCACCTGGTGACGGAGACGTCCGCGAGGTATTGTAGATTGCTCAACCACTGGAACCAACAGTGGGCTTCTGCTTCCTTTAGAGGCTCGTCCCAGCCTATGTTGGTCTGCCATATCTTCCTCATCAGGACCCGGGACTGAATAACGCACGGGTACAAAAAACCCAATGGGTCGAAGATAGACATGATAAACCTTAAGAATTCGCGTTTCGTGGGTACCACCCGCCCCTCAGTGATCTCTTTCGGCAAACGTTTGAAAGAGAGGTCGAAGGCCAATCTATCAGCTGCGGGTGACCACGTTAGACCGAGCGTCCGTTCAATGCCGTCTTCACCTTTGTCTAATGACACCTTATCTGGAATTTCAGCGCACAGTCTGTCGCGTAGCTCTTGAGAGTTCGTGACCCACCCCCGTATTACGAATCCGCCCTTAGCGTGGATTTGGGTCACATCTTCAATTAGTTGACTGGCTTGTGCGACTGACCATGCGCTGTCCAGATAGTCGTCCATATAGTGTTTATCGTGTATCGCCGCGACTGCACTCGGGTGCGTATCTATGTATTTGTCAGCGTTCTTATTTAATACATAGATCGCTGAGGTCGGCGATGACACTGCTCCGAAAATCATCGAATTCATTCGATAGGTACTCGGTTCCTCGTCGCCTTTCTGTGCCCACAGAAATAGCTGAGCGCCGCGGTCCTGCTCTCGAATTTTAACTCGCAGGAACATATCGGCTATGTCTGCTGTAAAGGCGACGGGACCTAACCTAAATTTAAACAAGACCCCTAACAGCGGGTTCAGTAGGTCGGGTCCTGTGAGGAGTTGGTCATTTAATGACGTCCCGTTATATTTCGCGGCGGCGTCAAAGACCAAGCGTAATTTGCCCGGTTTATTGGGGTTAGTGACCCCGAAGTGTGGCAGGTACCATACTGGCTCGGTACTAACTCCGCCCTCTACTCGACTCGCGTATCCCTCCGAGAGTAATCTATTTATTTGCGACGCGTATGCCTCTGCGTAGGCACTATCTTTTTCAAAGCGGCGCATTATGCCCGCCAAGCGATGGCGTGCGTTTATATAGTTGTCGGGTAATTGAGGGTTGTCCCTCCGCCACAACAGGCCCACCTCCCATGCTCCGTCCTCCGATTGACGGCTGGTGGTGTCTAGGATACGCTTGGCGCGTTCTACGTCCTCGTGCTTGCGCGGCGTTTCTGTTATGCCTATAGCTTCTAGTTCAAATTGTTTTTTCACTAGATTGTGTAAGTCTACGTCTGAAGTTACAACACAATTTACAGAATGATTAGCGCGACTAACTGTACCTAAGGGCCCGTGCACGACCCAACCTAACGAGGTCAAAGAGGCTACTGGCTTACCGGATTTTCCTCGACGAGTCTCCCTGCCGATCAGCAGCTCCCAGTTGTCCTGACCCAGCAGCAGCAAGGGCCTAGCTCCCTCCATCGCTTCGCAGCCCAAGTCGCGTAGGTGGGCGTGCTCCGACAAGACGGCGGCGGGCACTGACTGGGCGGGTAAGTCCATATTCACTAAGGTGCGACACTTAACTTGGTGTGTTTGTCCGTTAGGTCCACGCACTTCTACGCACAGCACTCGCGACGTACTATCAGTAATTTCTTGTCCTCGCGCACTACGTATGGTTATGGGCACTCGCTTGCCCTTCGCGTTCCCGGCCAGAGAGCTGTCGATAAGGGACACGGTGGCGCCGTCGTCCAGTAGCGCGTAGCAGGGTTGCTCTTTTCCCTCGATGATGACGTGTACAGGGAGTATCTTGAGTAGCGCCTTTCCATTGTAGTCCCTCACGTTCGTGACTATCTCTGGCTTTTGTTGGTGGAGTAACACGTGGTGCGCGTAGTTGCATTTGGTGCATCTCTTACGGCGGCAGGTCCTTTTTGAGTGCCTCGCACTTAGGCAATTGAAGCACAGTCTCTTTTCCTTGACGATTGCCCACCGGTCGTTCACCTCGAGGTCATTAAACTTCTTGCAGGTCACGATGGTGTGTTTCTCTTGGCACAGGTGACACTGCTCGTCAGCGGTCTGGGGGCACGCGTCGTTCTCTCTGTTCGCGTGGACGTGCAAGCGCTGAACGTTTTTCATTGTCTTTGCAGGTGGCGCACTGACCCGAGGTTTGCTCGTTGTGACTGTCTGGCCGAGGTCCATTTGGGTGTAAAATGAAGAGGCGCGTGCCAGGTGACCGAGGAATTCTGACAACATTTCCAAGCTCGGAGACACTCTCATGTCTAGGCCCCGGCTGGTTGCCACTCCCATGGCAAAGTCACCGTATTGTGCGCGCTGGACGGGTGTAAGTTTGTTCAATAACTCACTTACCAGTTGTGGATTGTTCAAGTATCCATTTGCTTGCACACTTTTCAACAGCGAAACACAATTTCTCACCGTACTGGAGAAATTTCGCAACTCGCGGCCACTATCCGTCACTCTTGGCAATCCTCGAACTTTCTTGAGCGCGCACTCGAGTATTAAGTTGGGGTGCCCGAACTCTTCGTCCAATGTTTTAATAATGTCCATCGGGCTAGCTGATGCGCGTAGCAAATCTTCGACCACCAGTCTTGCATCTCCTTGCAAAGACGTCTTGAGTCGAGCGAGGTTTTCATGTGGCTTGAACTCATATAATGTTGTGGTGTCAAAGTACATATTCTTGTACGAAAGCCACTCTGCCGGGTCGCCTCTGAACACCGGCAACTCGTACGCTTGTCTGGGTATCGGTCGCGGACGCGCAATGTTTGCGATTGCTTCTGCCAACTGGTCAATCTTCCTGTCCCGCGTTGTCCTTGTTCTGTCCGCTTCTTCAACACCCGTATCCCACTCAATCGGGTCACGAGTTGGCGCGCGCGCGGTGCCAACGTGAACAGCCGTGTTTGCTGCGTGTGCGGTATTACGAAACGGAACGGACGCGGGCGCACAAATAGGAGGCGCAGGTACTTGTTCGAGCGGCGGCAGTGGCACATTCGCGGGCACGTTCGCGGGCACACTCGTGGTCACGTTCGCAGGCACTTCACTTAACACTTGTGGCTGTTGTTGACGGTGCGGCGACATGTCTTGACTTTCTCGGACTTGATCTCTACTGGTAGCGGCGGGTGTGGTATGTGTCACCCATTCTTCAACACGGTGGGCAGTGTCGTCCGCCTCCGAGTACAATTCCTCTTCGGCGACGGCATCTATCTCTGCCAAGTCCGCTTCCAGTTTCTTCTGCACCAATTTTTCTTTCATGCGGACCAACTCCTTTTCGGCCTCGTACTCGGCCCGTCGTCGCAGGTACTCGGCGCTCTTCTGGCCGCTCCTCGATGACGCAACGCTTGTACCGGATCTTCCTTTCCTCGCAGGCACCGAACGCACTGGCGTCGACATGTCCCGGTAGTCTATAACTCTACCGGGCCCCGTCAGTGGGATGACTTGCGTTTGATCCGCCGTTTGTAGAGTTGGCGCGATGGATGGTGAACCCGGAGCCCTGTCCGACGGTACTCCGGAGTCCGCTTCTAACGCCCGCCTTCTTAAAGCATCTTCTTTCCGCCTCATCTGGCTCCTTGTTGTGATGGTGCTTTTCTCACTCATGGTGCGCTGTTCTTGCTTGTTCCCTGATCCGGCTCGAAGGACCAACACTTGTTCACTTTCAGGCGCGGGGTTGCATTTGATCAGGGAAAATAATAACGCTTGAGGCTTCTTGAAAAACACACACTTTATTCTTCCTTTCCTCGGTTCACAAAGGCTTCTTATTCACTATACAGGGAGCTTGCTTGGAGGCTTGTTTTCTCGGCGGCGGACGACACTGGACTACAGCCGTGGCGCGCAACCGCCCCTCTTTTATTTACGCGAGCGCAGGTGGCTTGCGTGGGAGTACCGCGCCCACACATCTTTCTCGCTCTAGCCAATCGCCTGCGCCCCGTGCTCACACGCACACATAGGCATTGCGCACCACGTCTGCTTCGTTCGTCCGCCGTTCACAGTACATTTTACTTATTTGAAAGCTTTATTAATTTACATATTGAACATTTATCATAAAAACTTAACTAAATACAGAGGACAATAGTCAAAAGAGGGTGTAAAAGTATATACTAGCTTAACCTGACTTAAAACTATACATAGTACAATCAAATTATACTCTATTTACAGGATATTGTGGTAGGTTGTTGCACTCCTGACTGTGCTCCTCAACACCGGTGCACTGACATGCAGTGGGGGCGGCTCACCTGCCAGTGTAGAAAATAATTGAATACAAAACGTGTTCGATATTTAAACAACACTTTGTGCTCTAGAGCACAAAATGGAGTTTTCCGCTCAGATTTTGAATGAGAAATAGAATCTTTCCGAGCGGGTGAGGTGAAAAATAATATACATTTTTTCTACCACATAGGTACGAGAAAAAACTCTGGGCCGTTCTAAGATATCATTTATAAAGCTCAAAGCCAAATCGCATAAATAGAAAATAATAAAAACTTTATGAAAATGTGCTCTTTGCCAATGCATTTCATCGATACGCACGCCTCTTCATCTCCCCACTGATCCGACACAGGTCGAATACCACTACCTTACTGCTGTTGAATGCCTGAAATGGAAGTACTGGCACGACTAAGCGGTGAAATTTTTTTTTTTTTTTTTAAGTTTTGCCTCTCACTAAAAATTTCTTTTTGTATCGTGGGAGCGTTTATAAACATAGAAACACACATACACAAACACCCAGATCTGGAACAACTACTTGCAGATCATACAAATATCTGTTCCGTGCGGGGATCGAACCCTCGACACTCTGCACAGCAGTCGATCGCTAAGCCGCTGCGCCAACCGTGTCATCTACTATATAAAAATAAGTCGGGTTTTCCTTCCTGACGCTAAAACTCCAGAACGCACGAACCGATTTCCACGGTTTTGCATTCGTTGGAAAGGTCTCGGGCTCCGTGAGGTTTATAGCAAAGAAAATTCCGGAAAAAAAACGAAGCCATCTGGTGGCGAAACGGAGTTCGCCGGGTTTGCTAGTCGTTTATAGGTTGAAAATCGTTCAAGTAAATGTAACGTTTACACCGCGAATTCGTGATAGTACCTCAGGCCACCCTCGGTACTGTATACACTATACGAGCTTCGAGCACTAAGCGTGTTCCTCGACTAACTGTGCTGCAAGCTACAATGTGGACTATATAAGGAGCATAAGGCCGAGACTCCACCAAAGCTGTGTCGAGCTGTGCGGAGTCGAGACGTGTTTTGAACAACCAATAGAATTGCGTTATTGACACAGCTCCACTCTGCAACTATTGGTTGTTCAAAACACGTCTCGACTTGCACAGCTTTGGTGGAGTCTCGGCCTAATATTGGAATAACATTTTAAGACTCTTTCGATATTCTTACTTAGGATAAGGTAATGGATTTTAGGAGAAAAATACATAGAGGGTTTACTGTCTATACCTATAGGGTTCGAAATTGATCCATTTAAGAGAAAATTATCGTACCGCACATTTCAGACGCATCGGGAAGCAATGTATATTATATATTTTTAGTGAAGAGATTATTTAAACAAAATGTGCCAATGTTTATAAGCGCCCTATTTTCTATCTGCGACAATCTGAATACCCAAAATATACAAACACGAAATAACAATTCTTATCAATTAAACAAACTAATTGCACAAACTTTTACTGAAAATTAAGTTTCCAGGACGGGAACAAGGCAAATTACTGTTTGAGGGCCCATAACTTAGCTTAAGTGGAAAGTTCCTACCAATCTCTGAGTTCCTAAACAAGTTTTGTAACATGCAACCTATCTCAATGTATTAACTTGTTGATACGAGTATCATGCATTTTCACCAATGATATCTGACTGATATTGTATTTATTTGGTTAAATATTATTTAATTAACGATTACATCGCGTTTGACCATTATCTCGTCTGATAGTAAGCGAAGATAATGGTCGACTGTGAAGCACGCTTGCCTAGAAGTAACAATTATTCACTCTTGACTTGTAGACCCCAAGGTAATAGCCATCAGGAAACACGAAAGCCCGGATAGGATAAAAGTATTGGCACTACGCTTTGTACAAACGTCGGGAGTGATGTCCGAATGTTGTAGTCCGAAGATGGAAAGGACGAGGCGTAATCAAGTTGTGCAGTAGTGATTGATGATTTTGGCCACAGCGACGACTATTCGATAGCTTTGTAGCGTGCTAGTTGAAAGCTGTTGCTCTTTCATGAGCTCTCCAGTGACTCCCATATCCAACTTTTGCCAAAACCTCCGTACATGAAGCGGACACACGATTGTTGTCGTAATAACAGATACACGGCCCGATTACCAAGGATAAATAAATAACGCTTCCCAAGGTCGTTCCGTAGAGGTATGACCAGTCATTACATACTTCTCTGTGTCTACAAAAGCACGAGAAACCGTTGGTTGCAACTGTCACTTTGTGGATCATTGATAGTCTTTATAGTTTAGTCCCGGCTGTCATTTGTAGATCTTTGACAGTCGTTACTGTTAGTCAGAAGCTCTAAAGTCTGACAACCAGTCTTACCATGGGGTATCGTATTACCCAGTTACTGGGTTGTGGAGGTCCGACAGGCAGTCGCTTCATGTAAAATACTGATATTCAGCTGCATCTGGTTTGACTGGAAGCCGACCCCAATATAGTTGGGAAAAAGGCTAGGCAGATGATGATGATGACAGTCTTTATAGGTAGTCCTAGTCAGTGACCCAAAAGTGCGTAGGTTCAAAGTGAATAGTTGTTTTTTTTTTATGGTATTCAAATGTGTCCTCACACCCAGGGCTGGACGGGAGAGACTGACAGACTTGTACTGACAGTCCCTCCCGTCCTTCACGTTCCTGGATCACGCTTACCTGCTAAGACAGTCCCGCGACCCCTGAGTGAATAAGCCGCGGGCCACATAGAAAAGACGTAAGACGCAGACGAGGCGGTGACATAATGTCTCTTCGGCGTCTCTTTCATACAAAATGTATAGAAACGTCGCGACGTAAAACACACAGAAGAGACGGGGCGCGGACGCGGCTCTCATACATTTTCGCCCGTCCGCGACGCGTCCTCTTCTTACGTCTTTTCTATGTGGCCCGCGCCTAGGATGCAGGAGTGAAAATCAAATAGGTCTAAACTTTAACAGGGATTTTAATATTGAATTAATATGATAGGTTACCAACAACCAGGGACGGTTACCGTTACCAAAAAAATACCGGTAAAATTACCAAAACATAAACGTTATGTTACGTTAAATATTAACGTTAAACATAACGTTAATTTATAGGATTTACCGCTATTTAAGTATCGTTACTAATAACGTTAATTCACTAAAAGCTAACAATTTCTGGTGCGACGTTGCCAAACCGATGACACGCCGCGCCTCTTTTCGTTCGTACCACGTCGTCTTTTCGTGACATCGTAACCAGGAAGATTACGGCTTTTCGCACATGGGTGCGGTACACTCGTAAAAAAGTGTTATTCATTTTATTTTAAACCAAAATACGAATAAAAACTTGAGAGGTGTCAAGGAACAACAAGTAGCAAGTCAAGATAGCAAGTCAAAAAAAGTTCAAGCGATTTTCGACCTTATTGATATTTATGCAAACACCAGATTTTAATGAAGGAGCAATGTTAGCTAAAGAGAATGAGAAAAACAAACTAAATTTTAAATGTCAATAAGGTCGAAAATCGCTTGCACCTGTTTTTTTGACTTGCTATCGATTAGCAAATGTTTTCCGACCTTCAAGCGATTCGATTTTCGTCCTTATTGACATTTATACAAACACCGGATTTTAATGAAGGAGCAATGTTAGCTAAAGAGAATGTGAGAAAAAGAAACTAAATTTTAAATGTCGATAAGGTCGAAAATCGCTTGCACCTGTTTTTTTGACTTGCTATCGTTATGCAAATGTTTTCCGACCTTCAAGCGATTTTCGTCCTTATTGACATTTATGCAAACACCGGATTTTAATGAAGGAGCAATGTTAGCTAAAGAGAATGTGAGAAAAACAAACTAAATTTTAAATGTCGATAAGGTCGAAAATCGCTTGCACCTGTTTTTTTTTTGACTTGCTATCGTTAAGCAAATGTTTTCCGACCTTCAAGCGATTTTCGTCCTTATTGACATTTATGCAAACACCGGATTTTTCGGGCTCGCCGCAATCGCGGCGGTAAGACCCCTCTTTGAAGAGTGGCTGGAGAGACGTCACGGCGTCCTGACCTATCGGATGACGCAGGTCCTCACCGGACACGGAAGTTTCGGGAGGTACCTGTGTCGGATAGGAAGGGAAGAAACGCCCGGGTGTCACCACTGCGAAGATCGCCCGGAGGACACAATAGAGCATACGGTGCAAGACTGCCCCGCTTGGGCAGAGCACCGACGTATCCTCACGGCGGCGATAGGCTGAGACCTCTCGCGCCCGGCATTGGTTGCGGCCATGCTGCGGGGTGAGACGGAGTGGGAAGCTGTCTCCTCCTTCTGCGAAGCAGTAATGCTCGTGAAGGAGGAGACGGGCCGCGAGAGAGAGAGGACAGCGTCCTCCCTCCGCCCCAACCGCAGTGTTAGACGCCCGCGGTGTCGGACGTCGGCAGACGATCTCCGGCCACCGTAGGCGCGGGCATGCGGACAGCGAGTAAAGGGCAACTCGCTGTCCGACCATGGACCATGCCCGGGTCGACGGCGCGTCGTGTTCCACGCGCGCTTCAAAGAGCGTCAGCGAAATGACGGGGCCCACTCTCAGAGGGCCAAAGCCTGCCGGGGTCGCGGGATTTTATTTCCTCACCGTGACCCCGGAACATAAAGGGCTATTGAAGGACACCCTGGATTTTAGTCAGTACAAGTCTGACAGTCCCTCCCGCCCTGCCCGGGGTGGGAGAACTCATTTGATGATTTTACCACGCTAAAAAGAAACACCGGATTTTAATGAAGGAGCAATGTTAACGAACGAGAATGTGAGAACAACAAACTAAATTTTAAATTTTGATAAGGTTGAAAATCGCTTGCACCTGTTTTTTTGACTTGCTATCGTTAAACAAATGTTTTCCGACCTTCAATTGATTTTCGACCTTATTGACATTTATGCAAACACAGGATTTTAATGAAGGAGCAATGTTAGCTAAAGAGAATGTGAGAAAAACAAACTAAATTTTAAATTTCGATAAGGTCGAAAATCGCTTGCACCTGTTTTTTTGACTTGCTATCGTTAAGCAAATGTTTTCCCACCTTCAAGCGATTTTCGACCTTATTGACATTTATGCAAACACCGGATTTTAATGAAGGAACAATGTTAGCTAAAGAGAATGTGAGAAAAACAAACTAAATTTTAAATTTCGATAAGGTCGAAAATCGCTTGCACCTGTTTTTTTGACTTGCTATCGTTATGCAAATGTTTTCCGACCTTCAAGCGATTTTCAACCTTATTGACGTTTATGCAAACACCGGATTTTAATGAAGCAGCAATGTTAGCTAACGAGAATGTGAGAAAAAGCAAACTAAATTTTAAATGTCGATAAGGTCGAAAATGGTCGGTCTGTTATTCATCCTTCGTTGCGTATTTACTGGTCTGTACTTGTATCTACACTACTAAGTTGCGAACTTTGGTGATGAAAGACGATGGGGGTGGCCGATGGCGGCGACCTACAATTTTGTAACTAAATTACATCGCACCTACCGACATCGTTTGAAAGAGATAGGCATATAAATTACCGGTATATGTATTGTTACTTTTACCGATACTCATTTTAGTTATTAGGTAACGTTAACGGACTTACAGATACCGTTATTAATATCGTTACATTTTTATCGTTACCATAACGATAATTCGTAACGTTATAAGAAAAATAACGGTAATCCGGTCCCTGCCAACAACCACTCAATTTTATCTGTTGAATAAAACTGCATTATTTCAACCTGACCTTGTTGGCCACATACCATTATAATTTATCGTTTAAAGTATTGTTTGACTGGCCTGTTGGTCTAGTGGTTATTGACCCTGACTGCTATGCCGGGGGTCGAGGGTTCGATTCCCACCCAGGGCAAATGTTTGTGTGATGAGCATGATCATTTGTTCTGTGTCTGGGTGTAATTTATCTATAATATGTATGTATTTAGAAATATATAAGTATGTTTATCAGTGCCCTTAGCACGAGTGTTCACTATTTTACTTTACAGCGTCTTTCCAGTATTTACAGCGTTTCTTGTATGAAAAAAACCGGCCAAGTGCTTGTCGGGCCACGAACAGTGTAGGGTTCCGTAGTTGCCCATCAAAATACTTATGCGAACTAACTAAACTGATTCGCTGAATTTAATTTTAAAAAGAAGAATTTTCAAAATCGGTCCTGGAGTCTTTGAGAAATCGGGGAAAATACATAAAAAAAAAGATTACGACGAATTTAGAACCTCCTTCCTCCTTTTTTTGAAGTTAGTTAAAAATAGTTGACGATAAAAACCTACCTATCCCCAAAAAACATACCGTAAAAAAATACCTATTAAAGCTGTAAAAATAAAGTTGACAAACTTACATTTGCAGTTGAAGAACATGTTCTCCGATACATTTTGTTTAGGAAAATATGTTATCCAAGTACATTTTATAAGTTGGTCGACTATTACTCGTAAAGTTGTAAAGCCTACTTAGTCATGATAATTTTCTTTTAAACTTCGTTATATGTACTACTATTGTGAATTTTTTCACACCTCCAAACATAACCGTTTAGCTGGTAGAGGGGGGACACTCGAGTCGAGCAAAATTTAGCACTTTAAAGCTTAATATTTCACAAACGAATTTTTTTATCAAAAAATTGTAAAAGGAAACTATCAATATTTTTTAAAGACCTATTTAATGATACCCCACACTAAGGGGTACGCGAGAAAAAAAAAACATACCCACTTTACGTGTACAGGAGGTATCCTAAAAAAAAAATATTTTACGAGATTTTATTTTACCACTTTTTCGGCATAACAAATCCGTATATTTACACCAAATTACAGCTCTCTAGTACTGTGCGTCTCTGAGCTAAACTGCGGACAGACGGACGGACGGACGGACGGACATGGCGAAACTATAAGGGTTCCTTGTTGACTACGGAACCCTAAAAATGGAACAGCGCCTCTGGTGTGCGAAGAAGGAACTAATTTTTTCCTTGATAATTGTAAATTTGAAATTGTCAAAGTTCCAGTTTACTTTACGTCTCAAATACTGAAAACTCGTGCTAAGGGTTCAGTTGTCCCTATTTCCTTCATCTCTATTTACCCCATTTCACAGATACTACAAAATTCCACCGGCTGCAACCCTTAATAAGTCTAAAAAATTTAATGAAATGCTTGACTCAGCTAAAATCTCTTGCAATAGTAGCGATTGTAAGTTAAAAATATTGAATCCTTTTTAAATCACTTTAACCACGACTAAAGCATACAAATCGATTCATTCACACAACGTTATATTCGTGAGTATTTCTATGTCGTTTTCGTCGCGTGTCGGCTACGTGCGCGCCGCATTCAATGGCTGATCCCGGTACTGCAACCTAGACTTTATTGTTTACTTGGTTTATTTTGTTTATGTGAATGGCATTTTTGAAAAAGTATTGGTGGTAGGGTAAAGGGAGGTTATTTTGTGAGACAGGCAACTCAGTGATAAACGTTACCTATGCATGCAGTAATGCGAAATGATGCAACTAGTTCACCACTAAAGTGGACAAGACGTAGTGACACATCATTTCGCATTACAGCATGCATAGGTAACGTTTTGAGAGACTTTTAAGACTCTATCACCGAGTTGCCTGTCTGACCAAATAATCTCCCTTTACCCTACTGTGACTTTTTCAATACAAATCGACTCGTTAAAGCTATTGTCAAACTAACATGCATGCGAACGCGAAACGAGGCGTTTTTGTTTGTAATGTATGGAATTGTTTGAAGCCAGTCACATAGACTATCGGATCGCTTTCGCTTTTCTATGTGACTGGATTCAAACAATTCCATACATTACAAATAAAAACGCTTTGGATCGCATTCGCTTCGCCTGTCTGTTTGACAATAGCTTAAGGCTGCTTTTCCACCAGAGGTGCGCTATGTAGCTGTGCTGCGAGGATGTAAAAGCTGAGCTACGAAACTGTGTGACCGTTTCCACCAATGCTACGCTATGTAGCTGTGCGGTAAGATGCGCTGTGACAGGGTAGATGCGCTACAAAGATGCGCCGCCACAAGGTAACTGTGCTATGAAGATGCGTAGCTGCGCTACGAAGATGTGATGTCACAAAGAAGCTGCGCTATGAAGATGCGCCGCCACAAGGTAGCTGCGCTATGAAGATGCGTAGCTGCGCTAGGAAGATGTCCTGTCACAAGGTAGCTACGCTATGAAAATGCGTAGCTGCGCTACGAAGATGTGCTGTCACAAGGTAACTGCGCTATGAAGATGCGTAGCTGCGCTACGAAGATGTGCTGTCACAAGGTAGCTGCGCTACGAAGATGCGCAGCTCGAGCTATGCGATGTATCGATTGTAAGGAAAACGACCCATAGCACGAATCCATAGCTCGCAGCTATAGCACGCAGCCACAGCACGCAGCCACAGCACGCAGCCACAGCACGCAGCCACAGCACGCAGCCATAGCATGCATCTTTTCATATAAAAAACACATCTTAGTTGAATCTGTTTCCACCAGTGCTGTGCTATGTAAAGCAATGAATATGATTGGTGGATATCAAACGCATCCGCAGCAACGTAGCATAGCGCATCTCTGGTGGAAAAGCAGCCTAAGTCTGTCTACGGAAAAATATCTTGAGGCTTACTGTGTCTCGTGCTCGTCTACTATTGGTCGTAGCGTGATGCTACATAATAATAATATTCCACAACTATCACACAGCGCCATCTAGTCCCAAGCTAAGCAGAGCTTGTGTTATGGGTACTAGACAACTGATACACATACTTACACAGGGTGCAATCTTAGTCGTGGCTTTAATATAAGACTCTAGTCACGATACTGATTGCATGAGGGCTAATAATTTGCAAATCAAAAATATTATTAATGCAAGTTTGGAAAACCTTAAAAATGTTTTAAGTCACATTGCAAAGGCATAATGTTGCAAATAAATACTAACAGTAATAAAAAAAATCTTAATCCCCAATAAGTCTTGAAGTATCCAAATTTTAAAGCGCAGTATAACGCGTCTACGCGCCGCGTTGATACTTCGAGACACTTATGAATTTTTTAAAAGGTTTTACATACTTGCATTAATAATGCTTTTGAGTTGCGTTATACATTCAGTATCGTTAGTAGAGCATTAGATTAAAATATTGCCCACGACTAAGATTGCAGCCTGTATATTTCTAAATACATAAATATTATAGATAAATTACACACAGAACAAATGATCGTGCTCATCACACAAACATTGTCCTGGGTGGGAATCGAACCCACGACCTCCGGAATAGCAGTCAGGGTCACTATAACCACTAGACCAACAGGCCTGTCAACATAGCCTATAGCTTTCCTTTAAATGGACTATCCAACACCAAGTATTAGTATTATAGTTCCTGAGATTAGCGTTCAATAAAAGAAACTGTTCAGTTTTATAATATTAAGTAAAGATATTCTCTTAGATTATTTTGGACATTGCGGTGGTGCAACACGTTTTGACGAATCGTGGGCTAAGCATCAGATTTGAACATTTCCACCGGTGGGATACAGATCTCTTTATATTAGAAGGCTCCAGGTTCTTAGGATATGGAGTAAATGTTCCTCTTATTTTGAAAGACATTCGAGGAAATTAACAAACGATTTCAACGCAAGCGAGTTTTCATTTTTTCAAAAGGTTTTAAGAGCAATATATTATGTCATTTAATTAGTTATAGTTATTATTGACTGGCCTGTTGGTCTAGTGGTTAGTGACCCTGACTGCTATGCCGGGGGTCGTGGGTTCGATTCCCACCCAGGACAAATGTTAGTGTGATGAGCATGATCATTTGTTCTGTGTCTGGGTGTAATTTATCTATAATATATATGTATTTAGAAATATATAAGTATGTTTATCAGTTGTCTAGTACCCATAACACAAGCTCTGCTTAGCTTGGGAGTAGATGGCGTTGTGTGATAGCTAGTTGTAGAATATTGTGGAATGTGGAATTTATTGTGGAATTAGTACAATAAAGTGTCCATTTTACGTAAAACGAAGTAAGAATTGCTCATTTTTATACTTTTAAGCGTTTTCTATCAAAAGCCAAAATCAAACTCGGAACAAAATATTTTAAATCCTACAAATATTCGTATAAGTGCCATTTTCCAAAGTTTTAAGTTCAACTTAATAAGACAGCTCGAACTATCGAATATCTATTTCCTGTAAAAGCAATTTTAGTCTGTGCTCAACCGAATCTGGCAATAATGTCAGGAAAATGGCCATAACATAAAGCGAGCACGAATCGTTTGTCAGCCTAGATCAGATATGGCATTAATATACAACGTGTAACATTAAATGCGCAAAACCTCTCGTGGGGTAACTCAGCCCATGTTACTGAACAATGTTTGTTCTAAGACTTTTGGAAATTCACAAAAAAAAAAATGGTTTTTCATACAAAATGAGAAATTGATCGGACCCATCAGTATGAAAAATATTTTTTTTTATGAATTTCCAAAAGTCTTAGAACAAACATTGTTCAATAACATGGGCTGAGTTACCCCACGAGAGGTTTTGCGCATTTAACGTAACACGTTGTATATGGAAAGAATAAATGGGTAATGGAATCCATAGGTCCCCTAGGCTTCACAATCTAATCAAGATCTACAAATTTGAGGAACACGAAAAAACTGAAATTATCGGCACGGTTAGCGCAGTGGCTGAACTGACTGCTGCGCGATTCGTTGCGTTCAATTCCTGCACGGAACAAAAATATGATCTACAAGTACTTAGTTGTTTCGGGTCTGGGCGTTTGTGTTTGTGAGTTTATATGTTTGTCAACGCACCCGCGACACAGGATACATTCCTAGTGTGGGGCAACGTCTATTAAATAAAAAATAAAAAAATGACAGCCGGGCTAACCGGGGCATGGATGAAGGATGATCTCACCTATCCACATATCGATCTCGATATCTGGGCTAGTGTGGCTCAACTTTGTAGATCGACTCGTGTGGCTGTTATTGTTAAGCCACGACTAGATTTGTAGCATAAAATCTTTCATTTTAAGAAACAAAGGGGCCATGAGACACAATTTAATTAGTCATTTTAATCTCATGGAATAATCTAGTTCGTATTTCTCAACTCAGTTTCAAAATTCTAAGTTTCAACAAAGGATAGTTTCTTATCTTTATCCAAAGGATTTTCGAAGTGTAAAATATCCAGAATAATTTTGAATACAAGTCAATTGTTTATACGAACGAGCTTGGATGCCAGTCCGAGCATAATCGAGTCTCTTCGCTACTATTTGAGATGCACAAAATCTGCTAAGTAATTTACGAAATGGCTCCATTCGGATTCAACAGTATTGAAATAATATTAAGAGCGCTTTTACATACTGAAAGAACACAGTTTCTGTCAATTTGACATCGTGATGCCCCCCGCATATAAACAAAACACTAACGAAACAGCTATGCCTCGTATACCAGGAAGAAAACAACATGAGCTTTTGCCACTTTTCTTTCGAATAAACAAAGTAAGATCCCGTGCTTGTAGATACTACTTATATTCCTATACGAATGGATAATATGATAAATGTATACCTATCAAAATAAAATAAGGGCCACTCATTATATTACACTTTAAAGCGCACATTGTGTCACACTGCGAATTGGATATATTTGTAATTTACAAAGTGTGCATTATAAAGATTATTCAATTCCATTCTATAATACGAGTAAATTATCTTGTTATAATATCTTTCAAGTGTTAATTTTATTTCTAGTGGCTAATTGAATTCATAACTTATTTAATTAGATTTTTGAAATTATTTAGAATTCACGATTTGGTGTTTAAAATTTTTCAAACTTTTTCTTTGACTTATACATCAAACAGTCATTTATGCCATCTATTCAGAGACATAATTATGGACGCAAAACCAGCCACTTGGGGTGATTACGGTGACATAGATAAGGAGATATAGCCAGAAGTGGTCGGTTTAATGCTCGAATATTTCCAACCAGTGGTACAAAATATTTGAAACCAGTGTCAAAAAGACGGGTAATATCACCAAACGCCGTGATCCAGGAAGAAAGTGAGTAAGGCCCAAGAAGACCATCAAGTTTGTTAAAACGCGCAAAGAGAGCGATAATCTACTGCGCGGATCATACAAACTCCATTGCGACCAGCCACAAGCTCCCCTATAATTGACAAGACAATTTCGAATTGACACCATGAAGATTAAAAATTAATAATCAGGAAGATTCTTGGTTCGCCTGCAGTTAACTGTGAGCGGATGGTGCAAATCGTTAAACATTTGCAAAGGAGAAAATTTATTGAACTGTTTTGACTGGGCTTCAGTGCTTCATATACTGGGTTACAGCTGGATTATTGAAGTGAAAACTTCTTTAGCGGCGTTGTACACTTTTTCTGTAATGGGTAAAAAATTTAAAACTCGCGTCAGGGTCACGTGACCCTGATCGAAAATGAGTAAGACGTCATTCAAATTAGTTAATTTCATATCTGTACTACTCCAGTTTTAAAATAAAACATAGTAACAAAAAAGTTTTCACTTCTACCGGCACTCCTGGAGTGCAACCTTTTTTTGAAGTGAAAACTTCTTTAGCGGCGTTGTACACTTTTTCTGTAATGGGTAAAAAATTTAAAACTCGCGTCAGGGTCACGTGACCCTGATCGAAAATGAGTAAGACGTCATTCAAATTAGTTAATTTCATATCTGTACTACTCCAGTTTTAAAATAAAACATAGTAACAAAAAAGTTTTCACTTCTACCGGCACTCCTGGAGTGCAACCTTTTTTTTTTTTAATAAAGACAGATCTATCAGAGTTCAACAGGTTTCAGATCATGTCACCCTTGAAACAGAATGTTTTGGTGAGCTTTAAATTATAATCTCTATCTCGCAAAACTGAGCTTTCACTTCCTAACGAAGGTACGTAACTGCTCAAAATTGCGTAGAAAATGTGGTTCAACTCCACATTATTTCATTTGCACAGCAAGTAGTACCTGATTTCATCTTCGATCAATCGCGACTAACAGTGCATAGATTCGTTTATGCTCGAATTACGATGCTACAATTGGTCACTCAGGCTTTTTACCTGATTTCTATTGAAATGGTATAGAAAATGTTCGTTATTTAATACAGAACATTTCACCTTCAGTAAAATAACACAGGGTTTAAGAGAAAAAAGAACTCTTTAGAACATAGAAAACATTATTTTTTCGATTTCATTATTTTATTTATGAAACTTGACACATTCCTGTAATTTCTTACTTTTCATTCAATTTCGCTTATTTTTACGATTTATTGGAATGCTAACTTATTTTTTGTAGGTTTTGTTCTTAGTAGTATCTGTATTCATGAATAAAATT
This sequence comes from Agrotis clavis, assembly GCA_954870645.1. Classification (NCBI taxonomy): domain Eukaryota; kingdom Metazoa; phylum Arthropoda; class Insecta; order Lepidoptera; family Noctuidae; genus Agrotis; species Agrotis clavis. The sequence continues at coordinate 6,131,444 of OX940917.1, forward strand.
CACAAAATAATATCAGGCGAAAGAGCCATGGCCGGTTGAGTGCTTGAACTTCAATGCTGCTAAGACGTGAGTTTTTCCGGGAGCCAATCCGACCCGGTTCTATCTTTCTGAGGTGTAACCGTAAAAATGACAGGCCATCTTGACCTTTTTGGGGTGCCGTTTACCCACAATATTAGTCCACTTATTGAGTTGGCTGCAAAAAAGTTAGGTACATGGAGTGGTACAGGTTTGCCAAATCCCAACTCGATGCAATTGAGTCAATTTAATAGCGCCCGGCATTGATCGAGGCCACGATCTGCGGGGCGAGACGGAAGTCATGCTAGCGAAGTAGGAGGTGGAACACGTGAGGGAGAGGACAGCCGCGTGACCTACGACGCCGAGAAGCGATTTCCAATCAGAGAGGTACGCCTTGGAGGGCCGGAGCTTGTCTTGGTCACTGGACTGCCTTATCAGGTAACGGTGACCCTGGAACGTAAAGGGCTACTGAAGGATCACCATGGATATTAGTCAGTACGAGTCTGGTAATAAATCCCGTCCCGCTCGGGAGGACACATTTGATGATTTTACCAAAAAAAAAAAAAATACAATGCAGCTGCCAAAACGGAATACCGCAATTGATTGGATGCCGAACCTGATACAAGACTTCAACTCTCTTAAAAATAAAAAACAAACTTTTTGAAAAAAGTACCGACTTCAAAAACGAATACAAAAAAGTTTAAAATAAATTTTCTTTTGGAAGTCGGTGGCTTTGTTATTTATTTCATTGACTATTGCCATCGACTTCCAAAAGAAAAGTTATTTTAAACTTTTTTGTATTCAGAAAAGTTATTTTAAACAAAAAAGATAAAATAAATTTTGTTTTGGAAGTCGGTGGCTTTGTTATTTATTTCATTGACTATTGCCACCGACTTCCAAAAGAAAAGTTATTTTAAACTTCTTTTTATTCGTTTTTGAAGTCGGTACTTTTTTAAAAAAGTTTTTTTTAAGTTACTATTCTCTGGGTTAACCGCTACCTCCAAACGATCAGATCAATTTTTCACGGATTTTCGGGGCGCACGTTAGAGAGCCAAATTCTGCCGGGGCGTCGTGGGACTGTCTTATCAGGTATCCATGGCCCCGGATCGCAATGGGTTATTGAAGGACACCGTAGATTTTAGTCAGTAGTGTCAGTACAAGTTTGTATGTCCTTCCTGTAGTCCTGTCCTTCCCTGGGTGGAAGGGCTGATCTGATGATTTTACCACGTAATAAAAAGCCATACCACCAGGGGCATGGCCGGTGGTATGGTGGGTCCAGCAGCGAGCTATATTATCCAAACGAACTGGAATGTTTGGGAAGTTAGAAAGTCTGAAATTACATTTAATTACCAATTCAGAAAAAAAGCTATCAGAATTATTTACATTATTTTATTATCTACAATTATATCCACATTCGAATATAGTAGGAAAATACAATCAACACATTTATATATTTACATTGCAAACAGATCAAAATTAAATTAATTCAAAATATTAGCTTGTATCAAGAAAGGTAGGTTATGCTGTATTCTTGGCGATTGGGAAAATTACTGGCCACCACTCATGACCTGCGGAAAATTCGAGGTACTACATTTTTCACATGGAATTTGATGTCATGACAAAGACACTAGCGCCGCGTATAAAGGTCATGAATGGTGGCGTGTATTTTAAATTTTAATAATTACGTGACTAATGTCAAAATGGTTGCGAGCGATACGTCCTCCCTCAAAAGGCGCCCCGCGCCGTCTAAATCAAAGAACAAACCGTTCTTGGTTTTATGTTGAATTTTGTCATTGCTTATTATAATTGTTTAATACTATTATTTTACTTTTAAATGAGCTAATTATTTTTTTAATGCAAGCTAACATAGTAACCTTAGTTATTCAATACTTTTTGATTGAATATTCAGTAAATATTGATAGATAAAAAATATAATTTCGGACGAAAAAATGTCAAATTCTTCCTGTTTTGAAAAATAATTTTTGGTGTATTTCTGAATGGAAAATAAAAAAGTGATTAATGCAGTCCAAATATAATCTTTCAGATGTACCATGGACATTTTCAAATATTATTTTACTATTATACCTTCTATGTAATTCGGTACCAAAGTATGACAAAAAGTAGAATTTTATGAAACATCCTTTGCAGAGACAAGGTTTTTACTCATGTATGTAAACAAATCTAAAAATTTGTTTAAAGCACTCCACACAGAAATAATCAAACTTTCTCGAGTATATATCTTTTTTTTATTTCTGGCAATGACATACCCAGAATCAGGTTCCAAAAGTCGCACAAAAACAACGAAACGTGTGAAAGCCCTCTTAACTTCAAACGAATAATAAAACTGTCTGTGTGATGAAGCAATTGCCAATTTGATATCGAGTTCCAATTTTCGTTTGTTTTCATGGCATCCGTTTCTGTTATTAAATTAAATACTTCGGTTGCTTCATTATGGCTTGATAGCCCAAAGTGAAACATAATATGTATTAAAGACGATCTATGTACCTTCAAAGGAGTCTGTTTTAGTCTTTAGTTGAGCCGCAATAAATATTCTAGAAATTATTTATTTTAGGCTAAATTAAATCTATCTATTCTATTATCAGGTTGTGGCCACCCTACTGAGTATCCCTTACAACATTGCTTCGGACTGTCTATGTGTTACTTTTTACGGCGGAATAGATTTTGATAAAAATAACATGCGATGACCATGTTTTTTTGTTGTTACGGTAATCGTCAAATGAGTCCTCCCACCCAGGGCGGGACAGGAGGGTCAGACTTGTACTCCCCCTTGATCCTTCAATAGCCCTTTACGTTCACGGTCACGGTTACCTGATGAGACAGTCCCGCGACTCTGGCAGACTTTGGCTTATAAGGGAGGCCCCATAAAATGGCTGACAGTTCTTTAAAGTGGGCTTGCAATACGACGCTACATCGGTTCAATAAACTGTCTCTCTCGTTATGAAATGAGGAAGTTATGCCAAGACCCACATGCATAGTAATGCCACTGCCATCCTTGATCTATTGTGTTCTGTTCCAACGTAATTAGAATTCTCTGTTCATGCCTACGTCAGTGCGCTTCTCTTAGATTTTACTGCAGTTATGCTGCATTATCATTTTCACTTGGATAGTTTTAAATAAACGGACCGTCAGTTCAACCGCGTGGATTTCAAAACATATAGCCTAACGTTACTCGCTCGCTCGATAATATACTGGTGAAAGATTTTATACGATACAGTTTATTGAGTAAAAACATTTTGGTACAAAGAACTTATACATATATACTACAACCATAAAAAAGTGACAGACACATACAAGTATGCTATAGTGGAGAGCAGAGTAAGAGACAGTCCCATCCTAAAGCTATTGTCAAACTGACAGACGAACCGAATGCGTGGCGTAGCGTTTTTGTTTGTAATGTACGGAATTGTTTGAAGTCTGTCACATAGAGTATCGGATCGCTTTCGCATTTTTATATGACATGATTCGGTTCGGTTCGCTATCGCCTGTCTGTTTGACAAAGGCATAAGAGCTAACCTGTGTTACAGGAACTAGGGAAATGCTCTGCCCTCGCACCTAAGACAAGGTCACATGAATCCTTAGAGCTTAAAAGAACTTGACCGGCTGACTATATTTATATAGATATCCTGTTTGTCAAATGGTCCAGTAGTTATTTACTTCATCCAAGATCGGGTCGGCCGCAAAAAATAATATATAACTAGAACTTGATACGGAAACCTCGGTGTTCGAGTTCAACTTGCACAAAACCATTTTTTTTTTAATTTTATTGTAACTTCAATCTTACTCGTAGTAAGCCAAAAAACAGCATAGATTTATCGCTAAAATTAGATTTATAAAAATAATGTACTGTAAAAGATTTGGAAGATAAATTGCAAAGAGATTTAAAGGAACCTATAGAAATTGTCATACGAAATTGTTGATGCCGTGCGTCAGTAGCGCTATCTGTGTTGCATAGCAACGCGACTACTAGACTGAGGGACTTTTTACCTATTGGTAAAAAGTTTAGGATCACAAATTTCTTCGTGATGTCCCGTCTATTGCTCGTATATAGTTTAATGTCTTTGATAAATTGATTTGTTGAGGCCTTTTCGAACAGGTAGGAATAAGATTTATTATTCAGAAACTACTCATTACATGCTGAAAGTAGTTTGATGAGCTTTTAATTATTAAAGTGAAAGTATTGTTTTTGAGCATTAGTTACTTATTTATAGTAACAGATTATTTTTATTGTTTTAGATGATTGTAGCAGGCTTTCCTGTTAACCTTTGACTGGACATTAATAACTGTAGTACTTATAATATAATATTTTAACTTAAGTTCAGCTAGAGCAGTATTGGGCCAGTGCTAACGACCCCACTTGTGCAGGTCCTGGATTCGAACTCAGCTAGGCGCATTACTTTATCTAATTTATTTCATCACCACAACAACGGTATGTCCTTTTTTTATCGTGGTAAAATCATCAAAAATGAGTCCTCCCATCCAGGGTGGGACGAGAGGGAATGTCAGACTTGACTGACTAAAATCCACGGTGATCCTTCAATAGACCTTTACGTACCAGGGCCACGGTTACTAGGTGAGAAAGTCCCGCGACCCAACGGTATGTCCTAGAAACATTTGGGTCATGTGACGTCCACCAATGCGTACTGGTCTCAATTGCTATATATTATAAGAGCTTCAAAAAGCTGTTATAATAATCCATCTGGTATGATAACACATATTGTATATTGTATATAAAATATTTATAGTGAATATCTTATTGCACATATCTTGAGCGAGCGAGAAAAAAAGCCGTTTGTGTTTTTGGTGGGACAGTTGCCTATCGAGTATTTAGCGGATGACCTACTTGTATCAAGTCCCCAAAATTAAATGTGCTGACATTTCCTGACTTCGCTGGCACCAACCAACGGTTAACCCTCAGACTGTGACTGTTTTTTTATCGCCGTCTAGTTCATCGTCGTTTGTTAGTCATTCAAGCCTTCTTATTTTTGATCAACGAAAAGGAGGAGGTTCTCAATTCAATCCGTATATTTATTTTAGATACTCGTATATCTTGAATTATTTAAAACACCTTCCAGTATACATTAAACCGTTAAAAATTAATGAGAATTCATATTATCAAATTAATATCAAATGATTTGAAAAAACACATTATACATGTTTTTTCAAATATTTTTTTCCTATCAATCACTCCCATGTATAATTTTTGACTAATAAATATCATGATTCTGTTAAATCATTGGTTTAGTTTCATAAGTTTCAGCTTTAGTATATCGTGATAGTCCGCCTATAATCAGGGTGGAACGGGAGAGACTGTTAGATACGTGCCTACTTAAACCCGTCGTGTTCCTTTAATAGCCCTTTATGTTCCAGGATCACGGATTCACTTTTGAACAATTCCACGAGAATAGTATACACTTTATTATGTACACCATACAAATTATTTGCTTCGGCCGCGTATGGAACCAGAGTTTCGGAACTGGTTCCAATACGAGACTTTTCTTTTCCTTGTATGGAACTGGTTCCCATCAAGGATTTTTATATACTCGTATGGAACTGGAACCCATCGGGGCTTTTAATTTACTTCTATGGAACTGTAACTGAGCCTTTGCCTTTGGACCAAAGATGGTCGATGTTATCATGATACCAATAAGATCAATATGGTCCGTTATAATTGGTACGTACGGCCCCACCTCGAAAAGATGGAACGAGTACCGAGTAACGAAGACGAGTGGAATTGCCTCTTCTTTGCGCAAAAAAGACACACCTGGCTTCACCCCATTCCGAGACAGCCTCCGTGTCACGGCACGCGTTTCTGTACAGTACCCTTAGCACGAATTTTCACTCTTTTACTTTACAGCGTCTTTCCAGTATTTACAGCGTTTCTTGTATGAAAAAATGGAACAGCGCCTCTGGTGTGCGAAGAAGGAACTAATTTTTTCCTTGAAAATTGTCAATTTGAAATTGTCAAAGTTCCAGTTTACTTTACGTCTGAAATACTGAAAACTCGTGCTAAGGGTACTGATTTCACTGTTATATTAATTTCGTTAGTCTGTTTTAGACATGACTGTGTTTTTACTCTTCCGATCACGGCTTATGGAATGTGATAATTCCTTGATGGGAACCAGTTTCATACAAGGAAAAGAAAAGTCTCGTATGGAACCAGTTCCGAAACTCTGGTTCCATACGCGGCCGAAGCGAAATTATTATTGGTACAAAGTTCTTATTTAAAGGGTGATACAATGGGCGGTCTTATTGCTAAAAGGGATCTTTTCAAGACAACCTTTGGATGGATTGGACGCGAGCCCAGCGTGCTAGGGCTTCAATACGACTGTATAAGTTTTGTTTAGATGAGACGACTACATTATTCCCAATTTGTTTATAACTCCTCCTCGGGAATCCCAATTCCGAATCCGAATCACCACAAAATATCGTACAGTACCTATAACACCATGTGAACGACCCCTCAGGGTGTGAACTTGAAACCGCTTGAAGTTATACTTGGCTGTGTACAGTCAGCAAATAAGATAAAAATGCAGACCGTTATGTTTAAACGGTTTTGCCATAAGTCACAATCTGTCTGCATACCAAACTCTTTGACTGCATGTATCATTAGTCAAAAACTGAATACATACAGCATATAGCATGCATACACATACACTGTAACAGAGTGGCGTCAAAGGAATGGAAAAAGAAGTATTGGTCGTCCACTGGCAGGGCATGGGCAGACGACATTGTTGACATTGCGGGAGTGTCCTGGATGAGGCTGGCGCAAGGCTGTGGAGCTTGGCACAAACAAAGAGAGGCATAGGCCTCTCTACATCATCATCCACAGCCCGTCTTCACCCACTGCTGGGTAGTATAGACCCAGCAGTGGGTGAAGACGGACTGTGGATAACGATGATGATGATAGCATGCATATAGTATACAGAAAAACCGTTTGAATATTGCTATCTGCATACCTAAGTGATTTGCTGACTGTATTTAGCCAAGCCTCAGACGGCAAGGCGTCATTTCTTAGTGGGGCGGCGCCGTTTGTTGGAACACGCAGATAAGTCTGTAATAGGCGAGCCAGAGAGAAATATACGACTTTTTGAGGTTAACTTTTGGTTTTTATACTTATTGTTTTACACATTGACCTACTATTTCGTTTATTACTGAAGTTAGATGTCCAATTTTACGGAATTTGTTCTCAATTTTCTATGAGGACTTGGAACTTTGTCAAACATAACATCACGCTAGTAGTAGTGTAGGTTCAGACTGAGAGCTGGTGCAACTACATAGTTCCACCAGCTCTCAGCAATCTGACAGAGCTTTCAAGTGTCCAAACGAGAAACTGTGATCCTGGTACACCCCTGGTGATCACTAAGCATAAGCTGATATTTAGTTTAAATTAAAATCAAAATGTTTTATTTTACATGGGCCTCAGTGGGCACTTATAAAACGCCGAAAAATTGGCACGGTTCGGGTTGGTCGTTTCCATGGAGAAGAACCGGCAAGAAACTCCATGGTTACTCTTTTAAAATATTTGCTTTTACAATGTTATTATTACACTTTGGTAAACATATATAAGAGAGAACATCGTTGGCACGATAAGAAGAAGGATCTTCCTACCAAAGCTAATAATAATAAAAAAAAAGAAATACATTCATAAAAAAAATATGTAAAAAGTATATAATAATATATACGTAGTCAAGTCGACGATCAACACAATATGGGCATTTGGAATTTTCATTGGAATTTTTTGGCATTTTTCTGAGTAAAAAGAAGCTATATAAAAATAAAAAGCTGTATTAGCCATAATGACTGTAAAATTAAAACATTGTTAAACAGCAAAAAAAAAAGGTAAAAAGAGACAAAATAAACACAAATTAAACACAAATGAAACTTTATCAATAAAAGTTCGTTGTTGTGTGTTTTCTTTAGATGGAAATACCCTGTAACAATCATCTAAAAAGAAGAAGAAATTATTATAATATAATACAGTAACAAAAAAGATTTCGATTTTTGAAAGTGATCGCAAACTTTCTTTGATTGACAATCTGTTAAGCGTCTCCAGAGAGATCCACTTATGTACCACTCTACGAAAATGATTACAAAAATTGTTTTTGTGTTTTATGTTTATTTTACTTGGAAGCTTTTTAGGAAACTACGTTCGTGTTAAATATTCAAGATTGGTGTGAGATTGAATATTGTAATTAATTGTCATAATTAAGATGGTATAGGTGATCGCAAACTTTCTTTGATGTGTGTAGAAACTGCAGCCGAAATTACTATTTTAAAACTCGCACCAACTGAGTTTAATTAATACTTATAAAGTCCAAGTGTGTAAAACCTTTAATAGTAACTACACGACGTTTATTACTTATATGAGAATGTTTCCACATAGTTATAAACGGGCTGCGCAGCTCAAATACGTTGTCAGATTAATACTGTGCAAGATGCCACTGGACCGCTTGGCGCTTGCACCCAGTTGTTGCTGGTGGTAACACACACACACATACAAATACAATATACAGGGTGGAATTTTAAAAACTGTGGCCCAGACACGTAAAAGACATGTGAAGGAACAAGTTCTTTTTAGGTCAGCAAGAGTCTGGCAGTCTTTACCGCCACCAGAGCGAGAGGACTGATTTGAAAAAAGTGAGATTGGCGTACTCGTATTTATGCTACGCAAGATATCACAGGACAATAAAATTGTTTTAAAATTTTATACCAAATATCAAATATAGAAATACAGTGATTGTGATCATGGACCGAAAGAAGATCATAAACATTATTTAATAATGTCTCCCTCTGTCAATCCTCTTTACATCTAAACGGCTTAAATTTTAAGCCGTTTCATACAATTGGAAAGGAACCATTGACCATGAGTCAAAAAAGTGAAATTCAGCTCCATAAGTACCTTACTGCCCCTTTTTAAAAATCCATCCTGTATAGCAAAGCTTGAACATAATGCACAATTTAATGTAGGCTATTGGAGTGTCGTAATGTATGAGTAATGTGTGGTAACGCGTTATATATTACTTGGTATATGCTGGAGTAGAGTTAGTGGTTTGTAATGTAAGCGTGTTTGCAATAAAGCGCCAGCAACTTACCACTTATAACTTGTGTGAGGTAAAGCAGTTGTCATTACTAGCAATTAGTTTTTGAAGGGGCAAATGGGAAATAGTGTCTTCGACCGTATTTTATTATATCACTAGCTGCTTAAATACACGAACAAAACTAACCATAACGCTATTTCAAAGGTAGCTAGGTACTGTACTAAGTCAGTTAAACAATCGTTCGCTGCAAGTTATTTATAAAAATAGTAAACAAGTTTTTAGCATTTCCATCTGCCAATCGTAGCCAAATATTACTTTATATTTACCCGTCTTATCTGCGCCGTACAATATGAGCTCTGGCAACACCAAGACAGCACGAACCGTATATTATCGAAATGCGAAAAATATGCTGAAAGCCATGGGCTAACCTACAATGTAAAAAAGACAGAAGTTATGATTTTTAGGCACGACACAACAGGTTGCTTTAACCCAGTAATAACTCTTGCCGGCTCGCAGTTAAACATTGTCTCGAACTTTAAATATCTAGGTCACATAATAAATGATAATCTTACAGATGACAGCGACATGGAAAGGCAAAAGAGATCCATTGCTGCAATAAGCAACATGTTGGCACGTCGATTCTCTCGGTGCAGCAAAGTTGTTAAGGTCACTCTGTTCGCGGCGTACTGTCAGTCATTCTACACCTGCTACCTATGGAACAACTACAAAAAGCGAACGTACCACGCATTACGCGTGCAGTATAATAATGCATTTAGAGCCATGCTTAACCTGCCGTGGCGGTGTAGTGCGTCTGGCATGTTCGCCGAGAATGGGCGTTTTTCCATTAGACGGCACGGCACCGGCACCGGCGACGGCGACGGCGCCGTGCCGGTGCCGGGGAAGCAAAAATGTATGAAAACGTATGGCTCGCTTTTGCACTTATCGGCGCCGGCGCCGGCCCGGCGTTCATACATTTTTGCTTCCCCGCACCGGCACTACGCCGGCGCCGGCGCCGGAGCCGGTGCCGTGCCGTCTAATGGAAAAACGCCCATTAGGGTTGACGATTTCTATGCGGTCATGAGGAAAAGGGCTGCCTCGTTTATGGACCGAATAAGGAACACGAATAATGTAATTGTTAAGGCTGTGTATGACTGCTGCAAATTCAACATCTGTGACTTATAATAACTAATAAAAATAAATCGAATAGACAATTATTATTATTGTATGCCTCAACTTAATTTTTTGTTTTGTTAATAATTTTATAATAATTTAATTCAATCTAATCTAATCTAATTTTAATTTTATTTTATTTGATTTTAACTTATGTATTTAATGTATGTAATGTATATAATTATATAATTATGGGTAATTACCTGAAATAAGAGAATTTGAATTTGAATTTGAATTATATACCAAATATGTACCCGCCAAGTATGTAAACTAGGTCTCAATATTCTCTTTACTGGGTTTGATGAGGTTCGATGACAAACTATGTTAATAATCTTTGTTTTGGTTCAGAACTTGGTCGAGGCGTCATCGTCATCGAGAAATCGGGAAAAAAAACATAAAAATAAAGATTCCGACGAATTGAGAACCTCCTCCTTATTTCGAAGTCGGTTACCAAACTTCAGAAATAACAGAAACAAAAGTGGGTAGGCTTTTTTAGGGTTCCGTAGCCAAATGGCAAAAAACGGAACCCATAAAGATTCGTTATGTCTATCTGTCTCTCTGTCTGTTCGTCCGTATGTCACAGCCACTTTTTTTCGAAAGTTTATGAGCTATCCTGTTGAAACTTGGTAATTAGATGTATTATGTAAACCGCATTAGGATTTTCATTTTCAGATTCATAGAAATGAAACTCAAAAAAAAAATGCACTACACCCATACGTGTGTATCTATGGATAGGTCTTTAAAAATTATATTGAGGTTACAATTTTTTTTTTTTTTTTAACTGAACAGTTTTCGCGATAGACATTTCCAAAGTGGTAAAATGTAACTTCTAAAATAAGAAAATGATAAAACTAAAAAAATATAATATCATGTACATTATCATGCAATATTCCAGCGAAAATTGGTTTGAACGAGATGAAGTAATTAGTTTTTTTTAATACGTCATAAATCGTAAACCGTATTTACCCTTCAAAGTTACAACCAACTAAAATAACTTTTATATTAAGTTACTTGCTGCTACGGAACCCTTTAAGGGCGAGTCCGAATCACACATGGCTGGTTTTTTTATTAGCCCGCTCTGCCCATACCTGGGCAAAGGCCTCCCTCCACTTCTTCCATTTTTCGCGAGCCCGTGTCTCCTCCTTCCTATTTAGACAGAACCTGTCTAGTTCGTCCCGCCATCTCCTTAAGTGGGTAGGAACTTATTTATAAATAGAGAATAATAAAAAAAATCTCGGTGAAAACACCTCAATAAAAAATTACTTTGGGGTCTAAAAATCCTTGACATTTCAATTACAATACAGAGAATGTTTCGGAAATCTCAGCTGTGAATGTTCGACATACTCAAATTTGATTTAAAACGGATTCGTGAAGGATTTTATATTGAGAGGGAGGCAGCCGCAGAGGAACGCCTATGGCAAGGAAATGCTGAATTTTAAATTATTCGCTTATTTATTGAGGACATATCTGTTAAGCGTCTCCAGGGAGATCCACTTATGGAACTGCTCTACGAAAATGATTACAAAAATATTTTTGTGTTTTTACTTGGAAGCTTTTTAAGAAACTACGTTCGTGTAAAACCTTCAAAATCGGTGTGAGATTGAATATTGTAATAAATTGTCATAATTAAGATGGTATAAGATTTCAAAGATAAAGTTTAAAAAAAAAAACTATCCTACGTCATAAACGAGAAAGTCAGTTCGTTTCATACTTTTTCACGCTTTAACTACAAATTCTGAACCGAAAATACTTTACAAAGTTCGTGACCTTATTAAAAAGAAATACCTATTTTGTTCCCGCAGTTCAAATACCAATTTCAATAGTTGCTCATCCACAAAATACAAAATAACGCAACTGCATCCTAATATTATCATTGTGGCGAATAGCAAGCCCTGTGTTTCTGAAGTGACTGCGTTATTTGATCTACTACGCTATTAATGTGTTTAAAAATCGTTCATTTGTAATGAGGAAATTAAATTGAATTGATTTTTAGATTTTGGGACAATATCAAAAAGTCACTAAATTTTTGATTTCATTTAATTATACAATGGGTCCAGTTTCGATCTGAACAAACAGGGGAGGAAGCTTACTCAACTCTTTTAGTATTTTTTTTCCATTTCTGGGTTTGTAACCCAACCCTTACTTTATGTAAAGTAAACCCTTAATAAATGTTCCCACTGATGGGACACAATCCTCCTCTCTGTGAGAAGGAGTGGGCCCTAATCCACCAATCCACAATGGTAGATGTCACATGTCTTTGAATTTTTGTTTCTAGGACTTGTTGGTTTCCTCAAGATGTTTTCCTTCCGCGTTTTCAGAGCAGTGGTGATGACAATGAAATGCATAGTATAAGTTCGAACCAACGACCTATAACTCGTAAGTCAGGGCCGATACCACTGGGTCACAACTGCTCTAATTAATACTGCGTAATTATTTTAGTACTTATTTAAATATTTTATAGAAAGCTTATATTTAGTTTTAGTATAGTTTTACGTTGAGAGCAAAGCGTTGTCGGTTCTAATGCAGGTAGGTACGCTAATAAATCAAGCCAAGCAAGTAACTTAGAAGGTAAGCAGCTTCAGAGTACATGGCTTTCATTGCTTTGAATAAAATTAAGAATGTATCAAAAACATAAAACATACTATTCAACAATTGACTGTATTTTTCAAGATCCTGAATAAATGTTTTTGGCAGTTATTAAGGATCTTCAAAAATACAGCCCATACGGGTTACATGGAATCTATACATATAAATAAAATTTGAGTGTCTGTTTATAATATTGAATAATGGTTATTTTAATATTCGTATGCTTAAACGAATACCTACATATACGGTACATACACCAAAATAACATTTTTTCTGTCTGTCTTACTGTCTGTCTGTTTGTAATGGTTAATCTCTGAAATGGCTGGGCCGATTTTGACGGGACTTCTATTGGCAGGTAGCTGATATAATAAGAAATAACTTAGAATCCTACTTATATTTGTCGGATCCGGTCAATAGTACGGACAGCAAACGAATCGTAAGCGCGCCATTTTGAGTGTCACGTGGTCTGCGTGCGCTTATACAGAGTCGTGATGTTTCATCGGGGCGGCGAGGAGCGCATTCAATGCCCGACCGCAGCAGTGTGAAGACATCCCGAAACTGTACTCGATTCGTTGTGCCCAGTATGAGTGTAGTGAGTGATTAAATTAAATTGTGTTTGATTTAATTTGTGATTTAAAATTAAAATAACCAAGTGAACAGCACCCAGTGTATTTTCATTGCACGAGACCCAAACTCTGCCCACATGATGCCTGAATCTGACGGAATAATACCGGTGGCTCCGACATCAGAAGTGGGATCAAATCGTGCTAATGAAATTACACGCGGGAACAGTGACAATAACAATCAGTGGAAGTTAGTTACTTTTTGAAATGCAAAACCAGCAAACTTTGAAAACGCAGCTAGTGAAAAGAAGTTTTTATTGCCGGAATTCGACCCCGACAAACCGGATTCCGATGCGCGGTCGTGGTGCGCCACCACCGACTTTTGTTTTAACGGGAGTGCAGTGGAGGGATGCCAGCTTATTTTGACGCTGAGCAAGGCGCTAAAGGTGAAGCATCAACCTGGCCATCTCAAATAGCCTACAAAAGAATTTAAGGTACTTTTTACAACAAGATTTATTTCGCAAAGGTACCCTCATTAAAAAAAAAATGAGTGGTGAAAAACCAAGTGATTAAGAAACATTACCCACGTTCGCCAGTCGTTTCATATCTGATGCGAAAAATGAACACTATCTGTGAATCATCGAAAACAAGTGACACCAAGCGAGGAAAAATAACGTCAATTAAGTGTTATAACTGTGCTAAAACGCCCAACCGTATTGAGTGCAGAAGTAAGGCGATGGATACGAAGGGAAGACCTACAGCATCAAGTCAAGTGACGCAGCAGCCGGCATCGAAGACCTTGGTGTGCATCAAATGTGGCAAGCCAGGTCACATAGCCGTGCGCTGTACGAGCAGTAGTGGCGGCAGTGGCAACGGACCAGTCCAAGGCGCGGCGCGACGCGTCGATGTCTGCATCGTGCAACCACCATCAGACACGTTACAACACAGGTGAATCGTTTCATTTTTACTTACGCCTCTGGTGCCTTGTGTTCTTTATGTTGACTATCGCTGGTTAAGCGTTAGTGAGTAATATCGCTGGTTAAGCTTTTTTATTATTACTGTCTAAGTGATAGGATTTGTAACGCTGGTTAAGCGCTACAATGTTACGAACTGGTTAGTAGTGATGCATAGTGCTGGTTAAGTGCTGTGGATTTGGGGGGAATGCCTGAGGTTCAAGTACCATTTTGAAGTAGAGATGTTGAGTTGAATGATAGTGTGGAATCTTAGGTCGGCTGGTCGGACCGTACCAGTAGCTATTTCGTAGCCGTAATCCGTATCTTATTGACATCTCGGTGTCCATAGAAGCGCGGTGTGCGGATGGCACTGGCGGAGGTCGTGTATTGTGCGTTCATGGTGAACGGTGTGAAACAAACAGAGGTTTGTTAGTGGGGCTAGTGTTAGCCACAGGCCACGAATTTGATTCCTGCTGTTTTGATTACAATATTGCTGCATTGTGATAATACAATTGCAAAGGTACTTGAATGCTCTGGGATTTCCGATCAGTCTTAATTAGATCCAAAGTTTAAGGGTCTGTTTAGAGTGATAAAGATTTTGAGATGGTGACCGTTACACATTGAAACCCTTGAATTCTAAGTGTACCTACAAACATTCCAACGGGTCATGTACCAGTCGAAGTTACCATAGATTCTGATTAAGTTGTGGTGAGAGGTCGAGTAAAACGGTCTATTGGCCGTCTTGTTTTCGACTGTACCAGTAGCCATTTCGTAGCCGTAATCCGTATCTTATTGACATCCCGGTGTCCATGGAAGCGCGGTGCGCGGGTGGCTCTGGCGGAGGTCGGGGTCTTGAGAGACCATAGTGTGTAGTCAGCGGGTGATGCACTCGGGCGATCCACGTGGTGGATGCGCACAGAAGTTCTGATCCATGCATTGGATGTGTGAAAGCAATGTGATTGCTGGTCGGCTAGAGAGCCGTGGCGTTAGAAGTTTTACTCGAAAGTTGAAGGTCACTGGAAAATCGGTAGTTTTTTGCAATGGAGTTGTGAAAGTAGATTCGAACGACTGTGGTACATGGCCCGGGGTAGTTGTTGGTTGCCCGGGGTGGTTGTTAGTGGCCTAGGGTAGTGATTGATGTATTTTCAATTGGCTTTTCCCAATGTTTGATTTAGTTAAAGAGTATTGGTTTTAATGGTACAGTAGAGTTGAAATTTCCTTATTTTCACCAAAGAACTGAATATAGAGTTTGGTCAGGAATGACCGAGTGGAACAGTATTCTGTCGTGGACTATTTTGTGTTTCAGAGTGATTATTACACGAGGACGAGTGAAAAGAGTTGAAGGAGACCTACACCAAGATGGTTGAAAGAGGCTGAAGAAGAAGAAGAAGAACATCACACGAGGACGTGTGAATCGCAGGATGGCCGTGTCGGATCCGGTCAATAGTACGGACAGCAAACGAATCGTAAGCGCGCCATTTTGAGTGTCACGTGGTCTGCGTGCGCTTATACAGAGTCGTGATGTTTCATCGGGGCGGCGAGGAGCGCATTCAATGCCCGACCGCAGCAGTGTGAAGACATCCCGAAACTGTACTCGATTCGTTGTGCCCAGTATGAGTGTAGTGAGTGATTAAATTAAATTGTGTTTGATTTAATTTGTGATTTAAAATTAAAATAACCAAGTGAACAGCACCCAGTGTATTTTCATTGCACGAGACCCAAACTCTGCCCACATGATGCCTGAATCTGACGGAATAATACCGGTGGCTCCGACATATTTTAGAAAAAATCCTTTGTTTATAAAAAGAATATCTGGTTGACCGAGCTTCGCTCGGTTTTTAAAATGTCTTTATCTTGGGAACCGAGCTTTTCTCGAACCTGGGACCTTGATAAATCGATTCCTTGAGCCGAAAAACCCCTAATCTGTAACTTTCATGAAAATCCTTGGAGCCGTTTCCGAGATCCTGATTATATATAAATATGCAAGAATTGCTCGTTTAAAGATAATTATTAGATATATTGTTGAGTTCCGACATCCACGCGAACGAAGTCGCGGGCACAGCTAGTGCAATATATAATTCTTAAGGTTCTGTACCCAAATGGTACAAAACGGAACCCTGTTACTAAGACTCCACTGCCCGTCTGTTTATCCGTCTATCACTGGGCTGTGTCTCATGAACCGTGATTGTTAGACAGTTGAAATTTTCACCAATGATGTTTCTGTAGCCGCTACAACATCAAATACCAAAAAACAATTTAATAATAATTAAGGTGGACTTCCATACAACAAACATTTTTTTTTGGCCTTTTTCAATTGATGATGGTACGAACCGACTCGCAATTGCTGTTTTTTTTTGCCTTGCTTTAAACTTGCTCATTATTAAACATTATAGGTTATTAAGATTCGAAATTTTGATGATAACAATTCATATATCTGCTGCAATAGATTCTAAATCTGCGCACCATAAATGTTCGTCATAGCGTAAAGTGTCTACAGACTGGCTGGCAGTCGCCATTTTAAAAATACCTACACTTTGTCTCACAATCTACGCAGACGTCTAGATTATTAAAATAATATTCTTGAAAATAATTCAAAATGTCTACTCCATTTTAAATGCGGAAACCAGGTTACACATTAAAGTGACCGTGTCGCAAACTACGCAATCGCCATAGATCAATAAAGTTTTAGATGTGATTTGTAATATCAAATTGTATAAATAAACTTGCCTACGCATTTCTGTAGACTGGAGTGCCAATACTAGATGTGTCATCGTTCAAATGTATAAATATACCTAACTCGATTAGAGTGCGACGGCAGGTTAGAATAGATTTGTATGGAGAGGTGTTTAATATTCTGAACGCCCTTACATCCATCAACAATATTGATGTACAAGTTTCAACGCGGCCCATTGTGTAAGGCATTTGTTTACACAAAGGTTCTTTAATAGTTTTCCTTTTTAAATTAAGCTGATAAGTTAACTAGGTGTTGATAAGACTGATGTTTGTGTACGAGAGACAAAAAAAAAAAATAATAAAAAAAAAAAACAAAAACAAAATGGTACATGGAAATCTTTCAACGCGACCTACGTCCAAACCTTTACAGACCAATTTGTTCAGCTTCAGTAATCAATTATAGAAACGTCAATTTAAAATGAAAGGAATGTCGGCTCTGCACATTTACGACCTATCTTTATAAAAACAAGATGATTAAAAACGTACACATTACGTGTTCTTTTATAATATATGTCCGTGCGTACACCAGCAGAGTTTATATCTGAATTCAGATTATTTTTATTATTGTCTTTCAGATTATTTTCGCTGTCAATGTCAATAAAACGGACGGGGAAGTTTGGGTAAGGCAGAGTTCATACGTGTCGGGTTTTATAATAGTTGAACTTGTATTGTAATTGGAAGTATCAGGAAAGGGAAATAAGTGTTTTTATCCGGTAATAAATCAAATTTTTGGCACTACTTATAAACATGTTCTTTACTACAGTAGTCATACCAGTCTATTACTGTCCCACGGCTGGCAATACATCTCTTGTCAACATTTTTTCTTTGTTAAGATGCGTGCAGACCATGTAACAATGTTATATAACACTACAAATGTATGTAAAATGTTATATAACAATTTTATATAACATGTTATGTTACATAGTCTGTACGCACCGTAATGGCAACAGTTTGCCGATGTCAGCATATTCGGCCAATGTGTAAAATACACGTACCCGTGATTCGCGCCTCGACTCAATTTTTTTTTGACGTAGCACAAGCCTAGCGTTGTCTTAGAAGAATTTTCTGCAGGTCATGAGTGGTGGTCGCCTCCTTCTGCGAAGCAGTCATGCTCGCGAAGGAAGAGGCGGGCGGGCCGCGTGAGGGAGAGGGTGTCCTCCCTCCACCCCAGCCGTCGGCAGACGGTCTCCGACCACAGTAGGCGCGGGCATGCGAACGGCGAGTAATGGGCGACTCACTGCCCGACCATGGACCATGCCCGAGTCGAAGGCGCGTTGTGTTCCACGCGCGCCTCAAAGGGTGTCAGCATCATAATGCTGTTGGTTGTTGTTAAAGGGGGGCCCCGTCATAACGCCCCCCTTTTGAGGGCCAAAGACTGCTTGGGTCGAGGGACTTACCGAATTACCGTGACCCCGGAACGTAAAGGGCTATTGAAGGACACCGTGGATTTTAATCGGTACGAGTCTGACAGTCCCTTCCGCCCTGCCCTGGGTGGGAAGACTCATTTTGATGACTTTACCACGATAAAAAAAATGTGTATAATACTAATAATTACATATAATATGTAAAATCTACTTAAAAAGGTGCCTATTTTATGCTACGTTGATTTAACTTACTTAATAACTGATGCAACTACACACATCAAAAGTGTCTAGGGATCAACACATATTTTTGCAATAACTTTTCTCCTGATTGATATTAATTAAAATGTTCTTTAAGGATTCATCAAATAAAGTGTTATCGTTTGTCACAGTAACGATAAACCAAGTCACCTTTGCATTCATAAAGAAATTTGCCATTTTCCTAATAAAGGGATTTTTGACATTTGAACCACTAACATTAAAGTTCGAAAAAAAGACTGAAATAACAGTTTTCTTTAAAATTTTATTGGGTAACTTAAACAATTAATAATCCGTGTTTCTACCGCGAACACTAACAACACAAGAACATCGGTTTGGCATACTCAAAATGAGTTCATCCAAATCACGCTGTGGAATGGCCGCCCATGTTCGTTGCAACAACAAAAAAAGGTCTTCTTGCGACTGGATACCCTCCATATTCGGCAGAGCTCTTCTCTGTAGCATATCCCATGCATGCTCAATCGGGTTCAAGTCTGGCGACTGAGCAGGCCAGGGCAGGACATTGATGTTAGCTGCGGCGAGAGTCTGTCTTACAACTCTTGCGGTGTGCGGTCGTGCATTATCATGCATTAACTGAAATAAGGGATCGATTTGCACTTGTAGAGGAACGATGACGTCTGATACAATCGTCTCAGCATAAATTTGAGCGTTGAGGTTGCCTCTGATCCAAATCAACTCAGTTCTTCCGCCGATCCAAATACCCGCCCATACCATGATGGTTCCACCGCTATAAGGATGGACTTCCTGGCAGGATTTTAATCGCTGTTGGCGTCCAGGGGTTCTCCAGTGTCGTATACGTCTTGTATCCGGTCTCATACCAAAACGAGACTCATCAGAAAAGCACACGAAACGCCATTGTTCTTCTGCCCAATTTCTGTGTTCAAGAGCCCATTGATATCGAATCCTACGATTGTGCATTGCTATAGGTGGTACCCGTAGCGGTCTTCGGGAATGAAGGTTCACTTCATGCAAGCGGTTTCTGACTGTTTGGTCGCTAATTAAGTTCCCTGAAGAGTGATGAAGCCTCACGGCTAACATCATGGCGGTTATTGTTGGAGCTCTTCGAGTTAAGATTTGAATGTATCGGTCTTGTCTCCGTATGGTGCAGCGATACCGTCCTCCATGGCGCTCAGCCACGGTACCAGTGCTTCGGTAACGTGTCCAAAGTCGACTGATAACACTCTGACTTGTATTCAGAGCTAAAGCCACAGTACGTTACCGGGAACCAGCTTCTATCATTCCCACGGCTCTGAGCATTTCTTCCCTGCTTAAATGACGTCGCCGCTCCATAATAACGTTGGTTTTAATCAGTAGTAGGGAAACAGTAGCACTAATAATGTCTTCAATGCGTTGTATGTTTTTATAGGGAAAATATTGACAGCTGATTTTCATCTTTTACTCGAATTTGATTTACAGTTCCTGATTCAAATTATGAAATGCACCAAAAAGGATCCATATAAATTTATAAAATCATAAATTTATTACAAAGCCACATCTCAATCTCAAGAAATCCGCATAAAAATGCTTGATCCCTAGACACTTTTGATGTGTGTATTATGAATATGCTTTTGGAGTTTTATCAAATTACCTTAATAGAAAACCCATTTCAAACAGAATTTAATTAACATGTTTAATCTGATTGATCGCTCTGGCAACCAACGGACGAACTACGTCCAACTTGTGCCAATCAATGAAACGAAAAAATAAAAGGGCGACCGTTTGCGCAGAATTTCAACAAATTAATTTTTATCCATATCCGTACAGTTTATTTACTTTCCTCAGTTACTGAATACCTACTCCAATTAATACGACAAACTTCAACAAAATTATAATTTATTATTTTTTGTATGAGGCTTGCATGTCAAAAATGATAACTCGGGAATCTAATATCTTTAAACGAGCAATTCTTGTATATTTATATATAATCAGGATCTCGGAAACGGCTCCAAGGATTTTCATTAAAGTTACAGATTAGGGGTTTTTCGGCTCAAGAAATCGATTTATCAAGGTCCCAGGTTCGAGAAAAGCTCGGTTCCCAAGATATAGACATTTTAAAAACCGAGCGAAGCTCGGTCAACCAGACATTATAATTCTGGTTTGAAAAAAATCTTTGAATTTCGTTTATTTTACTATTATAATCACAAGCGTTTTACGTCAAAGAGTAACAAGCATTCATCAAAAGAATAAAAGTTCGGTAAAAAAGAATAAAAAATAACTGATTGCAGTTTTAAACAAATGGAAAAGTAGGAAAATATTTTAAACAATAGAATAGAGGGCTAGAGATTTGTTGCAGGTCATTCCTTTCCTAATTCACTCGGGACAGAACCGTATGGATACAAAACTTTACAGTGGCCAAACGTAAATAATTCCAAATGTTTTCATTCGTCGCAATACGTCATCGCACTTGCCTTACGTCAGTGAGTTTAAAACTATCACTGAAAATAATGATCATACTAAATGAAAAATCACTACATCCTATCTGATTAATTTCTTTGGTAGCATTTCACTTTGCACAACACATATTAAATTATAATAGTTTTGTTTTACGAAAATTATTAATTACTATTTTTACAACTGTTTAAGAAAAATCATTCAAATAAAATCAAAGACTCATAAAACATGTCACAATATAAACCAAAAAAGATAAAACATTTACAAGACTAATTGATCCCCAGGGCGGGCGGTGCATTCAAAGGCATAGCGTTGAATAAGCGAGAGCGATCTCGAGAGCGATCCACGCAAAATCAGTAATCATCCAACCATTAAAAAAACGTAAGACACGTAAATTTTCTTTTTTTTAATTGCTGTTATGTCACAAGCAAGCTCAAGCAAGTGCAGTTTTCACTTGCTTTTGACGTCACAAGGCCCCCCTCACTCGAATTTTGATGCGTTATATCTTTGTAAATAATTATGCATTAATTGAACAAAAGAAAAATATGTGTTTCCATTATTTTTCAAAAGTCTTACTGAGTAATTAATTAATTGATGCCGTCAACATTCCTATTCGAACTTTGCCTTATAAGCCAGCAATTTAACCCCAAAATGAATAACATAATACCATTGTTAATACCATTGTTTAAATAAAATAATACCATTGTTTAAATCGGGTAGTACATCAGACCCCACTAACTATAGACCTATTTCTGTACTACCAACCTTTAGTAAAATCTTTGAAAAACTTATATTAAATCAATTGCAAACATTTTTCAATAAACATAACTTACTGCATAATAAACAGTTCGGATTTACAAGGGGTCGTTCAACTACCGATGCTGGTGTTGAACTGTTAGGACATATTTATAATTCATGGGAGGACAAATGTGATGCTCTGGGCATTTTTTGTGATTTGTCCAAGGCATTCGATTGCGTTCTTCATGAAACATTAATCAGGAAACTCCGCCACTACGGAATCCGGAACGCCTCTCTGGATCTTCTTACTTCATATTTGAGTGAAAGGATCCAGAGAGTGGATGTCAACGGTAAAAGATCTCTCGGATCTGTAATAAAAATGGGAGTACCCCAGGGTTCAATTCTTGGTCCTTTTTTGTTTCTTATTTATATAAATGATTTACCGAGCCTCATAAAGGATAATCATGATATAGTGCTGTTTGCAGACGACACTTCTCTTTTATTTAAACTTAAACGCCAACAGCTAGTTAATGATGAAGTAAATAGATCCCTTGCAAAAGTAGTAAATTGGTTTAACTGTAATAATCTTCTTCTAAATGAAAAAAAAAACGAAATGCATTAAATTCACGTTACCACATGTTAGACAAGTGGAAACCCGTGTACAAATCAAGGATCAGGAATTGAGACCGGAAGATACCACGGTATTCTTAGGCATAACTTTGGATGCTAAACTTCAGTGGGGCCCCCATATAGATAAATTGTCCAAAAAGCTCAGCTCTGCGGCATTCGCCGTTAGAAAAATTCGTGAATTAACTGACTTAGAGACAGCCCGTTTAGTTTACTTTGGTTATTTCCACAGTGTTATGTCGTACGGTATTCTGTTATGGGGCAATGCCGCGGAAATTCAAACAATTTTCATTTTGCAAAAAAGGGCTATTCGGTCCATCTATAAATTAAGTCCCAGATACTCCCTCAGAGAAAAGTTTAAAGAGATTAATATAATGACTGTGCCAGCTCAGTATATCTATGAAAACCTCTTGTACGCACATAAACATATTAATCTTTTTAAAAAATACAGTGATTTCCACAATATAAATACGAGGAATAAGGACAAATTCATGGTTCCAGCTACCCGGCTCAAAAAAATAGGGGGCACATTTCGATGTCAATGTATACGTTTTTATAATAAGATTCCTAGTCCCATTCAAGCACTAAGCATAAATAAATTCAAATTGTTTATAAAGCGGAAATTGCTTCAGAAAGCCTATTATCATGTTAACCACTATCTTGAAGACAAAAAGGCTTGGGATTAAGCTGCTCCAATTGAATTTACTCACTGAATGTATTTGTTGTATAGTAATTCTCATTTTCATTTTTTTTTTTTTTTTTTTGTATTAGTTTTATTATAATTATTTTTTTATATATGTTTTGTTTTTTTTTTTTATTATTATTTTTTGTATCTTTTGTATTTCATATTTTTACCACTTTGTCTGTTTTTGTTATTTATTCCTTTCTTTTTATACAATCTGACATTTATTTTTATGTTTATACAATTTGACGTGGGTTACTTTGTGACTTTAATTTTTTGTTGTTTTTTACATTTTACCATTTGACATTAATTACTCTGTAATTGTATTCTATTTTCATTATTTATTTTTTACAATTTGACATGTTTCCAATTTTTTATTTATTTTTTATTTGTGTACTTTTTATTATCATTGTGAATGCGAGGACGAATGTGGGGAAGTTTGTCTGACAATTTGAGTACTTTAAGCGGCCTACCCAAATGTCCTTTCTTTGGTATTGTTCGTCGTGTCGTTGAGCTCCTTGTGTTCTGAGTCGAGCTAAACGATTACCGACAGATGCTTGCACTGACTGGACAGGTCCACTCAAATCTGTGTTGCTCTTTCCTCAAAAGACCATCTCAGACACCCGCATGGTCCTCGTATGACCTGAACAAAACAATGTCTGGACTTTAAAAGAGACTGTGACCTCTGAGTTTGTTTCGGATGTTTCTTCTCAGAGTAGTCAGGTACGAAACACCGGCCCCATCTAGCTTTAAAAATATTAATGACGTGTAAAAGTGTTTTTTATAACCAACTTGCAAAATAAATATCATTTATCATTTATCATTTAACACGCGGCAGGATGAAAGAGATTTAGTTTAAAGTGGACAGTGCAAAGACATGTTTTAGTTTCAGAATTAAATTTTAATCCGCTTATTGAGGCCGCATGTAGCTTTCAAAATGTGCTTTGTAAATCTGCTCAATTAGAATTAAAAAGCGTATTTACTTTTGCTTTAAACCGTGGAACCGTAGATTTTAAGATCTGATAACCTAGTTGTATGTTGTATGTCCTGTATGATGCCAAAACAGAGGAATTATGTAAGTAGTATAACGCGAGTATGGCCTAGTGCCCTTAAAGCGGCGGGAGTTTGGCAAAAAATAAGGAAACGGGCCATTCCCGCCATATGGCTCCACTATTTAGGGGTTTCATACGACGCCGACGTCGGGTGTCTGTCGGGGCACGTTTCTCAATCTCATTGTTGTGGCAATGCTGCGTGTAATGTAACATTATAGATTCGACTCTGAGCATTACATTACAATACTACATCCCTGACGAGGATTCGCGTACATTTAGTATGGATTTGATACAAGACAATTGTGATGCTCGATTGTCTTCCGTCACTGATGAAATGTTCGAATCTGTAACGTTACATTACAGGTGAATGCTCGCGGTGAGGGAGCGCTTTTAATTTTGTATCTGTATCGCGTTTCAACTTTTTATTTGTATATGAAGTAGGTAACTTAAAGTTAAATTTCATTATTTATTGATACGGTTTCAACATAAATTTTGAGAATTATAAATTATATTAAGGAACTGAATTAATTTGCAAGAAATTACCTATATTTATATTGTCAACTGCCGTTCATAAACTTCACTTTTCCATTGATAAGTTTTCTAGGACACGGAAAACATTTGGCACACTGCATCATATTTGACTATCACAATCTTTGCAAGGGGTTGTTGTAAGTTCGTTTTTGTTTTTTTTTTTTTAATTTAGATTTTTGTAACTTTGACCCATTTTTTTTCCGCAATGGGGATATGGCAGAACAATTAAATTATTAAATCCAGCACAAAACTACTGAAAACGAGGACACAATGTGTAATCTGAACAGAAAGTACTAGAAGAACAGGATGAAAACTTTTTGTCGAGGGGAATAATTTCTGTGGCTAACTTACAACAACCCTTTGCAAGTAAGGTCTGGGTTCTATCAAAACGCTTACAAATACAAATAAAAATATATCAATTTTCAACATGATCATTCATGATCATTCAATTTCACACTGCAACAGTCACATGGATCGATCGTCAAAGTTAAAATGTGCTTGCTTAGGCCGGTCTGTGGATGGGTAAACTTCATAAAATACAAAATTTCAACCGAGTCTCAGAAAGCACTATCTGACAGGATCTAATTCTGGCAGCTAGGACCAACAGCTTAATCTAAGGGTCTCAGCTCCCAAAAGTATATCTTTGACAGTCGCTAGGAGTAGTCTGAAGACCGAAAGCCTGACAATTTTTCCAAACGCTGTTGATAAATTACATAATGAACTTGGTTTTGCAGATCATAGCACTGCATTTAAAATACTAGTATTATACATTACGTAGTTACGAAAAGGCCAAGCAGATCGTGATGATCTATTCGACACAATAATACTCGTATTGTTGATTTTAATCTAGAGACTAGAGTCTCCACAATCAACAAATAATTCCTTTACATGTAGTGATGTGATCAGCTGCACATAGTGCACATGTCTAATTTTGCATTTATATTTTTTTACAAATTCTGCATCTGAACACTATAAAAATCAAAAAAGCTTTCAGATATTATTTACGATGCATAGCTTTTATTCGACATCAAAGATCACAATTTTTTTACAACTACATAATATATTTATATGAAGAAAATATTATTTACTTTGATTTCAAAATAGTATAATAATTCAAAACAGCGTTCAGACTGTCTAGTTTAATTTTATTTACTCAGGTGATAAAAAATACTTTTAACCCGACTTAAAAAAAAAAAAACAGAATAGACGGAAAGTTAATAGGAAAGAAAAACAAAACTTTAGTTTGCACTTAGATGAAGCAGGCTCCGTGAAAATTCTTTGCATAGTTTATAAAAACTTTGATATAAATAGCAGGCTGTTGCAATTTCTTCAGTGATATTTACAGTTGCGCTTTTCTATAAACTTTTCTCGGTACTCTTTCAAGTGACTGTGAAATTTTAATGATAATTCTTGCTTTTTTAAAGATAGGTAAAAATTTAAAAGGTATTTATTGGATTTTTTTGTATGAGGAGCGCAGGGTCGCGCTGGATGTAAGCCGCTACCAATCGGTCTTATTAGAAATCTATAGGGGGATATGCACATATGCGTTTGATATACACATTTTCTACTGAAATTTTATAAAACTTATAATAACAAAGCATCGGAAAAATCCTCCTCAATGATGTCAACTAGTAATGTGGCGACTAGCCTTGTATAGCAACGCATAGCCAGTGCCGAAAATATGGATGTGCCACCGGTGCCCAGGCACAGGGCATATAGACCCTGGAGGGGCGCAGAAACGGCCAGACCAGGACCACAATAGGACAGACCAGAGCGCAATTAAAGAAGATCGCACTGGTTGCTTAATAGTCACTGCGCTTAGCCTCTGAAATTTGTCTCTCCAAAGCTTTGAGGCAAGGTTCTTAGATCTCGAACGATGCCGCAGAAATGATGAAGAAAGAGATTTGGGACATTAAATAAAAGAGTCACTACAGATTTGTTATTCCTTTTAATAAATCAGTAGCCCCAAGGATGGACCCTTTGCAAAGGCAGATATATTTTCAGCTATTTTAAACATACAGTGAGTTGTAAGAAGCACTTGATAACTTTAGGAAGCACATTTAACATTTGTTTTTGAAAGTTCAGAAACAGCTTTTAAAAAATAATACTTTTCACAAAACAGGTACACAGCCGCTTGCCGTGAAAAATATGAACTGAGCAAAAATGAGTTGAAGATGACACAAATGACAGAACACATTCCAAATAAGAACATTAAAAAATTAAAAAAATCAAATCAACGAAGGAGGTAGCATACCTGCTCTGGTACAGGTTTATTAAGCACTAGCTGTTGCCAGCGGCTTCACCCGCTACAACTCAAAAATTATCCCACGGGAACATAAAATCGGGGTAAGAACTATCCTATGTGTTAATCCAGGTTATAAACTATCTGTGTACCAAATTTTAGCCAAATCCGTTCAGTGGTTTTTTCGTGAAAGAGTAACAAACATACCTACATACACATACATACATCCTCACAAACTTTCACATTTATAATATTAGTAGGATATACAGGCCCGTATTCATACTCGTTACCTCACACCTAAGCAATAACACTAAATAACTGCAATATTAACCGGTTTTCGTTCTCAAATCCACATATTAAATCCTTCAATGGTATTAGGAGACAAGATTAATATTTTGCTCAGCGTATTTTAGTCGACTTTGGCCGGATTTCAATACGAATGCAAAGTAACTAGTCATGTTAACGTATCAGTGTTCACATAATTTGTGCGCATTTGCGTAATTTTCACCTCCTCATTACAGAATTGGATCATGGAAATTGAACTTGTGATTTTAAACTGTTTACAACGTCCAATCTGTTCTGTTGTTGCAATGCTTCAATCAATTTCATTCTGCTTAAGCTTTATAAATGTTTTATTTTGATAAAGTTAAATTGTAAAGAACGTATATTATATTTAGATTAATAGCGTCTCGTTAACTTTGTGGTCTAAATAAGCTGTTTCTAATTTTAATTGGTTTAGATTACATGTTTTGAAACTTACAAGTAATAACCGTAAAGTTATTTATTTAGCGTTGTTTCAATCTAATTGTTGGAATCCTAGGAAAAAAATACAACAGGTGAAAAACCAGTATGTACACCACCTAATGTTATGAAATACAACAATTTTATGAGCGCGCGCGTTACAAAGCGGTGTCGACATCGACACCGTGTAGTCCCACGCCACAGACAGCACGCAACTCACAGCTAGCATCTATTAAATTATACGCTTCTATGACGCTGCGGATACAACGACATTTTTTTCTTTTTTCTCTTTCTATCACTATCATATATGTATACATATAGAACTCTGTCTTGTCTGTCCAACCCACTTTTATCTACGTCTGAGTGTACGCCTTCTCTTTTTAACGTCTAGGTATTTATTTGCCCCCGAACCAGACTTAGTATAGTATTAATAAACTGCTCTCAATGAGAGCTCAATCTTCAGACTGTCATATTCCACACGTCATCATTTGAATCTGAAAATCTGGAAACAATCATAGATTTTTTTTAATACAATGCAGGTGTTATGTGATGATTCTAACCGACATGACCTCTCAAATTGAAAGATAAGCCATAGTTTTACACTTGTAGCTTTACTGTGCTTTTAATTTATTTGGCAATGCGAGCAGCTTACGATGTTTTCCCATCATTCGCTTATCGTCACATTTATTGTTAGTATAGTGAGGTTTGGGATAATACATATTCAAGCTCAGATCTTACCACCTCTGTCTACTTGATGAACTCTACAATAATTATGATTAATTTGGTCAATGTCTTAAAAATTGCAAAGCAGTCTCGCGTCTCAACATCTGCAACGCTGTGTTGCCAAGTTTCAACTTAGACTTTATCTGTTCTACAAGTAGCATTCATCAAAACTGCCAAAAGTATAGAGTTCATTCCTTCTGCACCGTAGTCAACAGTTTTATAAACAAAGTCATGGCTATCCACAGGTGTTTCACACATGTTATTGGCATTGTTATTGATGAAAACGAGGACTTTTGATCTTTAAACATCGTGCTCAAATGTTTCCACATTCGAGAGCTGCCTTTTTCGGAAACCTTTTGATGTCCGTCCGATTGTAAAAGGTGATTCCTTTGTTTCAAAAAGGTTTGTACTGCGAGATTTTACACATTCAAACTGTATTTTGTAAATACTTTTGACTGTAGCTTGATAAAAGAGTTAAAAGTTTTGAGTAGCTTAGAAAAATGAGTTTCTGTTCCAAAGAGATTTAAAAGAACCTATAGAGCGGGCATTGGGAAAATTGTCATACAAAATTATTGATGCCGTGCGTCAGTAGCACTATCTAAGCGTTGCATAGCAACGCGACTACTAGACTGAGGGACTTTTTACCTATTGGTAAAAAATTTTGGATCACAAATTTCTTCTTGATGTCCCGTCTACTGCTCGTATATAGTTTAATGTCTTTGTTCTGTTCTAATAATTTTCTCAAAGTTATCCTCATCCGGTTATATCGATTTCAGTTAATGCCTGAGATATCATTGTTTTTAATTCATTCTTAACTTAAAGAATCTTTATCGTTATATTTAACAACGATATGAATCGAAGGCGAATTAGAAAATTATTATGTCTGCCTTAATTATTATTTATTAGCTTAGTTTATGTTACTAGCAGCTTCCCCGCAGATCGGCTCCAATGGCCATAGCGATGTTATATAGCCTTCCTCGATAAATGAACTATCTAACACAAAAAACAAGTTTTGAATTCGAACCAGTATTTTCTGAGATTAGCGTGTTCAACCAAACATACTCTTCAGCTTTATAATATTTGTTTAAATTAGGAATTTTTGTCTATGAACTTAAATAACAGTCAGTATAATATAATCTAACACAATATTTCCATGCCGATGAAATACCGACAGATTTAAATGCGAAGGATAAAAATCTGTGACGGTATTCAAACTTCTAAAGGCGAAAACAAACGCTGAGCGGAATGAATTAAAACCGATGGCTCAAGATCATAGCCGTAGGCTTTGCCTGCTCCGCCGACTATGCAAACGGTCCCGCTAGGGGATTACAATCTGACGCCCAAGAATTACGAACAACCAAAAAGTGCTTGAAAACTGCAAACATAGCAGCGAACGTTTTTGAGGAATTGTGTCTGATCTTCGTCTGTACTTCTTTAGTTCTTAATTGACAAAAAAGTAGGATACGTTTTCGAAACGTTTGTTTTTATGTAAAACCACGCAATCTTTCCCCAGTGTGGTACGAGTTCAATTCATTTATAATGGAATAAGAGTTAAGAAATTATTATTATGTATAGAATATTTTTACATTTAGGTATTAAAACACTTTATTAACTAACCGATAATTAAAATGAGGCAGTACTCCTCGATACGGCTCGCAGTGTGTGGAAATTCCTATCTCTGGAGCCCTAACTACCGGTAGCATGGACCCTGCTCCAATACCGGTGGAACACTATTTTTATATTTTTTAAATGTTCTTTATGTTATTTGTTTAACGAATTAAAATAACTAACAAAGAGCGTCAAAAAATGCATTGCATCCACAATCGCGGTTAACGGGATAAGTGCATAACGCTGGCAGCATTGCCACGTTGGGTGGCAATGCTGATTCTTTGACCAAGAAATAGGCCAGCCCTCTGGTCACGCGAAGAGTCGACTATACGTTTAGGAAGTTCTTTATAAACTTGGTTGACACTCGGACCTCATGGCCCTAGTGTTTCATCTCCATACGGCTCAAATACATAACTGCTATTCAAGCCAATGTACTTACGCGGTTTGAGGTTTCCGGCACTTGCAGCAGCCGCAACAGCACGTGGTATCAGGAAGATGGGATGGCGCAAGGGTGTCAACACAACATGTTGCATCCCATACCAAAGATTTACCCAACTTCCATGGCATTATATTCATCCCATCTGGTCTCTTCCCATCGTCGCGTGCCAAGCCATGGAGACAGAGACCTAAGCGGTTGGCACCCCGGCGATGGCAAGAGCACGGTTGCGTGCCGTGCTAGCCGACCTGCACTCTTGCTGCAGGAAAGGCCATGGTGCCCGAGGCAGTCGACTGCTTTGCCACATTGACAGCGATGTGGAGCCCCGCAAGGTGCGCCCAAACGCAGGCAAGTAGCGATCAAGAAAGTATTGTAATACAGCATGGTATATATGACGGCAGTACCTGAAGCCATAGATCCGACTCCCACTCCCTCACAGCCAGCAGGTGGCCACGGTCTACAGTCTGTACATTGAATATTTTCACCAAAAATTGAAAGGGGGCGAACAAGGAAGAGCAATAGAACACAAAAAATAGTCTGTCTGTCTGTTCGCGATAAACTCCGAAACGGCTGTAAGGATTTGATTTGCGGTTGTCACAAATGAATTCTTCTAAACTGGGCGCAGAGTGTTTGTTTGGTGAGAATCGGTTCACAAATAAAAAGCTTATTTAAATGTCAATTTAAAGAATCTCAGAGAATAATTTGGGATAAAATATGCATTGTCGTCTATGACAATGCATATTTTATCCCAAATTATTCTTCATTCGATTGACGTATGTATTCTTCATTTGTTTATCATATCATTAAGACATACACATCATCATCTGCCTGCCTTTTCCCAACTATGTTGGGGTCGGCTTCCAGTCGAACCAGATTCTTTCTTTGTTATGTTATGTTATGTTATGTTTATTACCTCATAACTTGCGACTGGGTGAACCGATTTTCATGATTCTTTTTTTATTCGAAAGCTGGTGCTTCCCGTGTGGTCCCATTGTCACCATTTCAGGATCTGATGATTGGATCTTGGAGAAATCGAGGGCAACCCTCAAATTTTATTGGCTGACACATAGTTTTTCGCAAAGTTTATGAAGTAATTCAAGTACTTGCGTATGGAAATCATCATCTCATGTAGCTGAGCTGATGATGGAAGGTACAACTCCTCAAGTAAGAAAATTATGTTTGTGTTCGCATATTTCCGGAACCACAAGTCCGATTTAAGTAATTCTTTTTTTGTTGTACTAGGTATCGTTCTACTTAGGGAATACTGCAAATTTCATCAAATCTGTTGAGTAGTTTTTGAGATAGGGAATGAATGAAAGAGATGTTAACGATGTTGAATTTTGGTTGAATATTTAAACTAAAAAGAGTAAAATAAAAACTTTTTCTAAAAAAAATTGTGAGCGCCTTCAAAAACAACCACAAAAGAGGGTAAAATAACCTACAAAACTTTTCTTTTGGAAGTCGGTGGCAAAAGAGACAATGAAATTAATAAAAAAGTCACCAACTTCCGAAAGAAAAGTTTTGTAGGTTATTTTACCCTTTTTTGTGGTTGTTTTTGAAGGCGGTCACAATTTTTTTTAGAAAAAGTTTTTATTACTTTCTATATCTGAACAAAAAATTTCTGTACAGAACTATTCCAGCCTCAGTTCATTTATGAAAAACCTGTAATATCTTTGATTCAAAATGTATTTAGAAGTTCCCGTACTGCAGCTTTTTTCTGACGATCGAATAATCTAGTTACCAAGTAAGGTGTACTAGTTGTTTCATAAATACACATCAGGAAACTCGTTGCTAAGGTATGTGTAATGTGTATCTCTTTGAACTATCCATAACTTGTATAAGTTCACTAATGTCAAGTGGACGTTGCCAAATATTTAAAGAGTACTTCATATTTACAAATAAGTTCCAAAGCGCTGCTTGCCTTGATAGCAACGGCGGATATTTACAAAAAGCATGCGATATTAAAGACAGAGTTCAATAAGAACGGTCCCAGACTTCTTATTTGAACTTTGGAACGCAATTGACACTCTGTGTCCACTGATCCAAGTCCAATAACTTGGAAGTTGTTCCCAATGCCGCTGTGTGCCAACAAACATAATAGTTATTAATGAACGTCATACATGATAGATGGCCCATGTCGGCTGCTATAAACTGTACAAACTTAGTTCGCAACACTGCACTGCGAAGTGTCCCATCTACCGATCAGCATTCAGACCTCCAAAACACAAACATTTTGTATTTTCAATCGCTTCTGGTTCTGCACCGGTTGCCACTCCGCATCCCATTCAGCGGCACTAATTTACTTTAAGACGCGAGACGTCAAATTAATTGCACTGCAGTGAATTTCAACTATTCTAGCCGAGCCGTTTTGAATACATTAAAAAGCACCCCGTTCTCCAAGTTCAGTATCGCGAAGTTTATTTTTTAATTGTTAACGATATCACAGAGTACTAACAGAGAGGACACTGTGCGGTGTAGGTATGAAACGGCACGCTCACACGCGCACACCGCGGGCGGTGTCGCTACATGTGGCTGCCGCGCGCCGCCTCCGTATCGTAATTATTTTTCTTACGTGTAATCACGTACAAGTAAATAAAGATAATAAAATATGAAGACAAGCAAATACTGTATAACGTTTGGTTGCCTAAACGACAACAGTGATAAAGGCCTCGCGTTTCATAAACTACCGCGTGACGTCGAAAGGTGAAAGTATCGAATGTTTATGATTAGTGTTATTCCCACATAATGTTTATGAATCTAGGGTTAATTATTAATTAACTACCTGTTGTGATGTGCTTATTTATTATGTCATTCAAGTACATACGTTCCGCTGAACTGATCATGGTTAGGTAGGTTACAAGTTTGGAAATGTGTCGAGATACTCGGGGGGTGTGAGCCTACTAGACGACCGAGATAAATAGACGAATATCAAACCTGACATCACTCTCACTTACCTTATCGCTCGGTAGAAAGTAGAAAGATGTTTGCGTTGTTATTTAATCACGTTCAAACTCAGAAAATGGCCACACTATGCATTCAAGGTCAGCGATCGTAATTCGTTGCGCGACTTTTTTTACCATTTACAAGGACTCACAACGCAGGGCCTGTGACGTAGGGATGGCAATCACAGATCGATTAATCGAAAAATAGATTTTTTATAATATTCTTTTTTGTTTTTGTAAGATGAAATGTTCAAAATATTACAAGAATAGGTAGAAACGATACTATAATTATACATGTATTATTATTTCTAACGTAAGGTGCCGTAGGTACTATGTATTAACATTCTGTGCTACCAATCGATAATGTATGTAGTAATATGTAGTGATAAAGTGTGTAGTATGTAGTAACGAAACCAAAAAGATATAGGCTGATGATAAAAAAAATCCCTGAAGAACATTTATGTTAATAGTGTAATATAACAAATGCATAAAATACACCTACCTACCTAACTGTGCCTTCTAAACTCGTAAGTCGCAACCCTAAGTGAGCTTGACCGGCAGCACACCGATAGCAACATTGTAATGCCGCGGCGTCGGATAAACCAAAATAAACTCTCGCGCGTAGCCATTCAGTACAATTTTGCTTGTGCACGGGAAGTTTAGGCTAATATAAAAGTAGGTGGGCGGTACGGCTGCAAGTTAAAATGTGCTTTATTCTTTCGTGCATAGATTTTACATTTGTTTGATTGTTTTTTGGAAGAGACCGATCTGTAGTAATCTGTGACGATATCTGCAATGTAACATGTCACGGCAGCTCGCAGGCTGAGCGACGTACTGCAGAAAGCGAGGATACAGACGAATTGACGTAGGCGCCCGAAAGCGGCGTAGGCTCTTTGTGCGGGTCGGATCCGCGCTTAAGGGCGGGCTGAACGCAAGAATGCGGCGTGCGTGCGGTGGTGGTGCGGCGGGGTGCGGGGCGCGGCGCGGTCGGGGGATGCGTCGCGGTGGCGCGGGGCCGCGGGGGCGCGGGCGGGCGCGTGCCGCAGTAGCGTGGAGGCGCCGCCGCGGCCGCCCGGCACAGTCGCCACAGCACGGCGTCCAGCCGCCGCCTGCCGCGAGCGCGGACCCGCCGCGCCAACCCGGCCCCGTCGCGCCGACTGCCCGCAAGGCCAGTTCCAACTTCCCGGTGGTGCCGTTCCCGCGTATCGTACGGCGACGACCGTCATGTGGACGATAGTTGAGCGCGTTAAAAGTGTTGCTCTCGTTACTGCAAAGAGCGAGTATAAATTCGGTCAGAATGAATGAAGTAATTCTTGGGGATCGGAGTTGAGGGACAAAGCGGGCGCTGCAGAAGCCGATCATCAATGTTGCGCTCCTGCCTCCCCTCATTACAGAAAACCTTGTTTTCTACGGTTTTCATTTGAAATCTTACAGTTTTCCCAAGGTTTGTGACATTGTTTCGCATTTGCGAATTCGAACAGCCGAAGTTATTATGCCAAATATCCAGCGTCGAAGTTACATAAATGGAAATGGTCTCCAAATTACCATGTTCCATGAACATTAGATTACTATTTACGGACGGAGAATGGGTAAAGCATCCCAATGGATTTGAACCCATAGCACAGGGTGACGTGTGTATTAATTTTTAAGTTTGGAATTAGCGTATTAAGTAAGGCGCCGCCAAGGATCGAAGTTCGTGTTTTGTCGCACGATGTCACACCTTTTATTTAAATGATATAAACGATCTGTTATATTAAATATAGTTTGCGATAGTATTTGAAATGCCGCCAAGATTTCGGTAGAAAGCACCATCTACAAATATTAATGTCACTAAATGCGCCATTAAAGCAAAGATAGCCCCCCAACGTCATAATTTAACCTATATTTTAAATTGTCCTTTTTATTATTGAAATAAACTTTGTGCTGGTTTCCGCTGGGAGCTTATTTATCTGTGTATTGTAGAGTTAGCTGACATTATCTATTTTGGTGAATAGTCTATACTTACTGCCTTTATATAATTTTATTTTCGCTATTAATATTCATGGTTCAGTAACTAAGTCGATGTGTTAAGAGATTCCTTGGGTTACTGCCATTATTCTCTTTGACACTTTTTCTGTGCCAATTAGTGGTCTCTTTTTGAAAAACTACTATTCAGCGTTCATGTTTTTTTAGTATTCCGAATTTTTTCAGTCGTTGGTTCTGAGGCTGAATGAATGATTTTTCTTTTCACCTCAAAGGCTTTTTCGTGTGTCTGTACACAACTTGTTACCGTAGCTTCTATCCTCATTATGTGCTTAATTTTCCTGTATCTACAGAAAAAGTACATGAACGCAATTTTTCAATATTTCCTACAATGTTTTGTTTATTCAAACCGTATTCTTAATTAGAAGATAATAAACGTACTTTTATAATATTTTTTTTGGCTACGTCAAGATGGGTATAATTACATTCTGACGAGTTGGTAGTGTAAAATATTTTGAACACAAAATGCAGTAAGTAAGTAATTTTATAACGAAACGTTTATGGTTTTTATTATTATCACTCTTGCTCCTTTTTGACATTTCTTTTAGAATTACATTGGGCCATAAACTGATTAAAAAAATTTAAGCATTAAAACGAAATTAAAATTCTTTACACATTAGCCACGTAAACACAGGACACACACATAATACCAACCTATATAACAGAAACACATCTATAGAATAATAATGTACCTTTATACAAACTACATAAAGCTTAAATTAATTCAGTAAACTTTACTATGTTTTGGTTAAGTATATTTTAATTATGCATATCTGGGGGCACGGCAGTGCCCCAGCCAAAGTCGAACGCAAAGCAAACACTGCCGTACCATCCTTTACTGGAACTATTTCGCCGCATTTTCGAACCTCTGGATAAGACCAGAATGCAGAAATTTTCGTCATCCAGTAAGCTATACTTAATCATATACTTAAAATCCAAAATTTCAAGTCTGTAGGTCATTCAGTTCCGAAGTTAAGCGAAAGCAAAGTTTCGCATTTACAACAGACACTCACTCGCTCACTCATGATCATCAAAATAGAACTAGTACTTCTCACAAACTCAGAGAGCTGAAATTTGGTACAGAGTTAGGGTTT
The DNA here is from genome assembly GCA_954870645.1 of Agrotis clavis. Taxonomy (NCBI): domain Eukaryota; kingdom Metazoa; phylum Arthropoda; class Insecta; order Lepidoptera; family Noctuidae; genus Agrotis; species Agrotis clavis. The sequence goes on from OX940917.1 coordinate 6,167,992, forward strand.
ATTGGTCACATAAAGAGAAAGCTATAAAAACTAGGATAATAGAAGATCTGGAGTACCTGGTGACCCTGATTAGATAACACAAGAGCCCAACCAAACTATTAGAGATCGACATATACCGCCTTTACAAAAAATATTCAACTTGGTGGGCCGCTTCATTTGACGTCAAAAATAAAAGGTAAAAAAACAAGAAAATTCCACGTCTCTACAAAAAGAAGTGATATCCCACCAAAAACATTCTGTAAAAAACTGGCCAAAATCTGGATAGAGCTGCTTATTTATCTCTAAAAAGTAATGAAATCTAGAAAAAGTCGTGCCAAGTCTAAGGTTCCTTACTGCGATTTCTTTATTATTGTAGTTAATGTTGTAAGACTTCGTTTTTAACATTAAAGTTACCATGAACTTAATACAACCAAGCCTAACTAAAACATAAACGTTGTGTTTCAAAACAGAGTTACTAAATTTAATGCGTATTTAGTTTAGGTAAAATGAACATGAATAATTATTCAGAATATTTATTAATGAATTTTGAGAAATACATGGATTATTTATCTTATAGAGAGGATAATGTTGGCTTCGTGAAAATTTTGTTTGTAAAGAAAAGTTGTTTTTGTTTTAACTTTACTTTTATCAAAAAAATATCCCAATAAGAACGTGTTTGGCCAAGGAGCCAGATTTTTTTACTTCATTTTTTATCAATAAATTGGGCTTGAAAAATATACAAAAGATTTATATATAACTAATTAGTGGAGTGCCGTAAGCTTTATACCGCGGAATCCAAGACCAGAAAATGAATCTTCATATAAACTTTTGAAATGTGTTTTTAACAACACAATATATAGAGAAATTAAAAAAAAAATACCCGATCTCAATTTTTTTAATATTTTTTCATACAAATTGTATGAACGAAAAAAATTGGCAATTCTTTTCAATTTTTTATGATGTTATTTGATTTAGTTTCATGTAAGGATCATTTTATTATATGGGGAGGAAAATGTCTGTGCAACAGAAGTGGGTCAAATCTAATGAAATACTGACCACTACTAATACGACTTTATGCTGTAAAATATTTTGGTAAATTTGACTAACTTCCGCCGTTCCGATTTTTTTCTTCCTATGCAATGAAATGATCCTTACATGAAACAGAGACGAATGGCATTAAAAAAATTTGGCCAGTTTTACTCATTTTTGTAGACAACTCACACTTGACCAAAAAATATAAACGCCAAAATTGTCAACATCAAAAAATAGTTAAAGGTTAATTTTTTTTTACATTTTTCCATAATTATGCTGTTAACAACACATTTAAAAAAAATGTATGAAGATTCATTGACTGGCCTTGGATTCCGAGGTTTTACTATTTTTACGCCTTACGGCACGTCCACTAAATAGAGTTTATGAAAATTTGCTGACCCACGCTCTCTTCGCTAAGTATCAAATATTTTTGGTGGATAATAGACTGAAAAAAACTTTACGACCTATTCTTATACACTATTCTTACCAAATATACTTAAAAAAACTTAGTTAACAATTAATGTACTTTATCAAAAATCCATTAAATATTTTTTGAGTAGAGAAAAGAGAGTAGTGCAAACACAACTGCATAATATTTTTCAAATCAGATTTATTTGTTTCGGATGTTATGACACAGTCACTAAATACAATTTTCATTAAAAAAATACCAAAAAATCTTAACAACTTTACACAAAATGATAGAGAAATATATTTCCCGATATGAAATACTAGACGATAAAAGATCTAACTTTAAAACTAACGTTAGAAACCAACAATAGAGCTTTGAAGATTACACTCCACGGTGGGGAAAACTCATACGATATTGATACTAGTACCTACAGTGGATAAGGAATAACGCATTGAAAAATTGAGCTAGAGAAAACTTCGGTAGCAAACATATTATGAAAATGCACTTTAGAAGTTCTTAAGCTATTGTCAAACAGACAGGCGTGGCGAACGCGAAGCGAGGCGTTTTTGTTTAGCGAAAGCGATCCGATAGTCACATAGACTATCGGATCGCTTTCGCTTTTCTATGTGACTGGATTCCTACTGTCTGTTTGACACTAGCTTTAAGGTGAGATATTCAAGAAGCCCCTAGAGAGATGTTCAACATCTTTTTTTCTTTTTGCCTTTTTCGTAATGTTTGTTATTTCTACGGATATTTAAACTAATTGACAGCTTTTTCACTGATATATTTATGTATTTTTTGCCATTATAGTGCCTGTTCGTCACGGACTATGACGGAACACTAGTGTCAGTCAAGATAGATCTAGGTATCCGTAACAAAATATAGGTACAAAATTTTATTTTCGCCAAACCCTGAAAGATGGTTAGGCAGTATGATGGATAAAGAATTTAACTAAATAAAAAAAGAGTACTTATATTTTTTTTTCACAGAAAATTACTTGCTGCAGTTCAGAATAAAAACTCATAAACGAAAATCATTAGAATTGGCCCCTTAAGTTAAAATATCATTAGGAAAATGTATTTGCAAATCGGATTATATTAATTTAGAGAACCGTTATATTTATTTCGACAATGATAATTATAATTACTTGACCTAATACTATGAACATTAGTTCATAGTATTAGGTCAAGTAATTAGGTAGTTGCCGTAAAAATCTTTTAAGGGTCTATAGTACTTCAGTATAATCTTACTCGCTCGCACTTGCACGTACCACGCACTATTGCTTGCTCTTTCTTTTAGCTGTCTACACGCAAATCTATTTATTTTACGGCGAAAAAAAAGGAAATTCAAAAAAGTAAATAACATAAGACCTGCTTTATAGTTAGTTCAGTTAGTATAAAAAGTTTCATGATCTAATTTTAAGTATTTTCTGATTGCCAGCGTTTTATTGTTCAATTTAGAGGTAACTTTGGGTTTTTTTTCTGTCGAGAAAATTTTATGTAATCATGTTATTAATCCTCAACTTTGCCATATAATTATTTCAAAATTAATGCTGTAGTATTTTCCACGTATCACAGGTTTCTGCTAAGCCATTTGAGGTAGTATAGGCTCTTAAAGGCCGCGGGCTACCTCAGCGCCATACTCCTAGGGGAGACTAAGAAAACAAGGAAAAGTATCAGGAATAAATCGCAAGGGATTACATGGCTGGCTTTTATTTATGGACCTTAATTCTCCGTTTTATCTTTATGTTTGTCAACTGAGTGAATGAACTTTAAGTAAGTACTTCGTAGCACTTACTGCGCAAGGCAACATTTGTCATAATTATTTACTGTTATATCAGCCTGTGTCATCCTACTTCGGGGCCTTTGCCCATCAGCAATGGGGAGAGGTAAAGACTTCACCCCATGAATGCTTCTTCCAAATATTCCGATAATGCAATTTTTTCCATCATCACTGTTTTCAAATGGGTATAAAAAAAACGTTGTACAAGAGCCGATATTTTAACAGTTCAAATGCATCTACCAACCCGCACTAGGCTAATACCTCTCATACGTGTAACCCGCTGTATCCTAGCCATGGAACTATTGAGTTTCCACTGCTGGGACACAAGGCCTCGCATTTATTATGCCGCAATACATTCTTATAAAGGAGATAATAACTGTATTGTATGAACATGAAAGAGACGAGAAGAGCACGTAACGAACGTAGCATGAAAGGTTTTGAAGAATCTGCCTGCCCCCATAGGGAAAATAAGCTTATGTATGTATTCTATGTATGTAAGTAATATCTTCTTAACAGTAAAAAAAAATGTTTATAAGCTACCAAACTATTTTGGTAAGAAAAGCTTTATAAAAAATGAAAATCCAAACTAATATTATAAATGCGAAAGTAACTCTGTCTGTCTGTCTGTTACGCTTTCCCGCTTAAACCTCTCAACCGATTTTGATGAAATTTGGCACAGACAATCTTTAGACCCTGAGAAAGAACATAGGCTATCAAAACACCACGCGGGCGAAGCCGCGGGCGGAAGCTAGTAACAAAATAAAGATTAGTAAAATTAATGACTATTATGAGCAAGTTTGAACTATACGAGAACAAGGATGTTCTGACGGACTTATAACCTCATAATAACAGCGATGCCAAGTAATGGCTCGTGAAGATCAGCTGGGCAGTCGCTTCGCGTAATAAATTGGTATTCAGCCGCAGCTGGTCTGGCCAGAAGCCGACCTTGGCTGAAGTGGATAATATTTGAATTGAATTCGATTAATCAAAGCCAGCCCCCTTGACTTTGAGACAGGACTAATATCAATTTACGTGTTATAGAAATTATGGGCTTCTTAGATGAATATTAAGGTAAATGTCTTTAAAGATATGTCTTTAAAGCTATCTAGTAGAGCTATGATGATACTCGTACAATTAATTTATTAATGAAAAGCTAATAACTTATCCAAATTTATTTATAGATAATCAGATTTATTAGAAAAACAAACTTGATTTTTCACTTAATGCAATTGTAAATGCTACCAATTATGTGACCATTATCGTCACCAAGAAGTATCCGCAATTATTAACGCAATAAAAGACGGGAAAAATCTAGATAAACAAATCATCTCGTAAAAGTTCTGTGTGCACACAAATAAAAAATGCCTCTGTCATTTAAAATATGGCGGAACGATTTACACTAAAAAAGAAAAACATATAACGTACCACATTCTAACCGGACAGGTAAACGCAAGCCACTATCAATAGCCACAAAGTACGAATACGAATATGAATCTTCTGTAAAATCGTAAAAGGGATCCAAAACTTTTTAACGGCCGTTTCACTAACTGATTATCCTTCAGACATTTTGGATACGCCATTAATTTTACAATGTTCTTTAATCAGGAACATTTTTCACGTGTAAATCATTTATTTTATTTTTTGTTCTGCGAGGGTTACGGACGGGAACTTTTTTATATGCATGCTTTTTTACTTGATTTATTGCTACAAAACTAATTAATTTTAAACTTCATAAAAAGGCTATAATTAATAACCTAACTCTCAAAAATAACCTACACACAAAAATAAATTGCCTACATAACATTTATTTTTCCAATGTTATTTTATTACATGGCCAAAACAAAGATTTGATAAAACGAATTCAATTAATACAGAGACAAATCCAACATCATGTCAGAATCACATTCAAAGTAACACAGGAATAGCAAACACATTATTATAAATAGAACAATTTATGAAAAATAAACGGTTTCCAGTCTCCGAGTGAGACATTTAGATGAAAATGAATGGTGCCTATATTTAACTGGGCTTTAATTATAGATGCGTACGCAAGCGAATATTGCAATACATTGAGACTGGTGACATTCATTAAAAAGTTACTGTTCGTTAAAGAAAATTTCTGTACTAATAAAATAATTTAAAGTCTAGAAGAAAAATGATATTCCGCGTGACTGTTCCAATTTAAATTTTTGTCAACGTAGAATTAAACCGTAAGTTTGGCTTTCAGAAAGTAAGTAATTAAATAACAACAGAAAACACAAGACTTTAACATTTGATGTTAACAAAAAACACTTTACTTTTTAATTTTTTCCTACTCAATTTCCCATCATAAAATAAATTCACGAATATTTTTTAACTGATAATTCTTGATTTCAAACAAGATGTCAAATTAAAACTAATCATTGATTAATTTTAAATAGCGTTTCTGAGAGCGGCGAACTAAACGTTATTTAATTACGGGGTTCAAGTTGATATATGGACCAGACATTGTGTCACCGGCTGTCTTCAGTTATTAAAACGGATCTCAAAAGTACGGTTTTGTTATGACAAATGTGTGGTAAGATTGGTTGTCATTGGAACGATTCGACCGTGAATTTTGTGTGTATCTTTGTGCCGGAAAGGGGTCAAGTTCACTCGCGCCTATTTTCCTTATCATTAAAGGGCGATGCTGAGTTTTTCTGCGATTTTCAGAATGTCCTTTCGCTTACAGATTGTTGAAAACTTAATACAAAGCTTTACCATAATTCCACTAATACTTTGGTGTGTGTGCTCAAAAACTCCACTAAGTCCGCCCCTCTTCTACCACCGGATTTTTAAACGTAAGTTACCATGTTTACCAAATTAAGTGCGAAATACATAATGCACACAGCAAAAGATTGCAATAGAGCTCACTGTCTGCTTCTGGGTTTCTGAACGCGTACAACCCGTTTCTCCTATAAGTTGAGTGAATAGCCTAAGCTCTCACAAACGTTGAATTTGTCTATGTCACCTAGACCGAAGTCAAAACCATCTGAAATAAATAAAACATTAGCCGCCTTACCACAAATAGATAAACATTCCATTGAAGGCTTGTCTAAAAAACGTGTAACTGCAAAAGGACCCTTATATCAAGGAGAAATGTCGTTTTGAAGTTGTCAATTTTTTTAGACAAGTGTTCAACGGGTTCTGGAGGCGACTGCCCTCCAGCGCGTCTATGAGTGGCGCGTGGAGGAGCATCGCCGGGGCGTGACCCCGCTGCCTCGAGAAGTCGAGGCGCGGCGGGAAGAGCTCCGGCGCGATCTCAGGGCAGTATGGAAGGAACGACTGTCGCGACCGAAGGCCGGGCACGCCGCAATTGCGGCGGTAAGACCCCTCTTTGAGGAGTGGCTGGAGAGAAGTCATGGCGTCCTGACCTACCGCTTGACGCAGGTCCTCACCGGACACGGAAGTTTCGGGAGGTACCTGTGTCTGATGCGAAAGGAGGAGACGCCTGGGTGTCACCACTGCGAAGATCGCCCGGAGGACACGGTGGAGCATACGGTGCAAGACTGCACCGACGTGTCCTCACGGCTGCGATAGGCGGAGACCTCTCGCGCCCAGCATTGGTCGCGGCCATGCTGCGGGGCGAGACGGAGTGGGAAGCGGTCGCCTCCTTCTGCGAAGCAGTAATGCTCGCGAAGGAGGAGGCGGGCCGCGAGCGAGAGAGGACAGTGTCCTCCCTTCGCCCCACCCGCGGTGGTAGACGCCCACGGCGACGGACGTCGCTAGATGATCTCCGGCCACCGTAGGCGCGGGCATGCGGGCAGCGAGTAAAGGGCAACTCGCTGCCCGACCATGGACCATGCCCGGGTCGACGGCGCGTTGTGTCCCACGCGCGCCTCAAAGAGCGTCAGCATAATGACGGGGCCCCCCTCTCAGAGGGCCAAAGCCTGCCGGGGTCGCGGAATTATTTCCTTACCGTGACCCCGGAACAGAAAGGGCTATTGAAGGACACCGTGGATTTTAGTCAGTAAAAGTCTGACAATCCCTCCCGCCCTGCCCGGGGTTGGAGGAATCATTTGATGATTTTACCACGCTAAAAAAAAAAAAAAAAAAAAAAAGTGTTCAACGGGTGTTTAATTTTTTTTTTTGTGGTAAGACGGTAATTATTTAATGGTTTGGATCACTAATTCATGAAAAAAATGGACTGTGCTACTTTTATTAATGCTATCCTAATATGGTACCGCACACAAAATACGCGCATATGACGTGGAGTTGCGGATACCAGCCCGTTCTACAATACAATACAATCCTAATAGGGTAGTTTACTGCATACATACACTGAAAATCTCTTGAGTCCGTCGGTTAGTATATTACAGTTATATGTATATATAATTTTTCATTTGAAATATATTGATCAATGATCACATACTTTTTTTAAAATTAATCTATATTAACAAAGATAAAACGCTTTGAAATTCGGGAGTCGAAACCCCTTTCTGACGTCACAACACCTGTAAAATTATATCGACCGAGAGACGGTTTGTGAAGTCTTCTTCGTTTGGTTTAGGTAACAAAATAAAAAGAACGAGTCGAATTGAAAAGGATTTAGAACCAAATCAAATGTAAATACTAAACAATCGTTAAAATCATAGATTTATAGAACAGCACGCCACTTATTTCTACTTAGTGAACACAAAAGCATTGGAGTAATGCGGGGACATTGATTGCATTCCCGCAACTCTTCGTTTCTCTCTTTTTAGCGGAAACAATCGAGTTGCCAGCGCAGCCGACCGTTTTCCACTTTTCTAATGGCTTGATGAGTATCGACTCTCTAAGCAAATTACTTTTTTTCTTCCCGTTTCATTGTTTTCCCACCTTCACCAACTGATTGTAAAATACAGTCCGCATAATTCTCGCGTACATTATCTCGTCCTTTTACTTCCATCATATTGCAAATGCAACTTTAGTGGAAGTGCTGAAAATTGGAGTTAGCGGTCGGACTAATACAAATAATATCACACTGCCTTCAAACTGAAACTAGGACAGTGAATGCAGCCAACCACTACAGCTGTCCAACTACTGCTGAGCAGTCCCTGCTGGGGGGCTGTTGTCTGATTTCCTTCATAAACTGTTAGAACATGACCGAGTTTCTATTATAAATGAGATAGCTATTCTCAAAAGCCAATGTCTATTTAACGGAGGGGTGCACTCGAAAGCTGAGGATGACGCTGCATATTCGTTACCAGCTGTATGTAGTTCTAGCCAAGCAGTACCCCCCTTCCGCCCCGCCTCATCATCCAACCCCCAGCTCGCATTTACAGTAAATTTGCCACTCTCATCCACGCTTGGATCCTATTAGACAAAGTTTCTCAACTCTGAATTCACAACGTAAAATATTCTGGACTTAAATCAATTAAAAAACATTTTAGTTGTTTGATAGCAACGGAGGCGGTGTTTTTTTTTTTCAACGCTCCGCCGATCAACGTTCGTTGCAGGTAGCTGCTGAACAAACTTCTATTCGCGAGATCTGAGCAGACTCTCCGCGATACCGACCCGGGAGAAAGGAGGGAATTCCGCATCTACCAGAATACCGTTTACACAAACAATTTTACTTTCAAATTGTGTTTGGTGTGACAATAACAAAACGCGACTTTGATAAACGACTAGACGTTATTCCTGAAACTCCGAATCTGATGGCTTGGCTGCTTAATGCATTTTCCTTTGCAAACTAGGATGTCAAAAAAATCCATCCTCAATTTATCGGAATCGATTCCAATCGGGCTAGCTGACTCTTTTTCAACCGGAAATTCTAATCATACGGATTGGCTATCACATTTTTCGGAGTACCTGCAATTTGGACTTAAACCGATAAAACACTATAAAAGCGTTATGTTTCCTTATTATTTTAAAATTAAGATTTACTTGAACTTTGCACTGCTTTTTGCAGTTTACGAGCAGAATATTGCTAATTGCTCAACATAACTTGTGTTCATTTTTTAAATGTCCAACAGCCTTCCCATGTACGAGTATACAGGTAAAAGTTAATTACGCACCGGTTCACATAAAAACTTTGTTATTACTCGTTTTGACCGGTCTCGTTTGTATTTTTCAATCACAAAAATCCATTTTCACATGTAGCTGGCTCCCAAACAAGGATTAAGCATGTCGACTGTTGGGGAATGTTATTACGTTGCCCTCGTAAACGAGTTAAAGTAATTATTACTTAAGAAGCTAAATCGTAGCCTAAAAATATCACAACATCTACAACTGTACAACGACAACTGTACTTGAAAGACCCTGATATCTATGTTTTAGTACAGTAATGACATTTCATCTGCATTTCAGTCTATTTAGGCTGATGATGATAAATTAACAAAAAATCCACATCCAGAACCCAATGTAAAAATAACATATTCAAACATATTTTATTCATCGTTAAGATTTGTGAAACCCTGTAGAATTTCTTCTTTTGCATATCAGAACTATTTTCTTTTTAATCCACATGGCGCCCACAGCCCAGCTTTAGAAAATCTCGCAATAGAATTATAAGTTTATTTCCTTTTGAAAAACCCACCACACCGCTTAGCGCGCGGGTGGCGCTCTTAACTACTGCAGTCTTTGAAATAGCGAGAACTACGCAAAAACAAAATAATTAAGTCCGAGCATTTCAAACAGCTGAGAAGTCTGAGACGAACATTTGAAAAGCTGCTTAATTTGTTGGTGCAACGCTTTGCTTAAATAATAAATCAATTAATTTAAACGCAAATCAGCTCAAGATTCACAGCAAATAAAATTGTAAATTAAATTAAAATTTTACGTGGCTGTCCTCGTGTACTACCCATTTTAATTTATTACCAGTCAGTTGCTACGACGTTGCATTAAATGAATATGCCATTTCGCCTCGACCTTTAAAAATAAGTGGGTCAAATTAAGTATAGTTTTGCGAAAAGGTGTCCGCCTTAGGTGGGATTGGTCCGTTTAATTTTTGATTGCAACTGGATAAGACCCGGTCTTAAAACAGATGTTCCCGAACGTCTTTGACAACTTGCACGTAAGTAGTTTTTTTATACTCGTAATTCCGATTCTGCATTATCCAAAGGACATCCAGTGTTCAAACTGAGTTCTTTCTACTGATGAACAAACTAATCTATGCTTTATAATATCCTACTACGAACGTAATTGATAACAGATACTGAACATGGATAAAATTAGTTTGATGTCCGACATACAGGCATTAGGCGGCAATTCATGAAAAAGCCATAATTTGAGTTGATCGTGTATGTTGATAGTATGGCATTACGCCCGTCCATTCAAACCTTACACCAAAAACTGTTGTTCGACCAAAATCAATAGTGTAGCTAAGCAGTAAAATTCAGCTTACTGTGTCCTTGAAACGTACAATTTAATTGGGGACCCGTACATTTTCATCTTGGAGTTCCACACAAGAAACCGAATCGGAATTCTTTGTACATTTTTCAGGAGTTTGGTGATGATGTCTGTTCCAGTTTCTTTGGAAAAAAAATAGATGTATGGGGTTGAAGAATGTCATAACTTCCGTAGTACATTAGGTATGCGTTGTCGACGTTAAATAACCCGTGGCCAAGGTGACGCATGCTTAATTATTGCATGTATGTGTGTCCATGTGTGTGTGACGTATGGGCTATTAGGCGTTAGTTGTGTTGTGGCTGCTGTTACTTGGTTGGCATGTAAACACCACTACGTATATCTTGGAAGTAGCTATTAAGGTGGGAGGGGGTGAGAATGTTGCTCAAATCAAGATCAAGATAAACGTTTTTTTAGCTATTAAGTTCATTGAACAAAGAAAATAATCGAATTCGGAATATCTGCCTCGTCTAGCTGTCGCACGCTGTACTGAGGATAAGGCCCTGGATCGTTTCCCAGATCACGAAGTGTTCTCGAGAAATAAATCTTGTCTGAATAAAATTTGAAATTTCTGATTAATAGTCCGATTTATGGCAATAGGCTTGCAAAATAAAAAAGTTATACGTAAGCTACATAGATCTTCAGACATAGCCGTGAACATTGAACTGTATCGATTCCAAATTAATGGATGGATGGACATTTATACGTGTAAATCCATTAAGGCCTGGTTCGGGCGTCGTGCCTTCCCTCATGGGGGTAGCACAACGTTGCCAAGACTCGGCACGGTTAGCATCTGCATCCGAACTATACAGACTATGTTCCGCAATGGTCTCGTTTCGATCACCAATACGGCGGTTTTATCTGAGTCACGTATGTTTTTGTTAGAATAGAATAGTTTTTATTTACACAAAAAATAACCATAACTTACAGATGTTAACTTTAAAAAGCTAACTCAAAGCTTAACCCTATCAAATAACAAACCGTTGGACAGTCGTGTTAAAAAAAAAAAGGTTGCACTCCAGGAGTGCCGGTAGAAGTGAAAACTTTTTTGTTACTATGTTTTATTTTAAAACTGGAGTAGTACAGATATGAAATTAACTAATTTGAATGACGTCTTACTCATTTTCGATCAGGGTCACGTGACCCTGACGCGAGTTTTAAATTTTTTACCCATTACAGAAAAAGTGTACAACGCCGCTAAAGAAGTTTTCACTTCAAAAAGTATTATAATTCAGTTGAAAACATAAAATGGATTCAAGCGAACAGTTTGAAAGTATCGCTTTTATAACTTATTCACTTTTTTACCCTACCTAAAAATAGTGTTTGTTTTTTAGCCAAAGCTTTTCAGGATTATAAGAAGGTTCAACCATCACCAGTAAAATTTCCTTATCCACAAAATATTTACAACACTAAAATATTTACAAAATTGGCGTTCTAAAGCAATGTAAAAACTGTTTTCAATATTTAAACAACATTATAAAGAAAATATTTTCGGTTTTATATAAATGTTCCAAATAAGAGGATTCATTAAACAATGTACATTTTCTGTTTGATGTAGGCGATAAAGTATAAATTTTCAGCTCAGTTTTAGTGTGAAAGCTCGGTGTTAAGTTTATTTAGTAAATACGTGGAAATTAAACTGAAACACAATGTAATTACGACATTAACAAGTTAATTAATTATTTATAAGAAGGTGTCAAGCTGAAGAAATTAAATATTTTGGCACGTTTCCACTCACATAGAGAAGTCTTGTGTCCCAGACCCAAGTGTGGGAACGTTATAGGTAGGTTAAAATTGCCGATTCCTATATTTTATCTAACTGGCTAACGGTTCGTATCGTTTGCAATAAGTTGTACTTGTCATTGAGAGTTAAGACAGTAGACTTGCCAATAAAATTAAATAATAAAGTGATTGAAGAAGTTAATGATATTAATTTTCTAGGAAAAATATTGATAGATATTGCAATTGGAAATGTCATGTTGATGGGGTGTGTAAAAAAATACACAAATTCATATACGCACTTCGTAAAATAAAAAACATAACAAACACTGATACTGCGTTAATGGTATACCACAGTCATGTGTGTTCAGTTCTGAGGTACGGTTTAATTATATGGGGAAACTCTACAGACGCCCAGGGAGCATTCATAGCCGAAAAAAATGCATTAGATCAATTTATAGCCTTAAGTGGACAGATTCCTGCAAACCAATCTTTATTAATAAACATTTGTTAACACTTCCATCCTTATACATTTTTGAATTGTGTAAAGTCAGAAACAACCCGTCTCTTTTTGAAAAAGACGACAAGGCCCAGTTTAAAAGGAAGATAGTACAAAAACCCATAGTTATTCCACGAAGTCGATTAAAGATAATTGACAAAAACTGCTACAACATGGCAGTAGAAATTTATAATAACCTACAAAAAAAAAAATCATAAATTGAATAACTTAGAATTTATAGGACATTGTATAATTGGCTATGTGAGAAATGTTTTTATTCAATAGATGATTATTTGAAACTGAAATCCATTTGATATATTGTGATAAATAATCCAGAATTGTAATTAATTGACATTTATTTATTTACTTATTTATTGACCTAGATTGTAGTAATTTAATAAACCCTTGACTGTATTTTACCTTAACTTAATAGATTAGTTTTAAATATTAAAATTAACATTTATCTTCTTAATAATTTATTGACATGTATTGTATTGATTGTGCTAACTTAACAACACTAGACTATATTTTATTTTATTTCAATATAATGCGCTTGATTTGTAATATTATTAATTGACATTTCATTTTCATGATTTTTTTTGACAAATTTCATTGACATGATTGTAATAACTGTAATATCAATAAATCCTCAACTTCTCCGTGATGCATGTCAGTAATTTAAATAATTTAAATATTTGCACGACTTGTAAGTCTAATATAGTGAGACTTAAACCTTAATTTACCATGTAACTGTACACCTATATCCTGGCAAATAAATCATTCATTCATTCAAGAAGTAAAACTTTGCTAAGAAACTTTAGTAAATCTCTATTCAGGTATAACTATCGATAGAAACCTATGTTATAGGCAAATGAAATTATGAACATTTTTGTGTAAAATGCAAAGATCTATCGGGCATAAGCCGAAAGATAAATTAGAGTAGTTTAACCTACTTCCACTGACCTATACCGCGGACCAAATCGAAACATTGAAATAAAGGTTTGAAAATCAAACGTTAAATTAAGATCGTTCTCCGCCATTTACAGTGAAACCAAGTCTCTTTAACACCAACAACAAAACTGTCTAAATCAAACATGAGAGGGAATTCCATTCAATACCGATGAGTGGCCATTGCAGGCCAGTGTGGGAACGTAGTGGGCGTGAGTAGACAAGCTTAGGCCATGTCCGCATTCTGAGGACGATATGGTGCGAGGAATGCGGCAAATAAAAGGAACCGGCTAACATGGAATAAATCTATTAGGGTGCTATTGTAGAGTTGAACCGTTTGCGTTAGAATTTACAGTATTTGTTTGTTTATACCTTCTCTTATGCCCCAGTGGTATCGGTCCCGACTTACGAGATGTGGGTCGTGGGTTCGAACCCCGCCAGGCGCATTACTTTGTGTAATTTAATTCATCACCACTGCTCTCAAAACGGTGAAGGAAAACATCGTGAGGAAACCGGCATGTCCTAGAACCAAAAATTCGAAGACATGTGACATCTGCCAACCCGCACTGGGCCCGCGTGGTGGATTATGGCCCACTCCCTCTCACAGAGAGGAAGCCTGTGTCCCAGCAGTGGGAACATTATAGTTTTATATTTTCACTAGCTGTTGTCAGCAGCTTGGCACGCGTGCTAGTCGAACATTATCGCATAGGAACGTCATCATTATCAGCCGGAAGACGTCCACTGCTGAACATAGGCCTCCCCGTTAGACGGAAACCGGCTTGTTCGGGAGGCGGGAGGCAAACCTGCGGTCAAGACGGTTCGTAATGACTCTTGAGAACAGCTTGTATACATGACTGAGAAGTGAGATTGATAAAGTTCTTCAACAAGGTGTTATCGCCCTTTTTTAAAAAGGGAACAACCATACTCCTGTGCCATGCTTCCGGCGTAGTATCCTCGAGAATGACGGAATTAAATAACTTCTCGAAGACTAGAAGTACCGATTTTTCACCCGCTCTCAGAAGTTCTGTTGTGATTCCGTCCTCACCCTCGCCTTGTTGTACTAGAGCTGTTAGGAACGTACGTAAATAAAATCATAGTCTATGTGTTAATCCAGGCTTCAAACAATTTGTGTAGCACTTTCTGTGGTTCAGGTCAGATCAGGTTATAAACTCTGTAGCAAATATCTGTAGCAAATCTCAATCAAATTCGTTCTTAAGTAGTTTTTGTGTGAAAGAGTTACAAACGTTCATCCATCATCACAAACTTTTGCATTAATAATATTATAGTAAGAGTTAGATACATTTCTGTATGCTAAAGCAGGTGGAAGGAGTATATCAGAGTACCGTTCTGTAGTTACTGCTGATCCCTATGGGAAAAAGGCGTGATTTTATGTATCCGTATGTGGTGAAATGTTAAGGGTAGTAAGTAGATCATAGTTGCCGCCACCATATCTGAACAACGTTGGCAACGTCCCAAACAGCATTAGTAACATTTATGAATTCATCAAAATAGCGAAACATTGGACAGCTTTTTGCGACATTGCTAAATCATTAAACGCCCAAACATAAGCCGTTCATAACAAAGAATTTTGAAACTTGGTAAACAATAAAGATAATTTTAATTGCCAAATTTTGAAGGAAACTTCATCAGCTCACCGTACATTCACTACAAAATATGGAACCTTATCAAAAACCTGAAAAAATCCACAATAAACATATTGACGTATTCCACTTTTATACACGATTTCCCACAACTGATATATTGGAACGCTGGCATCCAATTTTTAGGCCTGTACTAGTAAATTCGTACCGTTAAGCAAAATTTCCCGGCACACTGCGCTATGTTTTTGACCTAGATATGCACTGTATGCCTTAGGTCATGTGTCTGAGATATCGCAATTTCAAGCACAAGTCTCTGGTCAAAGTTCGCGCCAAGAATGGCACTTGAGAAAAGAGTCACTCGCACATTGTCTACTTAAGATGTTTACCATCGACGACGGGAATTTATGGCACTTTGAAGTTGATGAAGTGACTTTTTTCTTAGTAAAGCTTTTTAGGGAAGCTATTATTCAGTATAGTGTTATAAAATTGAGGTGTTCCAAACAGTTCTTATCGCCAATCTCATCACAAAAGAATACATCAAAATACAGAAATCGTTTTCCAACTTGACTCCACACATGGGGTCCCAGAATTTTAAACGAAATATTTCAAAAGCGTCGAGGCTTGAAATGTTTTACCACTTTGGTGAACACTCGACAGCCATTGTGGCTATCATAGATATATTATTGACCGAACCCGTCAGTGCTACTATTTGTTACCCTGGCGCGAAGTAATTGATCATACATTTAATTCCAACGACCAGCATCGGGTGGCGCTTGACGGTTAATAGCTAAAGGGAGAAAAATACCAGCCACATATCATGGACGTTCCGATATCGTCCGACGAGAGGCGGGAAGCTATAACAGCGCTTTATACAATTTTGTGTGAATTTCAGTGTAAAGCACATCCATCGCTGTCCGCTGTAAAATCAGCTTGATTTTAAAGCTGGAAATATAAGGCGGTCTACAAACGCCGGCTGAGTTCTTAGAATTTCCATAATAGGGGGAGTTAATGTGTACGTATTTAGCGACTAACTAGCTAAATTAGTGTTATATTGCTAACGTTATGGTTGTCGTGCTCAACGGGCCTGAGCGATTTGTCGGGGGAGGCGGTTTTACAATAGTGGTCGCGTTATTTATGAAAGCCGTTTGCATTTATTCATGACTTCCGCATTTGCTATCTAGGCGATCGAGTAAACTGTGACAACTGCAGTTACAGGATAAATAGTTGGATTAACTATTTATCCTGTAACGAAACTCAGTATAGTTTTAGTTCACGACTAAGTACGAAGTCCTATAACAACAAAATTTAAACTTAAATACACAAATGGCCAGACCCGGAACCTGTAGGGGATACAAATATTTTTATACGTACAGGAATCGAAATGAAGAGACACAGTGCAGACGTAGGAGTGTCAATTTATCTGCCTCTGCGCCAACCGTGCCGTCTAAATCATAAATAGCGAACTTAAAATCGTTCTCATTTATACACTGTGGATCTCTGTCCACAGAACTTTCAACTGCTTCAACAACTTGGTGGAACTTCCAAATAACCGAACGCTTAGCACATAGTTCTTGTGAATTGTAAGAGTGTACTTTTAGTGTTCGTAGTATGGTTCAATTTGCTTTGCCTAGCAGAATCATTTACAGGGCGTGTGACGGAATGGGACTGCTTATATTAATATAGGTTATAGTTGTTTAAGTAGATATCTCCGTTGTATCACAACTAAGAGACGAACATACAAAACTTTTTTGATATGGTCGTATCGTATTGTCTTTTCTGATATTTGGAGAACAAAACATGTTTTCTTGTTAGATGAATATTGCTGATCGTAATCAAGGCTTAAGTACGAGTATGAGCCGCGAGAGACGCCCAGGACGCCCGCATCTTCGGGGATTTTTGCCCATACCAGGGGGACTACTGTCTAAGTCCGTGAACAAAGACACAGATACGGATTGGATGCACAAACGTAACTAAAGTCAAAATTAAATGTGCGGAGTTGCGGCGGATAATATCGCCACGTCATTAAATCAAATCTCATTTAAAAAATGTAGTACTTACCACGAATTTTCTGCAGGTCATGAGTGGTGGCGCGGACGGTAACGAGCTATCTGTCAATTTGTAATATTATCATTCATTTTTAGTTCGGGCTCGATGTGACGGGGTGTAGAAAACGTCCGTTTCTAAGGCTTAGACCACAGGTTTCGTGCCTAGAGATTAGACCCTCCGGTCCTTATCAAACGGCGAGCTAATCTGACGAGGCTTGTAATTCCTCGGACATCAGCTAACTAAAATAGAGGTATTGATATCCCAGAGACAAAATTAAAATGTAGAAAGAAAGAAAGAAATACTAAATACTTCACGATATAAAAATGGTACAACTAATTTCCCTGACGAAACGAAATGAAACATGAAGAGTTCATTCAAAAAACGCCTCACTAAACAGGTCCCAAGCAACGGTCTCGCAACAATACAGCTCTGTAAGCAATTGTCGGAAAAACTGTTACATAAGTAGAATTAATTAGAGGTACTCGTAACAATATGTTTCAACTCGCAACTTTTGAGTCTTAGCTAGTTTTCTTTATAGAAGGTTGGGAACCATGGAATGACCTCGTATGCAATATTTGTCATGACACAGTCTCGCTTAGTGAAATGTCTAAGGCCTCGTTCACACGGCGACCATTCGATTCGATTTTTTCACGTATACGGTTTTACCGTATACGATGCAATCGTTCACACGGCAACCATTCGATTCGATTTTTTCATGTATATAATGGGCGAGTCGTGTGAACGAGACAACATGAACATAAGCGCCACTGCGTGTCGTATTCGATAAAATCGTTTCGAGACGCGGCGTTCCGGTGACAACTTCGCACAGTATACGGTAAAATATATTTCTCGAACACGGGATTTTCCCGTATGAACGCCGTGTAAACAATTTTTAAGTTTTCATATAAATTCTGTTGTCACTACTCTATTCGATAAAATCTCGTGTACGGTATACGGGAAAATAATCGCCGTGTGAACGTGGCCTTAGGGACTTTACCCATGGCGCGATGCGACGCGATTCGACCAATTCCAACTACAAGTGAAAATCAATCTTGCTACTAAGAAATAATGATGCAATTCGATTGACTTGACGTCGTCGTGGCGATCGTGTTTTGTTTTTCATTTACCCTTAGATAATAACGTGTTTTATGTCATAAGTATTATGTCGTAGTGGTAAGGTTGATTTTCACTTGTAGTTGAAATTGGTCGAATTGCAATCGCGTCGCGCTATGGGTAAAGTCCCTTAAAGAAGTCTAAGCCTAGTATTAGCTGTAAAAGTGGGTGTAGTATTACTTTGGTAGTTTCAGTTTGATGAAATATTTTAAGAACTTTACTCTTTTATTTAAGTTTTATAGTAGCCATACACCATCCTGCCTATCGACGATCGATTTGACGCTTGCAATTGTTTTGTTGTATTTGATGGCATGACATGCCAATTTGATAGGTCATCAAATCGATTTGACATAACGTCAAATCGGCAGCAGTGATGCATTTGGCTATTATTCGATGACGACAGCTACAATTTTTTAAATTTGTAGCTATCGGTCACCGAATAATAGCTAGATCTAGCTATAAAGTTGCTAAGTTGGCATCGCTGCTGCAGATTTGAAGTTGTGTCAAATCGATCGTTCGATAGGCAGTATGGTGTATAGGACGAACTGCCAATTTGAAACAATTGCAAGCGTCTTACGATAGGCAGGATGGTGTATGGCTACCATTAGAGCATGAAACTTTTGTACTCGCCAAAAAGTAATAATAGTAAAATGAGGGATAAGTAAAATACTGATTCTGTTTATTGTTTATTCTTTAAACTTTTGAATCCCTCATTTAAATTGTAAAGTCCATAATATGGACTTTACAATTTAAATGCTATCGGGAACATTTCGCTTAGAAAAGTTTTTTGGCAACTATTGAAGTAGATATTATCTACTTCAATAGTTGCCAAAAAACTTTTCTAAGCGAAATGTTCCCGATAGCTTCTTTTTATCTTTGGAACATTGATCATTTCAAAAACATATTGCTTATTGTTTTTATTTACACATCATTTAAAAAAAATGATACAGGGAGTAATATTAAACCCGGAAACACATTATTTAACACACCACGCGACGCAACGTGTCGACACCCGATGTGCAGTGAGCGCGTGTCGTCGCGTCGGGTGTTCATAGTGTGATTCTGGTCATAGAAAACAATACATTTGATTTGACCCAACACGCATCACGTTTCATCGGGTGGCGTCGGGTGTTAATACTGTGTTTCCGGCTTTAGTCGCCATAGACCACTTGTCTCCGTCAACGGTCACTCGCTCACAGTGTCAATATGTGGTCGCGTGTGGTAGGAACAACTGAATTTTTACGATCGCATTAACGACAGTTTTGTGGTCACATAGTGGTCTTTGTCAACACAGTCTTTATGGTTAAAAGTGAAAAGAAACGCTTTATGATTGACCTCGGTTATTTTTAACTTCAGTTAACGTTAAATGGTCTATTTTAATTATGATACAGTTTCGTTATTAGCTACATGTTTTACTTCGTTTTCAAATAATTCTTCACCTACTATCTAAAGTACAGAGGACTGGAACCCTAGAGCTCATGTTTTCATGCAAAAGAGTTTGGAAAAACTAATAATAACACAGAGTACAGTCATCGTTATCATCTGCCTAGCCGTTTTCCCAACTATATTGGGGTCGGCTTCCAGTTGAACCAGATGCAACTGAATAACAGTAATTTACATGGAGCGACTGCCTATCAGACCTCCACAACCCAGTATGGGTAATACGACACCATACGGTAAGACTGGTTGAGTTTCTGACTAACAGTAACGACTGTCAAAGATAGTACAAATGACAGACGGGACCAAAGGCTTTACGTGCTTTCCGAGGCAAGCAGGAAACTCGCTATGACACATGACAGATGGTCACCCATTCACAGACCAACCTCGGCAAGCGCGGCTTAACCCGGAAGATCGGCCTGTGCGGCTGTAATTATATTAGCCACGAGCTCCTCATCGTACAAAGTCATCGTTAAAAGTTCATAATTTCCGGGATGATACATAAGGCATAGAAAAGCTACAATCGCTTTCAAAGCTTTCAATTGTTTTACGTCGTCATTAAATACTGATATAATTTCTGCTATCGATATAGAAAAACTTTTTTCAAAAAAAATTTAACCGCCTTCAAAAACAACCACAAAAAAGGGTAAAATAACCTACAAAATAACTTTTCTTTCGGAAGTCGGTGGCTTTGTTTTTTTATTTCGTTGTCTTTTTGCCACCGACTTCCGAAAGAAAAGTTATTTTGTAGGTTATTTTACCCTTTTTTGTGGTTGTTTTTGAAGGCGGTTAAATTTTTTTTGAAAAAAGTTTTTTTATTTTACTCTTTTTAGTTTAAATATTCAACCCAAATTCTTGTCAAATACATCATTTTCTTACATGTGCACTAGAATTTGGTAATCCGTGGCACCGGTATTAACATCGCTCATGTACACATGCTAATAAAATTCCCTATCTCAAAAACTGCTGAACAGATTTTGATGAAACTTGCAGTATTCCCTAAGGTGAACAATCCCTAGTACAACAAATAAAGAATTTTGAAAATCGGTCCACAATTGGCGGAGTAATCGCGTAACAAACACGCAAAAAGTAATGTCATCCAAGTAGCCGAAATCAATAAAAATGCTCACAAAATAAAAAGTACTGAACCAAATTAGATGAAATTTTTATGGGACCACACTGCAAGTATACTGCATCGAACAAAAAAAGAATCACACTAATCGGACTAGAAACCTCGGAGTAATCGATGTACATACATAAAAAAAAAAAAAGGTTGCACTCCAGGAGTGCCGGTAGAAGTGAAAACTTTTTTGTTACTATGTTTTATTTTTAATTTGAATGACGTCTTACTCATTTTCGATCAGGGTCACGTGACCCTGACGGTCACGTGACCCTGACGGTCACGTGACCCTGACGCGAGTTTTAAATTTTTTACCCATTACAGAAAAAGTGTACAACGCCGCTAAAGAAGTTTTCACTTCAAAAAAAACATACCGACCGAATTGAGAACCTCCTCCTTTTTTTGAAGTCGGTTAAAAATATTAGTTGAACTTGATTTGATTTTTTGCTATTGAACTAGGTATATCAAGAAAGAATATAACTAGTACTATGAAATATTACACTGTTTTTATTCTGGACATGTTAGAGAAAGGGCACTGACAAATAGTGTTAAAACGCAGTTTAAGAAAAGGGTAATGACCTCTATTGACAATAATTAAGACCGCCAACAGATACAGTATGACACTTTGTCTAAGCCAAAACAGCGTAAAACTGGGCTCTAAAGGCATGTTTCATTTACCAGTCGCAGTAGATAGGCCAAAAAGGGAACTAACGCCTAGTTCATGCGTCGGGATCACCGCTGACCGCACGCCGCCGCCCGGTCATTTTGCACCGGATGCGTTTTAGGCAGGCAGCGCCGAACACAAACGAAAACAGGGATATGGGTTACTAGGAATTCTTCGTAGGATATTGGCACAGATTTTTTTTTTCATTAAACATTATGGTATGTTTTGTTTCCAGATTCAGAAAGTGTCTGAACAACTGTCTACGAAGTATATTTTCATTTTATTGAAATTTTTGTAAATGCAATGAATGTGTAAACCTAAATGTGTGATTGTCTTAAGCTAAGTAGCTTTTTGTTTACACAGATAATGAGCTAAACTCTTTCTTTCTTGGTAACAAATAAAATAAACATTTGGCATCTTATTTTATGCATATCTGTGACCATAATATGAAGCGGCAAAACTATTAACAATAGTCAAGTTACACACTAATGCCTTTGTCAAACTGAAAAGCGTGCCGAAGCGTTTTTGTTTGTTATGTACAGAATTGTTTGAAGCCTGTCACATAGACTATCGGATCGCTTTCGCTATTTTATATGACGGGATTCGGATCGCATTCGCTTCGCCCTGTCTGTTTGACAATAGCTTTAAACATTTTTTCCATACAAACCTCGATATTCAAAGGAAACATTGACAACACAGTAAACCTGACAGTTGACATCGCTAAGCCAATTATATCATCGGATGGCGAATCAATAACACGCTGTATGTGGCCAAATACAAGGATTTACTCGAGCACGCTGACGACAATGACTCTTTTGAGTTATGAGTTGTGACCACGACTGTACCGTCAGCTTCAAAAAGAAATATTCATGGTGAAAAATCTTTGTTAATATACAATTGTTTAGTTGCACACACATCGATACAGTAATTTAGAATTCATTAAAAAGACATTCCATTCAAAAATTTTTCAAAAATTTCAGTCAAAAATTTTTGAAGTGATTAGTAACAAATCTAATAAGTAAAATGAATTTTAACCCTTCCCCTGCATAGTTAAAAAACTCATATTCCTTATTATTTTAGTATTATGACCCTTTCTATTTTTCAATTTTAAGTGAAACCGTGAAAAGTGATTATAGCCAATTAATCACGGTGCCCATGAGTGTACCGGTGAACGGTGATTTTGTGGCCTCATTAATGGCCCTGCTAATGATTTATCATTTTGTCCTCTCCTCTATTGATGTGCCCAAATGATGCTATTAAATTTTGCCAACCGGAACCAGATTTGACCACAATCAAATATTTAAATAAATCGGTTTTCGTGAAATATTGTGTCATTTAAATTGCTATAGCTAGGCTTAGGTATTGAGGTCGCAGGACTTATCGAATCCTGGAAAGTAAAGGGCTGTTGAAGGACACCAAGGATTTTAGTCAGTACGAGTCTGACAGACCTCCCGACCTGCCCTGGGACGGAGGACTCATTTGATGACTTAAACACGATAAAAAAAAATGCTTAGGTACCTATTGTAACCCTTAAACGGCATTTACACAGGTTATATTTTCGGTCGATTTAGCTGTGCGTTGAAAATCGACCACAAAATTGACTTTACACTACCAATTTACAAGAATTTAGTCACACTTTTTTAGAAGGATTGCTTGTCAAGCATGTTTTGGCGAACAACAAAGCATGTAATAGAAATACGAGTAATACTCACAAGTTGGATTGTGTTCCATTCCTCATATTTTCTACATTCATTATATTAATTGTGAAAGTAAATCTGTCCGTCTATCCGTCACGTTATCTTTACGGTACACACGGTACAAACAATATACAAATCAGATTTTTCAACAGTTAAAACGATAACAAAAGTTAAATCTATACAACTATTAAAAAGCTTAAAAGAGTTTGAGTTTGTTTGGTTGAACGCTAATCTCAGGAACTACTATTTCGAATTGAAAAATTGTTTTGTGCTAGATAGTCCATTTATCGAGGAGGTTACCATCAATAGGAAGCGCGTGAAACCGCGTGGAACAGCTACTAAATAATATAACATAGTATCCAAATGTTTAAACCAACCTATGAAAAAACAATAGCTTAACCAATCAGTCTCATACCCATTACGACAACACAAGCATCTTCTGTCTTCTGTGAGCATATACATCTACGATATCTTAGATGTCTATGCTCACTTCCATGCTCATTTTATTATCATAGGGCCGTATTACCGGGCACGCCGCAATCTCGGCGGTAAGACCCCTCTTTGAGGAGTGGCTGGAGAGGCGTCACGGCGTCCTCACCTTCTGTCTGACGCAGGTCCTCACCGGGCACGGATGTTTCGGGAGGTTCCTGTGTCGTATGGGGAAGGAAGAAACGCCTGGGTGTCACCACTGCGAGGATCGCCCAGAGGACACGGTGGAGCATACGGTGCAGGACTGCCACGCTTGGGCAGAGCACCGCCGTGTCCTCACAGCGGCGATAGGCAGCGACCTCTCGCGCCCGGCACTGGTCGAGGCCATGCTGCGGGGCGAGACGGAATGGGAAGCCGTCGCCGTCTTCTGCGAAGCAGTAATGCTAGCAAAGGAGGAGGCGGAACGCGTGAGGGAGAGTACAGCATCCACCTCACGACCCAGCCACCGCGGGAGACGCCCACGGCAACGGACGTCGCAAGACGATCTCCGGCCACCGTAGGCGCGGGCATGCGGGCGGCGAGTAATGGGTGGTTCGCCGTCCGATCATGGACCATGCCCGGGTCGACGGCGCGTTGTGTTCCACGCGCGCCTCAAAGAGCTGTCAGCAATCTGAGAGGGCCAGAGCCTGCCGGGGTCGCGGGACTGTCTCACTCGGTAACTGTGACCCTGGTACATAAAGGGCTATTAAAGGAACACCATGGATTTTAGTCAGTACAAGTCTGACAGTCCCTCCTGTCCCGCCCTGGGCCGGAGGACTCATTTGATGATTTTGCCACAATAAAAAAAAGGGCCGTATTACAAATTTACAAAACGCACCTTAAAACTCAAGTGTTATTTAAAACTAGTTTCAACCAATCCAATGGCTTGAATCTAGTTTAAAGTAATGGTAGCTATACACCATACTGCCTATTTGTCAAATCGGCATGATACTGCCAATTTGATCAGTCAGAATTGACCGTGTGGGGCGTGGAATCCATCAAATTGGCATGATATGCCAATTTGATAGGTGATCAAATCGATTTCACACAACTTCAAATCGGCAGCAGTGATGCCAACTTAGCAACTTTTTAGCTAGATCTAGCTATTATTTGGTGACCGATAGCTACAATTTTATAAAGGTGCTAGAAAAGAACCTAAAAAGTGTAACTTGTGGCTAAACTTCTGCAGATTTGAAGTTGTGTCAAATCGATCGTACGATAGGCAGGATGGTGTATGGCTACTATACCTAATGCTTGAGTATTGAATGACGTTCTGTAAAACGGGCCTTAGAATATGTAGTCCAAGTGAACTTGTAAATGCAACAAAGTTGATATTCCAGAACTCTAGAAAATAAAACCAAACAAACATATTTCTTAGCTAAACAATATTGCCAGCTTGAAATTGCATTACCTAACTACAGCAGCTTATGCTCAGTACGTAAGAAGTACGGAGTGTTCTCGGTCACGTTTTAAGGAATTTTTCATCAATATCGAACTCTTTCTGAACTAAAGTGATTTGAGCATCGGCTGTGCTGTTGCCTTTAGTAATAACGACTGGCAGAACGTGGAAGATGTATGTGTTGTGTGCTTCATACTTTGTGTTGTGAAAAATGTAGTTTTTTTATGTTGTACTACACTAGGAATTTCTCTTGTGTCGTGGGTGCGTAGACATAAAAACTCACATACACAAACACCCGGACCCGGAACAACTACCTACTTGTATGTCATACAAATATTGGTTCAGTGCGGGGTTCGAACCCGTGACAGATTTTGGTCAGTACGAGTCTGATCGTCATCGTTGGCCGATTCGTTTCATGATTTTACCACGTTAAAAATGGACCTATGCAAGGGGGGATATAAGGAGCAAGGCAAAGGGACAATGTGACCCTGGAACGCAAAAGCTACCCTTTGCGTTTAAGGAACAGGGTGGCTTTTTAGTTAAGAGTCTGATAATACTTCAAGCGCCAACCAGAGTTGGATCCAGAAAAAAATTATCTATACAAGAAAAGGCAACAGATCATTCAATATTAATTCTTCATAATAAACTTTATTTTATTTAGTCGATTCATTTAAGTTTTTTTTTTCAAATAAGTAAGCAATACTTCACTTGCAATAATTATCATAAACAAAATGTCCTTAACAAACAGTTCTACCACGAAACGCAAAGAAAAGAAAAACCGGTAACACAGTACCATATTCAAAAACCGTCACAGCCAACCCATCTGTTAAGAAACGGGTCAACCGCCCCTCTCAAAATATAACCCAATTAAAATCGGCACAAATAAATAAACAAAAACATTTTGGAATAAAGTTTTGAATACAGCACGACATTACTGCGGTAGTTAGCATTCATGCCGTCGCAGTTTTTCAAACTTGGTATAAATAGTGTCAACTCTAGGAAGAATAACGAAAGGGCTGAATAGCAAATGAGAGCATTATATCTTAACGATTCCTGCATGTGCGCCCTTATTTTTCTGCTGGCGTGATATGAGACGAGGGGTGTAAATATGCATCGATAAAAACAAAAAATTCTGCTTGGAAGATCTTTTCCGGGCTGATGCTATGTTCTAAAAATTACTTCATAAGATTTGCGAAAAACTATGTCTGAGCCAATAAAATTTGAGGGATGCCCTCGATTTCTCCAAGATCCAATCATCAGATCCTGACTTGGTGACTATGGGACCACTTCAGAAGTATCTCCTTTCGAACAAAAAAATAATTTTGAAAATCGATCCACAAAATTTAAAATGTCACTTACGGGATATCTTCCGTGATTATATTTTTGTTTGAGTTCCCCTATGATTATATTTTTGTTTGAGGACCCTAAGCCATTCAGTTTACAGGAAGCCGACTCACACGGACCGATACTTACACGCCACCTCACATCATCACCCTTATCACCTCAATTCTGTAGTCACCTCACTTACAAGTCGCGCATTCGATCTTTGTGATACTGAACACCTTACTAGTGAATTGACCCATGTGCAGAAAGTGTTACTCATGAATGGCTACAAAACAAATGATGAAGCAGTAAGACCAGAAAAGAAGCGATACAGAACTGATAAGTGTAGAAGTTTAAAGAGTACCACTGCAAAGTTTGATACCAAAGACAGTCTTATTATCAAAAGAATATTCTTAATAATGCCACTAAGCGCAAACAACAGGTTGGCTTTAAAAAGGTAATAATACGGACTTGAAGCCTGCGAGAACTGCAATAATCCGTTTTGTATTTTCTTTTTTTGCTATTTATTGTTGAACTCGTTTGATAAAACGGGCTTCAATAATTTGAAGTCGGTATTTTAATAATGGAAGAATAGATGTTTGCATTCTGCGACCGATTTGCTTGTGATATTTCTATATAGAGGGCAACGAGTAAGCAGTAAAGCTGATTTCAGACCACGCTATACTATGCGATGGCGCCTAGTTTTCTTGAGGAATAATGATTAAATGTGACATTTAAATATGCAGATGTACATCATAATCAGCCTATAATATTCCCACTGCTGGGACACAAAGCCCCTTTCTGTGGCAGAGAGTGCCTTTAATGCGTCATAGTCATAATTTTAAGGATGGTGGTCTATAACTGAGGCCTACCATCACAATAATGTGATCGCTCAGTCGTCACAGCAGTCAACAAATTTTAATACGCCTGTGGTGTCGTAGATGGTCTGATTGAAGGTAAATATTAGATGAAATCTCCTTAATTATAAAACCGAAAGGTCACTCACTCATTCATCACGAAATCTTAAAACTACAAGTGATAGGAGTTTCAAATGTTGCATAATGGTTATGTTTAGGACGTAGGTGCTCACTAAGGTAGGATTTTGTGAAATTTAACCCCTTGTTTTTGGGACTTTTTATTTCGTGGTAAAATCATCAAATGAGACTGTTAGACTTGTGATCCTTCAATAGCCCTTTACATTCCAGGGTAACGGTTGCCTGATGATACAGCCCCGCGACCCCGGCGGCTTTGGCCCTCTAAGGGGCCCCGTCAGTTTGCAGACAGCTTTTTGAGGCGCGCGTAAAACACGACGCGCCCCGTTGAATTGAAAAAAAAGAAGGATGTCAATTCGACCCGTGTGTATGTAATATTTCACAGGACTGCCCAGGTTTCGTATATGTTAGTCTAATCAGCGTCTGAACAAATGTGCCAAATTTCAAAAGTGTATGTATTTATCTTTTTATGTTTGTGTTCGCATATCTCCGGAACTACAAGTCCGATTTAAATATTTTTTTTTTGTTATACTAGGTATTGTTCACCTTAGGGAATACTGTTTCATCAAAATCGGTTAAGTAGTTTTTTAGATGGATTGGATTTTTTTTTAGGGAAGGTTTTAGTTATATAACAATAATGAATATCTCGTCACGTTGTCCGCACAGATACGTTTTTGTTGCTCACTTGGATTATAGATTTTTTTTTATTATAGATTATAGATTTTGTTGAATATCTGAACTTGATAAAAAAAGCGTAAAATAAAAACTTTCTTTTAAAAAGGTTCCGACTTTAAAAACAAATACAAAAAGTTTAAAATAACTTTTTTTCGGAAGCCGGTGGCATGGCAATGGTCAATGAAATATATATAAAAAAACAAAGCAAAAACAAAGTATTTGTTTTTGAAGTCAGAACTTTTTGCAAAAAAGTTTTTGTTGAAAAACGTTGCTAATTATACCTAGCTAATGGGCCTACCACACGCACAAGCTTCACCACAGTTTTACCTGCGCGATTGGGCGTTCAGTGTATATACCTATTTATCGCAATAGCAACTACTTCGCGTGCCAAAAATCCGTGCTAGTTTACGACCAAAAATCGTAAGGGTGCTCCCACATCTATCGACGCGGAATCGGCTTTTTCCGTCGCCCTTTCTCTTTCTGTCGCTAAGAACTGCCATTTGCTAGACCGAGACAGAAAGCATAATGCGATAGCACGCGGCGGAATCCTCGAAGCAGCCGCATGCTATCGCATTGTCTCGGTCTAGCAAATGGCAGTTCTAAGCGACAGAATGAGAAAGGGCGACGGAAAAAGCCGATTCCGCGTCGATAGATGTGGGAGCACCCTAAGAGGCCATTTTCGCGCTCGTCTCAATCAGTCTCGTTAGTTGGATGTCAGTTTTAATATTAAAATGGTTAATTGTGCTGTGGGACGAGGGGGGCACCGTAAGCGGGGGCGTATTTCAATCGATTTGGTTTTCTCATGACTAAATAGTTTTTGTGACGTCATAAGAGGTAGTCAAAAAATGGCTGGCTTGGTTTTCATACAGATCCTGATACTTGCGTTATGTAGGTATATCTATATCTGTGGTTGCCGACCGTGTATTGTTTTTTCTTGCGCAGGTAAAACTGTGGTAAAGCTTGTGCGTGTGGGCCTACCATAAGCGATATAATTTAACCAATTTAACTAATCACTCTTAAGAATAACACAAAAAGAATATCCAATTTCAGAATCCGATTAGATCTGTGTAAGAAAAAATCCAGCGGAATTTAAATCGTTTCACTCAATAGAACACTTCCATCAAACGACAGATTAAATATCTATAAATAGACAAGACAAACATCTTCTAAATCTCTGAACGGTTTGCTACAGTCGCGTGGCTCCGCAAGCCAGGATCAATTACCATACGTAATGAAAACACGAGCCAATAAGGCGAGATGTGAACACAAACGCTGGCTAGGCTGTCTCCACCCACACTCCCCGATAACTTAATAGAAAAGAAAAATAAAAGAGGAAAAAGTTCTAAAAGAAGATTGTAGGAAAAAAAGATCGTTTGCAGTATACCATTACAATGATCCCATAGTACACATAACCCTCTTCTTGACGCTGTAGTTGGGTAAACTATTAATGGACAATTAACTATTTTGTAAATACAATTTGTTTATATTTATCCCGAAATAAGAATGATTAATGAACATTTCTATGACCTTATTTAATTATGTAGGTAAAAAGGTCAACACGTGGGCCACATCATGTTAGATATTTCATACAATGAAGAGTGTTTTTGTATCATTGGTAAAAATTATAAAGTCGAAAAAAAGAGATTTATTTTTAATCAATATTTCTTACAAATAAAGTCAATTGAAGCTGTTGAAAGACACAACCATTGATTTTCTGCGATACTAGATAGATATCGTCACCATTGACGATCATCTCACATTATCGTCGCCGACGTCACTTACACGCAAAGTGAGCCCCCGGCCCAGCCAGCCGGCCCGGCCGTCTGGCTGTCCGGTGGCATAGCAGTCGTCCGGCGACCGGTGAATACCACAAAGAGATATAAACGGTGCAATACGCTCAGATTGCACTGTAACTTTCACACAACGGTTACTAGTGTCAGCAGATTTGTTGTTTATGACACTAACGAAGGCTGCATAATATATCTGTTCTATGTTTGTTTTTTTATATCTACATAGGCCCGGTGGTCAGATCATGGAGTAAAGTAAAACGGCCTTTAATCATTCGTCAATCCTGGTTCATTATATAACAAATAACTATATCACAAAGTCAATACAAAGTCCGTAAATTGAGCCAATTAAATCTGATCAAACCGGGACGAAAGACAAAGTATAATTCAAACAACGAAAATAACACAAAGAAACATGTAATCGCGTAATAAAGCCATCATTCGTGTCAAAAACTTACGTCACAAGAGCGATTTTAAATATTTTCTGGAGCACCATTAACCGTAAATGCCAACTTAGCGCTCTGTGGCGTTACATTGACACAAGCCATATTGGCGCGCTGCGGAACCGCAAAACCGGTAGAATAATACAATAATTCAACAACGTCCATTAAAACGCGTATATTTAATGAGCCTACTTCCTATCCGATGGAGGCGTATTTTTCTCAGTGGAACCCTCAGATCTGGCGACGTGCCAACATTAGCGGGACCTTAGGGCACCAGTCCAGCGCCTTGAGATAAAATTTGATATAATATCACTAGTGACGTCCACATTTTAAAAATATATAAAATCGAAAATCAAGCATTTATCTACCTATATTCGTTCGGAGTGCCCACCTGGTAGCGTTAATCATTTCATCGTTGGGATATTGAGACATAAAATCCTCATAAAATTCGAAGCGATGGCGTTCTAAAATACATTTATCGCGCAGTCAATAGATTCATCATAAAAGAGGATATTCACAGCAAAATAAACGTCGGACATCATTTGTACGTTATTTTCGTTGAGTCGTATCTCTTAAACCGAATTCCTTTTTCATAGAAAAGGCATTTTCCGGGTAAGCTATTTGAGGGATTTAATAGTAAATTCGGCCTTGGCATTACTCGCAACCGTAAGAAGACATTCATGTAACTAAACAAGATAAGTACCTATGTTATTTACATCACAAAGCAGTCGCGTGTTTTTCATTTATATATTTTGTCGCTTTTGATATTAATTCTGCTTATGTTATGTGGAGAAATACTTTATGGAAGTTAATATTGAGTTCAAACCGTGAAAAAGACGGATCACTGTGTATAGTCGAACGAATATCAAAGAAAACTTATCGGCTAGTGAGTTAGAGGAGTATATATCGAGTTCAGGCAAAGCTGGGGGCTTCAAGCGCTCTTCAACGGATATTTCAAGTGTTAGAGTGTTTCTGGTTCAGTTTTCTGAAACGAGTTTTTCTTTAACTCTTTTGTGACGACCTTACAACAGCATTTAAAAAAACACGAAAAAAATAATAATTATAGAATGACCCTGATAGAGAGACGCACTGAATGGCTTCATAAACATGACACATAGATATTTTAAAGAAAGAAATCATAATTTATTCCACAAAATAAGAAAAAAACACAATAAGGCGATTCTCACACTGCCCCGCATGATGCAGCGTAGCGCGTGGATGCGTGTTTTTCCGTTGCTTGTAAGTATCTCCGTTTGTATGGAAAACACGCACAGTCCAACACACAGAAAATGCATCCACGCGCGTTCATGCGGATCACGCGCATACACGCGGAGAAACATGCACCCCCGCGCGTAGGTGCGGGGCGAGACGCAAGGTATGGCACACCGAATCCCGCAGTGCCGCGCGTGATTTTGAATGCTCAGTACTGCACGACCACCACAGAGAACGGCGAATAATAAATGAGAGCCACCGTGAGTGAATCTACAAAACGCATCTACGCGCGTGAGTGCGCAAAAAACCCGCACGATGATGCAGATCTGCACTCCCGCAGGAACGCGCGTAGGTGCGTCGACACGCAACATGCAGCATGATGCGGGGCAGTGTGAGAATCGCCTAAAGCAACCTAGAGAAAAATTAAAACT
This sequence comes from Agrotis clavis, assembly GCA_954870645.1. Classification (NCBI taxonomy): domain Eukaryota; kingdom Metazoa; phylum Arthropoda; class Insecta; order Lepidoptera; family Noctuidae; genus Agrotis; species Agrotis clavis. Next base: position 6,200,112 of record OX940917.1, read on the forward strand.
TTTCCTTGAGAAATAGAAACATAAAAAGTGGCAGAAACATCCTGGAAACTATCTCGTACTTGTTTTAAAGTCCGATAGTACAATGTAACTTGCAGTAATTAGGAACGCGATGTGTACCCATGAATTTTCCCCACACAATCCCATGAAGTTCGGTACCGCATGTGGTACCGAAAGTGTGGTGTCAAAAAGCACTTTACACACGAGAATTTAGATCAAGTTATGGATAAAAGCTGGATATAATATAGAAGAGAAACGCATGAGGCTTTTTTTATCGTGATAAATACATCAAAATGAGTCCTCCCACACAGGTCAGGACCGCGGGACTGTCAGACTTGTACTGACTAAAATCCACGGTGTCCTTCAGTAGCCCTTTGTGTACCGGAGTCGCGACTCCGAAGCCTGTTGGGGTCGCGGGACACACGTATACCGCGGTATACGTGTGTCCCGCGACCCCAGCAGGCTTTGGCCCTCTAAAGAGGGGGGCCCCGTCATTATGCTGACGCTCTTTGAGGCGACTTAGAATAAGTTAATATTCGACTTATATTCAAAGTAAAAGTCGAATATTAACTACAATTATGTATGAACAAGCACTATTGAATTATCGAAGACGTAAAGCAAAAAAAGAAACTGACAGAAGATGAACGGAGTTGTACTTTACCAAGATATAGATGCCAAATTGAAGTGCCAGAAATAAAAGGAAAGCCTTCAAAATGATTGAATTAATTGCTTTTAGCTTGATAAAAGGCAAAAAAGTCAGAGGAATACAACGATCCATTGCCTATCCTATTGCCCCAATTACTGAGTATTGTAACAGTCCGTTAGTAATTCTGGCTTTACATTAATAGCCTAAAATCCCTATTAGCTTACGTACACACGTAAGTACATTTAGTAACAGGTTGCCAAAACATCGACCGTGGAGTTCCCCTAACATCTATAATCCCTGCGACCTTGGAAAACTCCCCCTTTGTTAAACCCCCCGCGCGGGACAATGACCCACTTCAATAAAATGGAGATTTTTAGAAAAGTATCGTTACGTTTTGTATATTTACAACAAATCCAACACCTAAAATATAAATAATTATTCGAATAATAAACTGTAACAAACCGTATGCTCGCAAAGTACAACAATTTTGAAAGTTACAAGTTTGAAGGAAAATCACATTTAGCTTATTACATTTATATATGGAAGCAGTGGTGAAAGCTTATATTTGTATATAATTTGGCTTTAAATACATTCAGTTAGTAAAAAACAAAATTCCACTCACTACCTTTGTTTGACCAACGTCGAATGTTGGTCAAACTTATGGTACAATGAATGTTCTTTCGGAAGTCAAACACCGATTATATTTTCGAATCTCTCAAAGAACTGTATTAGTACATTGTTATCCCAGAGGTGAAAGTTACCATCGAAAACAAAAATAATTTTACAATTCGAACCTGTGGTTCTTAGGCGCGGGCCACATAGAAAAGACGTAAGACGAGGACGCGTCGCGGACGCGTCGCGGACGTGCGAAAATGTATGAGAGTCGCGTCCGCGCCCCGTCTCTTCTGTATGTTTTACGTCGCGACGCTTCTATACATTTTGTATGAAAGAGACGCCGAAGAGACATAATGTCTCCGCCTCGTCTGCGTCTTACGTCTTTTCTATGCGTCTTTTCAACCTAAAAAACTCTTCAGCTTTATAATATTAGTATAGATTTTCCTTATACAACCAACATATTTTCGAATACTTTTTAACATTTTGTAAAAAACATTGATTCAGTATTTAATGTAGACAGACCAACTTCGTTTCAATAAAACCTAGGTCGAAGGACCCTTCAGCGGTCAAACCTAACAAAGTATTTGTATTTGAAGTTTGATCTTTATTTATATGTATTTTTCTTTGTTTGTTACAGTAGAACTTTACCTGTAAATAGTTTTGCTTTCATACTGAATCGAGTGTTTTGGAGTATCTCGTGGCTAAATAAAAACAGCCGACGCACAGAACGCAAAAGAAGAAGAAGACTATAATCTCATTCAGACAGGCGTGACAAACGCGAAGCGAGGCGTTTTTGTTTGTAATGTATGCAATTGTTTGAAGTCACATAGAAAAAGCGAAAGCGATCCGATAGTGATAAGTGACGGGCTTCAAACAATTGCATATTTACAAACAAAAACGCCTCGCTTCGCGTTCGTCACGGCTGTCTGTTTGACAATTATAGCTTAAGACTGTGACCACATTGCATTCTGCGAGAAATTGAAACAGAAAAAAAAACGAGAAATTAAAAATTTCAGTTGTTTGTCTAAAATTTTAAAACGATTTATACTCGTAAATAGGGACTAGAACAGGCACGTAGTACTATTTATGGACCGTTTAAAAATGTCAGGTTATTCTGAATTAGGGGATGAAATATAGGTTACTCTCAAGGTTTAATATTTTTGGCACTAACATAATCGGGTTAAAATCGTTAAAAGTCGTTTCCAATTTTCTTATATGTGTGCTATGCTTGCATTTATACGTTATCTGCGTAGATTTTTCCAACAGCTGGGGTGAGTTTCTAGTCTTACCTTTTAAATCTTTTATTATTGACTAAGATAAAACGCTCCGAAATTCGGGAGTGGGGGGCTTGTGACGTCTTATCGCCTGTAAATTATACCGACCGAGTGATGTTTTGTGATTTTTAGAACCTTTTTGGTCTATTTTGATTTACGTTAATAAAGAAAAAATACTGGTCAAATATTTTTGGATAATATTACATACCTTTCGTTTTTTTTTATCCGTTTGAGGTAGTCAGCAGCTGCAGTACATATTCTAACTAAATATTTTGCATACTATTAAGTTTTACTTCATAGTTTGTATAAAAAATAAATAAGGCAATTAATCCAGGTGATAAAAAAATGGCTCAAGTTATGCAAGGCACCGACTACCCTAAGAATTAGGATTAGGTACCTACACCTCTGACTTACCTTATAAAAATTAGGGACATTAGGGACTTCCAGCGCGAATTCCAACTACAAGTGAAAATTAACCTTACCACTATCACATAATACATAAAACACGTTGTTATCTATGGGTAGATGACACATGAAACAAAACAGGATGGCCATGACAACGTCAAGTCAATCGAATTGCATCTTTATTTCTTAGTGGCAAGGTTGATTTTCACTTGTAGTTGGAATTCGTTCGAATCGCGTCGTATTGCGTCGTATCGCGCCATGAGTAGAGTCCCTAACACTATGTTATGAAATAAGAATTATTTGTAATAAAAGTAACAGCTTTATAACTGTTACAATCACTGTAATGTAACATGGGATTCTGAAAAATATATCGAAGCAAGTCGCTCGCTAAATGGGATTTCCCATGGGAATGAATGAACCTCTATTGAAATTGTCTCTTTCCTTATTTGACCTATTTATGGGGAAAAAAATACCAACAATTTCCTTGTTTATAATTTCGTGCTTCTAGACTCAGCAAGCTTTTTTTTATCTTACTAATTAATATTATCTTATCTTACTAACTAATATTATCTTACTAACTCATACTTATAATACCTACTTACTTATAATAATCTTATCTTACTAACTTATTTTAAAATGTGAAAACCTAGATTATAAAATGTCCAGATTCCAAGTTCAAAACAAAACAAAACGTTTTAGTGAAGCCACTTTTTATAAAAGCGTGAATGAGCGCCACGCACACATTTCAATATTTCCTTGGAGATGTTCACTTGTTTTACATAAGGGTGCTTGTACACGGAGCATGTAACCCGCGCAAGTGCCTCAACATGCTCAAGCTACATGCGCCGTGTACACGCACCCCGCGGGTAGCTTGATCAAGTAGCTTGCGCATGTTACTCGCGCGGGTAGCCCGCATCTTTACTTGCGCGGGTTACATGCGCCGTGTACAAGCACCCTAAGAATCAAACGACGGGGGTAATTTTTCTACCGTGTTTTTGGTTTCATTTCTCAGTGGCCTACTAGGAATCTGGGCATTTTATAATCTAAGTGTGAAAGTTTGTGAGGATAAAATATAATATACTAGCGACCCGCCCCGGCTCCGCACGGGTGCAATCTTTATAATATTATTAAAATTGCGACTATAATTTGAGATTTAAACTATCCTATCTCTCAAGTTGGATCGAACTGCACATGGTGTGCGAATTTTATTATAATCGGTTAAGTGGTTTAGGAGTCCATTGAGGACAAACATTGTGACACGAGATTTAAATATATTAAGATGTTTAATAGGTGCGTCCACACAGAGCGAGCAGCCTCGCGAGGCATTTGCCGCGCGAAGCAGATCGGTTAGTGTGGACGTGTTTCGGCCGAGACAAGCGCGCGCGCGCTGCCGTGCCGCGGGCGAGCGACCGAGCGCCCGAGCCATCCAGTGTTTGCTTTTTGTTTTGCTCGAGTATATTGTTTCGTGCCTCGGTCGAGAAACAAAAGGCACGTCTACACTGAGCAAGCGAAGCGGTCTCGCGAGGCAGTGTCCTCGCGCGTCAAATGCCTAGCGAGGCTGCTTGCTCTGTGTGAATGCACCTATTGGAGACTGCTACACAGATAGTCTGTTATCTGGATTATCACTTATGATAGTATATTATTTTAGCATTTTTATCCTGATTTTATTTTCCCGTGAGATAATTTTTGAGCTGTAGTGGGCAAAGCCGCTGGAAACAGGTACCGTTAAGTTCCAGGGTCACGGTAATTCGATAAGTCCCGCGACCCCGGCTATTTGGCCCTCTAGAGGCCCCGTGATTATGCTAACACTCTTTGAAGGTTCGCCAACAATTGGGAAAATTTGACAGATTCTGGCAGATTGATGTGCTGGCGTCTGTACATACCTGAATCAACCTTTGAGAATGGGTAGAATCCACCTCTTAATATTCCACACTGAGTAAGGGCACTGCAGAGTACCGGTTATTTTTAGTGACGACTAACGCCGGTAATAACCTACCTCGTTTGCTACACACGTCTATAGATATTCCAAATATTCGACGACATATTGGTATTCGAAGATTCGATTAAAAAAAAAAAACAGTTGTCTGTAAAGTCGGTTTACTGACGATAGTTGAACGTGACAACGTCATAAGAAAATACTGCACTTACGTTGCTATAAACAAACACTTGACACGCCGTTGCTATGGAACGCTACAGAGCGAGGTAACGCCGCATGACGTCATCTTTTTTCGTGCGTGCAGCCGGCCATCGAATTATAAGACGTTATCACGTCAAAAACGAGATTTGGATTCAGGACTCTCATGATTCTCATTAGGACCAGGAGCTGGCGACCACCATTCTGTTGGAGTCCACAGCTAAACAGTTCTAACTGTGTTTAGTAAAGTAAAATTTTCATCAAGAAATGAACTAATTTGATAACAAGTTGATTTTTTGAAATTCGAGTAGCGATAAAACGTGTTCAAACAAAAAAAAAAACTCTTCGACCTTAGTTATATTTGAAAAAAAGAATAAAATTCAAAGTCATGTGATTTACAAGATTAAAGAAACGGCCAGTATCTGCAAAGGGTTTGCAAAGCGTTATTTAAAATTGCAAAGATAGCAATGATTTTAATTCCTTTGTGAGAATTGTACAAGATCTTCATCGTTCATGCTTTCATAAACTTTCTTTAAATTATGTAAGTATTTATTAAAGTTTATTATTTTTTTAATTAAACATAGATTCTCATTAAAAGAGCAAAAGAGATGAAATTTTTTTATCTATAATATTTATGTATTTAGAAATATATAAGTATGTTTATTAGTTGGTCTAGTACCCATAACACAAGCTCTGCTTAGCTTGGGACTAGATGGCGTTGTGTGATAGTTGTGGAATATTATTATTATTATTAGAGGTGTTTTGAAGCACTTTATTTTTCAAAGACTTTCAAAATGATAATCCCAGAATGTTGATAGAGTCCGCGTCACGACAATAATTAATAATAATTACAAAAATTCCTGCGGAAAATTCGTGGTACGAATTTTATATTGCAATTTGATGTAATCACATAGACATTATTAAATTAAACTTAAATACAACAACAAAAAAACACCCGCCCAATCATATAATTTTTAAGAAAGAAAATTAATAAATAAATGAATATAGCAGGGATGGAAAATATGTGAGTTAGTGAACTCCTTTTGCAGGGCAATGCAACATATTGATCGACTGCCATGGCTCACAACGCAAGTATCGACACCTTATTGTATAACTAGTTGATGCCAGGGGTTTCACCCGCTACAATTCGCCTATTACCCCATGGGAATATAAAATCCTATTGTGTTAATCCAGGCTATAATCTATCTGTGAACAAAATCAGTTCAGAAGTTTTTGCGTTAAAGAGTAACAAACAAACATCCATACATCAATACTTACAAACTTTTGCATTTAGGTATAATTTAAATATGATGGAGCACAAGGAGTATAGCTCACATACATAAACGCCCTGACCCGGAACAACCACTTATAATACAAATATTTTCTCGATGCGGGAATCGAACGCGACACGTAACTCAGCAGTCCAATCGCTCAGCCACTGCGCCAATTGTGCCATCGTTTTAGACGAGTTACCTACTAAATCCAAAAGATGATCATCATCATCATCATCCTAGGCATTGGCCATAGTCAATGAAATAAAAAACAAAGCCACTGACTTCCGAAAGAAAATAATTATATTTTACACTTTTTTGTGTTTGGTTTTGAAGTCAGTTCCTTTTTTTTTTCAAAACGTTTTTTTTTTAATTTAGGTAAATAATGTATACCCAAATCTTGTCAAATGCATATTTTTTTTTACATGTGATTATGTAATCCGTACCACCTGTAATAACATCGCCGCTGAACGCAATAAGCTATAACGCTCCCAAAATCCACATAACCTCCCATTCAAACCACCTGTCTAAATTAATTATTGAATAAAATTCCCTTTCTCTAAAACTACTGAACCGATTTTGATTAAACTTGCAGTATTCCCTAAGTTGAGCAATACCTAGTAGGACCTACGACAACAAAAAAGAATTCCCTACATAAACCGGACTTGTAGTTCCGGAGAAATGCGAACACAAAAATAAAACATTTACTCGTACATACACTTTTGCACATTAATTTGTTCAGAGGCTGATATAGACTAACATAAACGAAAACTGGGCAGTTCTGGAAATATTACATACATACGGGTCGAATTGATAACCTCCTTTTTTGAAGTCGGTTAAAAATATAAAATATAAAGTCCACCAGCATCGGGAACAGGGTCCGGGCTACCGGTGTTCAGGGCTCACGAGAGAGGAACCTCCTAACAATACCTGCTTACATATTTTTATTATTAATCTAAATCTATTTATACTTTGTAAGATATGGAAGCTAAAAATAAAATATACTAACAATGCCGAAAAACCTGTCTAACAGACTATTCCGAACCTGCCAACTGCGCAAACAAAAAAAAATAGGTCAGCACAGCTTTAAGTGAGCCACATACCGTATTCGTTTCATCAACTTGTTGGGAATGAAACTATTTTCGAATTGAAAAAACCAATCACATTTTTTCCAACGACTAGGGAATTCCGAATTTCTGATCCAATACGTTTAGAGTTGGGCTGATGAAAATCATTCTGTAATATTATATTTCGTTTAAAAGTAATGTTAACAAAATGTTTTCGTATTTCTTTGACTGGGTTTTCGGGAGAGCTTACCTCCAGATAAGGGTCTAGATTTAGGGTCAAAAGGACTTAGTTTAGCTAGTTAGTTTTCACGTTTTAATGCCAAAAATATTATAATTGAAGCGAGTTTCAAAGTCTTTCAATGTTTTTATTAAATCCCGCCCTGATAGTCAAATCGGTCTCACGACTTCACGACTACGTCTTATGTTGCCTACTTGCCGTGATTCTTTTGTATTAAAGTTGGAGTTTAAAAACTTTAATACACGAATCACGGCAAATTCTATGTTTTCAAGATAAATAAAGGCAAAAAACAAAAAACACTGACATAAGCTGAGACTTGAAAAATAACTGTAACTAATAATCGAGGAATAATCAATTTTTTTTAACGTTACTCTATTATACACTACGAATTTCTTCGGTGTCGTGGGTGCATTTATAAACATTAACTCACATACAAAAACACACAGACCCAAAACAATTACTTGTAAGTCACACAAATTATTTCGTGTGGGAATCGAAACCACGACACACTGCGTAGCAGTGAATGTCTCAGCCACTATACCAACCTCGAATAATAGGTACTTTTACCCGACTGCACCAGCAGGGTTATGTTTTTCGAGTATATGTATGTACAGCTTGGCCAGAACGGATTGAAACGGAACTAAATTTTTTATTTCTGACAGCGTTTTAAAATCTTTGATATTTGATGTAAACAAAGACCGCAGGATTGTTAGATTTATTATTGTGCCATAAAACTAACGTAATAAGTGAAAAAAAATAAAATAAAATCATTCAAAGTGCTGGTAGCGCGAAGACAGTGGCGACTTCCGGTTTTCTACAGTTTTATGTCAAGCTGTATGTATGTCGGGCACGCCGCAATTGCGGCGGTAAGACCCCTCTTTGAGGAGTGGCTGGAGAGAAGTCATGGCGTCCTGACCTACCGCTTGACGCAGGTCCTCACCGGACATGGAAGTTTCGGGAGGTACCTGTGTCTGATGCGAAAGGAGGAGACGCCTGGGTGTCACCACTGCGAAGATCGCCCGGAGGACACGGTGGAGCATACGGTGCAAGACTGCCCAGCTTGGGCGGAGCACCGACGTGTCCTCACGGCTGCGATATGCGGAGACCTCTCGCGCCCGGCATTGGTTGCGGCCATGCTGCGGGGCGAGACGGAGTGGGAAGCGGTCAGCTCCTTCTGCGAGGCAGTAATGCTCGTAAAGGAGGAGGCAGGCCGCGAGCGAGAGAGGACAGCGTCCTCCCTCCGCCCCAGCCGCAGTGGTAGGCGCCCACGGCGACGGACGTCGCTTGATGATCTCCGGCCACCGTAGGCGCGGGCATGCGGGCAGCGAGTAAAGGGCAACTCGCTGCCCGACCAAGGACCATGCCCGGGTCGACGGCGCGTTGTGTCCCACGCGCGCCTCAAAGAGCGTCAGCATAATGACGGGGCCCCCCTCTCAGAGGGCCAAAGCCTGCCGGGGTCGCGGGATTATTCCCTTACCGTAACCCCGGAACTTAACAGGCTATGAAGGACACCGTGGATTTTAGTCAGTAGAAGTCTGACAGTCCCTCCCGCCCTGCCCGGGGTTGGAGGACTCATTTGATGATTTTACCACGCTAAAAAAAAAAAAAAAAAAAGCTGTATGTATGTTTCGTTGTGTTGCTCTGCAGCCTAAACGGCTTGATAGATTTTAACTTGAGAGGTGTCGTTAGATTCGTCTTAAACGTGAGAGTGTCACTGGGTACATAAAACTGGCCAAGTGCGAGTCGAACTCGTGTGAAAAGGGTTCCGAACTAAAAATATTTTTTTAAATCTCTCACATTCTATCAAGTGGGGTATCAAATTAAAGGATTTTAAAAATGGTTTACTAAAATATATCTAAATTATATGTTTCAATTTAATTTGGACTGATAAATGCTAACAAAAACTAAAAATAGTAAAGTTACGAGTATTTTAAACTTATTGACCGAAATAGGAACACCATATTGCGCTCCAGAACTCAAATAGCCGACGGCGACGTTGCTCACAAAGCTGCAAGACTAAAGTAGGATTGGGCAGGTCATGTCTGCCGGATGCCGTCACTACTGTGGGCTCGGATATCACAGGAGCCCTGAGACCGCTAGACGGGGTCGCGGCAGGCCTAGGAGAAGATGGCTCCGCTTTGGATGGCTTCCTCATGAACTGGCGTGAGGAGGCATACCATCGAGAGAAGTGGAAGGAATGGGGGGAGGCCTTTCTTCAGGAGTAGGACAGAGTAGGTTAGCAAAAAAAAAACTTATTTTAGAATGAAAAGCTTTTACTAAAAAATCATGCTATCAGACAGGCTTATCCCAAGTACAGTTAAAAGGTTTTCATTCAACTTTCCTTATTCCGATAGGTCTATAAATACTTCTTAGTACACATAATAAAATTAAACATTTTATTTCATGTAAATGCCACTGATTTCTGAGAAATAGAGCTACCTATAAATTCATACATTTATACTTCGGGGATTCGTGTCACAAATTTTATTCGCTCTCACATTACATTTCCCCGATGTCTACAACTTGATCGTAACAAAATACAATGTCATAATATATTGTCACTTTACTTATTTTTGTTCCTCAGTGGGCGCAAAGCATTTGTGCCAAGTGTGAGGGTTCTATTCTCAGTTTGTGAAAAGTGTTTTTGAGTTTCTCCACAGCTAATTTGTCGGTAACAATTCAGTTGGTGGCAGAAGAGTTGCCAATTATTTTTTTAACTTATACATGAACGGCGAAATGTATACTACTTAACTGCCTTACCCTTTATAGAGCGGGAGCCCGTAACAGATGTCCGTGACCAATTTCCTCTCAAGCGATAATTAGCAGACTACATGAGGGAGTCATATCATGAAGATTCGTGAAAGTCAGCTGCGATTCCGTTGGTGGGATAAGCAGCAATCGCCGTTCAAACACGTAGAAAAAATATTTTTTTTTAGTCATTTCCTCCCAACTGAAACCTGGTTTATATTGAAGATTACCTTGTATCACGAAGAATAAAACCAATCAGCCGACGGTACCATGGTGGAATACACGTCAGCCGGTCACTCGAACATGTAATTTTTTATTTCATTTTCAGTGATTTCCTCTCAACCCAAATTTAACCTGATGAAAGTTTACATGTAGTTATGTCTAAAAACAGACGTCAGCTGGCTGTATCTCGGTGGATAGATCGTGAACTGATACTTTGAAAATTACAAACAGGACTTAGGCTCTCAGCCTAAATATGCATTTAGATCAAAGTTTTCAATTCCTCCCTACAGAAAACCTGTTTATATTGACGCTTACTCAATATCACGATGAAAAAATACATTCAGCTAATGTTTACAGACAGATAAGGATCAAAATACAGAGTTATTCTTATTAAGCTGGGCATCAGGAACATTGTGATTCCGTAAGAGATACGAAAAAACTTATTTAGATAACTTTAGCTCTTTTTTCAGTATAAAAATGTTAGCATTTTTATTTTTTTGGTCAAGTGTGAAATGTCCACTAAAATGAATTCGCTAGGAACAATATTTGGATTATACAAAATTTGCCTACCTTAAAAACTACTTAACCGATTCTCATGAAACAAACTGTACAATAGTTTTTAAAACAAGACCATCACATTAAAATTAGTTCCATTGCAATAACCCCATAAACAAAAAATTACATTTTCAAGTTACGTAATTATGATCAACATAATTATCAAACTTCAGTACAATTTTCTAGTTAGTTTCGTTAAGATATTATATATTTTAATTAGCTCTAATAAGAAAAATGCAGTATTCTAATAATAATTTAGCACAAACAAATAACATAAAAAAAATCTGATTAGAAAAATATCGAGAGGTTCCTTACAAACAATATTTACCTACATCTTGCCGCACCTCCCACTACGTGCACCTCTCGTCATAGCGGTGGTCTCATCGCCGACTTTTAATACTTTGGCCGGCACTTTCGGAAAAGCCCAAAAAATGTATGGAGCGTGATGAATGTTACATGATGTCCTTTGACCAATTTCCGCCATCCTGATTTTTGTCTTCTGATACAACGAAATGATCTTTACATGAAACAGAGTCGAAAGGCATTAAAAAATAAATCTTATAAGAGATAATTATGTTGATCATAATTACGTAACTTGAAAATGTATTTTTTTGTTTATGGGGTTATTGCAATGGAACTAATTTTAATGTGTTGGCATTGTTTTAAAAACTATTGTACAGTTTGTTTCATGAGAATCGGTTAAGTAGTTTTTAAGGTATTGCACATTTTGTATAATCCAAATATTGTTCCTAGCGAATTCATTTTAGTGGACATTTCACACTTGACCAAAAAAATAAAAATGCTAACATTTTTATACTGAAAAAAGAGCTAAAGTTATCTAAATAAGTTTTTTCGTATCTCTTACGGAATCACAATGTTCCTGATGCCCAGCTTAATAAGAATAACTCTGTATTTTGATCCATAACTGTCTGTAAACATTAGCTGAATGTATCTTTTCATCGTGATATTGAGTAAGCGTCAATATAAACAGGTTTTCTGTAGGGAGGAATTGAAAACTTTGATCTAAATGCATATTTAGGCTGAGAGCCTAAGTCCTGTTTGTAATTTTCAAAGTATCAGTTGACGATCTTTCCACCGAGATACAGCCAGCTGACGTCTGTTTTTAGCCATAACTACATGTAAACTTTCATCAGGTTAAATTTGGGTTGAGAGGAAATGACTGAAAATAAAATAAAAAATTACATGTTCGAGTGAGCGGCTGACGTGTATTCCACCATGGTACCGTCGGCTGATTGGTTTTATTCTTCGTGATACAAGGTAATCTTCAATATAAACCAGGTTTCAGTTGGGAGGAAATGACTAAAAAAAAATATTTTTTCTACGTGTTTGAACGGCGATTGCTGCTTATCCCACCAACGGAATCGCAGCTGACTTTCACGAATCTTTATGATATGACTCCCTTATGTAGTCTACTGATTACGGCTTGGGAAGAAATCACTAACGATATTTCGGCCTGGCTCCCGCTCTATTAAGATAACAGCGGTTCAAAGAGCTGGCAGCAATATGACGGAGGGGGCCCCCTTAGAAGACCAAAGCCTGCCGGGGTCGCAGGACTGTCTTATCAGGTAACCGTGGCCCTTGAATGTAAAGGGCTATTGAAGGACACCTTGGAATTTAGTCAGTACAAGTCTGACAGTCCTACCGTCCTGACCTGGGTGGTAGGACTCATTTCGACACCGGAAGTATCAATTAACGTAAGGGACAAAATACGACTTTTCAGGAGAGCCAAAAAACGATTTTTATTTTTTTATTTTGTCTATAACTTTTTACTGTCTGGTCCTCCGTCTCCTTCTGTTCGGCAAACACGGCCAACGTGTGGAGCCAGCGTAAAACGGAGACGCGAGGTATAAGGCCGAGACTCCACCAAAGCTGTGCGAGTCGAGACGTGTTTTGAACAACCAATAGAATTGCGTTGCGGCACGGGTTGCGGAGTGGAGCTGTGTCAATAACGCAATTCTATTGGTTGTTCAAAACACGTCTCGACTTTGGTGGAGTCTCGGCCTAATGGGGACATACACACAAAACTAACGTAGCGCAAGCGCCATCAAGACGTCATTTGCAACAAATGGCGGCCTGTTTGTGTAGTGCAGTGTCTTAAACACTGTTCCCTTATTACGTTATTTTTGTGGAATTGAAAATTAACTTCTAGTGGTTAAAGCTTTAATACAGAGCCTAAGCTTGGATTTTCTTGTTTCGATTCCTAGATGTGAGGTGTGTTTAGATTAATGGCGTGCGTAACTACATGGGAAATTAATTTACTTTTTTTTACAGTAAGAAAGGGACCCTATCATAGGGGTCTCGCGTTCGCAGCTGTTTCCATTCGCGGTTGGTTCCTCTCACAGTGCAAAAATCTATCTAGAACGCGGTCTCACGAATTATCAACGCAAGATTATTTGTACCTGGCGTACTTTGAGCAATCAAACTGCTGAATGGTTAATCCTTTTACTGTGACGTGGCATAGAGTATGCTGAGTTCACATTCTAGAGGGCTGGGTATCGACCAGTAAGCTCGCTAAAGGTTTTACCAAACAAATGGCGAATTTTTGGCTATCGATACGATCCTTATTAGCGATAATATCAAATGGCGGAATAATATAGGAGGTGATTTTTTTTTCCAAAATCAGCGGGTATCATTCCTGGCAAGGATTATTGATTATTCTAAAATCCAATGATGCAGTTTTAGTTTTCGTAAAAATCGGCCTCGAGACTCCTTTCAGCATTTTTCGTATTTGATCTTAGTTTCGGATATAGCCATCCACGCTCAGTTTTTAAATTCGCCCTGTATACATATAAGTCCATCTTTTCTCACAACATTTTCCATACCGAAAATAAACGTGAGTTCGGGTGATGTAGTGTTCCTTTCACATAATAATTATGATGTGTATATTTTGCAAAACTTTTTTAACCACTTTTGGGAAACGGTTAACTGTATGCTTTTTCTTAGGTTAACCATAAGATGACATGTAAAAACATCACAATCTAATTCATACACTTTTCTAGGCACTACCTGTTGACAGCAAAGCGAACGAATTTGTTGACGCCCTATAATTATTTTTTATTTCTGTTACTTGTGTTTATAAATTATTATATTCTATTTATAGTTCGTAAATAATGTACAACTAACAAAAAAAATCAAGTTTTAAAAGGTTTTCCAATGTTTTGTTATTGATCAATATGTATGCGTATCAACTTTTGGCTATAAGTACGTAACTTAAAACTAACAGGGCACATACATTCAACAAATTTAATTGTATACATATTAGGATACATTTAATTTTGTTGACCATAGAAACAGTAACTCGATCCTTTGTACCCGGTTAATATATCAAACCGTCAATTCGCCTCATCAAACAGGATTTAAGCTTTCACTAACTTCCGTTTAATCAATTGCTACAGCGAGTTTCAGGTGTAAAATCAGATATGTTCAAAAGTTTGCTACAAGGACTTGATTGGGGCAGACACCGGAAGGTGCGAACCCACTAACCTATACACATTACATATTTATGATGGAGAGGTTTGTTCAACTGTAGGACCATTGTGATAGCCCGAAGGTTTAGCACCTTGAGTCTCATGCATTAGGTTGCGAGTTCAAAGCCAGGCAAGTACCAATGTGTCTTTTACAATTCATATGTAAGTACTTTCTTAGTTTATCTTAGAATCACTGGCATCGTTGACGGAAAACATCGTGAGGAAATCTGGACTTTTTAACTTTAAACTGCCTTGTTGGTCTAGTAGCCACAAATGCTCCATGGGAGCATGAGATCTAAGGATTCGTGTCCCGGTTCTGTCCCAGTGTAATTGGACTCTCTCACCAAGTACTTTAGTTCAGCAGTAAGATGGTGAACAAGAATCACTTTTAGACCAATTTAAACAACTACCATCATTGTCTGCCTAGCCTTTTCCCAACTATATTGGGGTCGGCTTCCAGTCGAACGAGACGCAGCTGAATATCAGTATTTTACATGGAGCGACTGCTTATCAAACCTCCACAACCTAGTAACTGGGCAATACGATAACCCATGGTAAGGCTGGTTGTCAGACTTATGAGCTTCTGACTAACAGTAACGACTGTCAACATACAAATGACAGCCGAGACCAACGGCTTTACGTGCTTTCCGAGGCACGAAGGAAACTCGCTATGACGGATGGTCACCCATCCACAGACCGCAAACGCGGCTTAACCCGAAAGATCAGCCTGTGCGGCTGTAATTATTTAGCCAGGAGCTCCTCAAACAACTAACCCTATAATTAGCTGTTATGTAATTTGATTTAGTAATTGTTTTCAATTCTACTTTTCAAGTTCAAGATTGCAGTCAGTATCATAAATCTTAGTTATTCAGAAAGAATACGGCGATGTTCATATCGCTTAATTTAATTTCTCCATTGTAGAATAAAGAAGCCTTACAAGCGGGGAGATTACCAAGAAGATCGATGCCTTGCTGTAGTTTCACATGCAAACTTGTACAGTCTCCACCAAAAATAGGTCTTTAAGATATTGCATAGCTTTTATCGCGGGCTCTAACCGCGGCGACCGAATCAAGAAATACCGTAACGAAACAACTAACGTCGTTTCAGTTCGGAAAACTTCGGCACGGTGTTTGTTTTTCTTCGACGTTTCACATGATTGACGTGGCTGAACATAGCCTTAAAAAAATTGCATAAGTTGATAAAAAATGCTATGCAATAGCTTTACCGCGGCAGTCTCCGAGTGGCACACGTATTTTTTTTATTAGTTTCTGTCCCACTGCTGGGCAAACGCCTTTTCCATATTCTTCCACTCGTCTTTGAGTTTTAGTCTCTCAAAAAGGAATTCAATTTGTCCCGCCAACGCTTTTTAGGCCAGCTACGGCTGTGACGCCGTTCTTCACGCACACATCAGTGTCTACTCTGGCCGACCTGTCGCGGTTCATCTAGTAGATGCTGTGACCCGCCCAGTCCCACTTTAACCTCGCTGACTTTTTACCAACATAGGTAACAAATGGAGGTGCCGTTTTGGAGCGTATTCGATCGTTGCATTTGATATTATGAAGAATGCTACGTTCCATCGCTCCTTGGCAAATCAGGTTTCATCGCCATTGGTTAGAAAAGGCAGGATACACATGTCGACGAACTAACCTTTGAGGGAAATAGGAAGGTCGTTCTCCGTTGATGATGATGGTGAATGCACTTTCATGGACGATTTTTTTAATGTGATTTATTCATCAAAGGAGTTCTCCTACCAAGGGCCTGATGGGAGGGACTGTCAGATTCGTACTGACAAAATCAACAACAACACGGGAACGGATATGTCATTACATCAAACTGTACTAGTATGTTTGCATAGCAACCAGCTGTAATTGACACCAGGTTAAGGTCACTGGCAAGCCTGACTTCTGCTCGACTTGTTGAAGATCAGCCGGTAACATGTACGGCTTTTGTGACTCGCTCTTATGTAACAATCTGTATTAGCGTGCATACTTAGTAGTATTGATTTTAATATTTTCTTAGGTATTAAAAATACTTACTATGTTTATCAATATGTTTTTGTTTACGACTCTTTTTAATAACAGCATTTTCGAAAAAAAAAATAAAGAAAGAATCGCTTAATTTATCTAATAATATCTTTATTCATAATGGTTATTAATATATGAATTAAGATATTATTTTTTGATTCTGAGAAAAGTACATATTATCATATTTATTTAATTATGAAGAAAATGTGAAGCGAATCTATTGCAGAGTATTCCAACTACTACAAAAATTCGAATCCCGCCCGTGGTTTGAATTTTTCTTTCCAAAGAAAATCTTTGAGTATTTAAATGTTCGTATAAAAGTTTGTAATATGGTATTGTAAAACCAAAGTGTGTGTAAAACTCAAAAAGAAAATGGTATATTATTTTTGGCTTTGTCTTTCAATAATGATTTATCCTCGAAAAATACGAAGTAATCATAAGCCTATGTACACTCAAAGTGATTTTTACATTTTGCTAATGAAAATTCCTTTCAATAATATGTCCTACATCTGAAAGATGGATTTTCAGGCAGATTACAGACATCCGTAAAGAATTTAGCCATTCTGAACTGAAGACATAAAAAAAATAATACGCAAAAGGAATATTGTACCATTTGTTGTAAACTACCATCCGGACGTGTCTGGGTTTTTGAATTTTTCATCCGGACTCTATGCGAATTTTTAGCCATTCTATCAGGATATTAACACAGAAAACTCTTAATTTATGGGAAAATTTTATAATTTACAAAAATCTACATTTAATATCTTTTAGGAATCCTGAAACGACTTGGTATATCGACCAACAAACCATTTATTGACAGTCACAGATCCTAATTGAGTATCACTTCGTCTAAGTCTTTGTCTTTTTTCCTAATTTTTGAATTTAACTTCTTGTATTAAAATAAATCAAATACTGAAAACAGAAGATTTAAAGTTGACAAATGGGACTTGAAAATGAAAAGCAATTTAATTATGTAAACTCGCGTAACTTTTGCATGTTTAAATAAATTGAAAAGACACGAGCAGCTTAATATTACCTAGGTACAAGTAACATTTGGCAATGAGTCCCAGATTAGACAACTTTCTGGCATCTCAGAATAATAATCGGCCTTTGTCAGGATTTTTCAAAACGGTAACCCTAAAGCTATTGCCAAACAGACAGGCAAAGCGAATGTGATCCGAAGCGTTTTTATTTGTAATGTATGGAATTGTTTAAATCCAGTCACATAGAAAAGCGAAAGCGATCCGATAGTCTATGAGACTGGCTTCAAAAAATTCCATACATTACAAACAAAAACGCCTCGCTTCGCGTTCGCTACGCCTGTCTGTTTGACAATAGCTTAACTGCAATCCGCCGAGCCGCTCAAACAAATGACGTTACGACCCGATCACGACCCTGCCACTGTGAGCGATGACAAAACGGAGCGGCAAGCGGTAAGATCAAATGTATAGAAATATTTGGAACACCATTGCACACGAGGCACCGCCAGTGGCGAGTTCGCATACTTCCAAAGTAATTACCGTCTTACTACAAAAAGTTAAACATCTGTTAAGCACTTGTCTAAAAATGTAACTGCAAAGAGACCCTTACATCGACGTCAAACGCCGTTTTGCAGTTGACAGTAATTTTTTTAGAGAAGTGGTCAACCGATTTTTAGGGTTCCGTAGTCAACAAGGAACCCTTATAGTTTCGCCATGTCCGTCCGTCCGTCCGTCCGTCCGTCTGTCCGCAGTTTAGCTCAGAGACGCACAGTACTAGAGAGCTGTAATTTGGTGTAAATATACGGATTTGTTGTGCCGAAAAAGTGGTAAAATAAAATCTCGTAAATTTTTTTTTTAGGGTACCTCCTGTACACGTAAGAGGGGATGTTTTTTTTTTTCTCGCGTACCTGCCCCTTAGTGTGGAGTATCATTAAATAGGTCTTTAAAAAATATTGATAGTTTCCATTAACAATTTTTTGATAAAAAAAATCGTTTGTGAAATATTAAGCTTTAAAGTGCTAAATTTTGCTCGACTCGAGTGTCCCCCCCCCTCTACCAGCTAAACGGTTATGTTTGGGGGTGTGAAAAAATTCACAACAGTAGTATATATAACGAAGTTTAAAAGAAAATTATCATGACTAAGTAGGCTTTACAACTTTACGAGTAATAGTCGACCAACTTATAAAATGTACTTGGATAACATATTTTCCTAAACAAAATGTATCGGAGAACATGCTCTTCAACTGCAAATGTAAGTTTGTCAACTTTATTTTTACAGCTGTAATAGGTATGTTTTTACGGTATGTTTTTTGGGGATAGGTAGGTTTTTATCGTCAACTATTTTTAACTTACTTCAAAAAAAGGGGGAGGTTCTAAATTCGTCGTAATCTTTTTTTTATGTATTTTCCCCGATTTCTCAAAGACTCCTGGACCGATTTTGAAAATTCTTCTCTTTAAAATTAAATTCAGCGAATCAGTTTAGTTAATTCGCATAAGTATTTTGATGGGCAACTACGGAACTCTACACTGTGCGTGGCCCGACACGCACTTGGCCGGTTTTTTTAACTTTATTGTAAATAAATAAATAATGATAAATAAATAAATTCTTTATTTCACCAAAAGCCATTATACAAACAATATCCGTATAAGTATGAACATTAATTAATTATAGGCTTATTACTAGGTCATCTAAATAGTACCCTGGCTCCTAAACTAGGCGTAGGTGCCTGTGACTTAGGAGTCAGTGATTCTCCGTAAACAACAGTGAAAACTATAATTATTGTGGATCAGGACGATTATTCAATAAATAACATGATGGCAAAATAAAGATACAGATCTAAGCTGTTCAGCATATAAAAGAAAAAGAGAAAAAAAAAGCAATTAAGCAAAACTAAAAAAGTTTAACTGTGTGGAGTGTAATTGTAGTGAATAAGTATGAGGTGTGTATGTATGTGTTGTGAAACGTGTTTGTGTGTAGTGAGGGGGAAGGAAAGGGTGGAATATTGATGTTAGGAATGATGATTTAATAAATTACCACTATAATTTACCAAGCAGGAGATCCTCAGTATTGTCATAATTAAGTGTATGAAGATATTCTTTAAGTACGTTTTTACAATGATATTTCGGAAATGAGTAAATGTTTAACTTTTTGTTTAGGAAGTTGTACATTTTACTGCTAATAACATAGAATTGGCGTTTGGCAAAGGCAGTTCTATGGCGTTCGTGAGGGAAAACATTATGCTTCAGTCTGCCAGTTGGTTCCCTTGAAGGACGTGTAGAGTGTTTACGCAAAACAGATAGAAGAACATAAAGTTGCCTGACTGTGAGTAACTTGCAGTCGGAATAGAGCTGGAAAGTGGAAAACCTACGTGGAAGAGAGAGCATTACCTTTAGCACAGCTCTCTGGGCTCTCTCAAGGCGAATGAATACATTTTGTGTGGCTCCACCCCAAACGGGTAAGCAGTACGTTAAGATAGACCGGCATAGAGCAAAATATACTATTTTAAGTGTTTCAAGATCAGCAGAAGTTCGTAGCTTCTTGAAGACGTATATCAGCTTACGTATCCGGGACGTAACCTTGACTATGTGGGGGTGCCAGTTAAGATGCTGATCGATAAGTACTCCTAGATATCTTACTTGAGTCGATTTAGTGAGGGAGATGCAGCTACATTGCGCTAATGGATCACAGACGTGTGCTTTTAAGGTGAAGGAATTTGAGGGACACTGGTTGGACCTGATTGCAAAGGGAACGTATACTGTTTTGTCAACATTTAAAGTGAGCCAGTTATCAGACAACCATCTCATCACGGAGCAGAGCGCAATCTCGGCGTTTTGGTATGCCTGGGTCCAGTTACTTCCCTCTACGACAAGAGCAGTATCATCCGCATAGGTGTAGATCTTACAGTTATCGAGAGACAGTGTGCAGAGTTCATTTATATAAATTAGAAAGAGGGTGGGACCCAGGATGCTGCCTTGCGGTACGCCGAAAGAGATTGGAAGTTCGTCACTTTCGTGCTGACCAATTTTAACTATTTGGGTACGATCTTTGAGATAATCTGCAAAGATTTTCAATGGTTGTCCACGAATTCCAATTCCTTCCATTTTTCTCAATAAGCTTGGGGCAGATACCGTATCAAATGCCTTTGTCAGATCTAGGAAAATTCCCAGGCACTTCTGTTTTCGGTCTAGCGTCCTAGCTACGTGATTTGACAAACTTAGAACTGCGTCCTCAGTACTTACTCCACTTCTGAACCCATATTGGTTTTTGGCTAAGAAGTTGTTTGATTCTAGAAAGCTTATCAGATTCTTATTGAGTACTCGTTCCAAGATCTTTGACATTGCTGATAAAATAGAAATGGGACGATAATTATTTACATCATCTTTGCATCCGGCTTTGTGAATAGGGTGGACAAGTGCTTTTTTAAACGCCGTCGGGAAGACACCTGCACCTATGCACAGGTTACAAACATGTGTGATAATGGGAACTAATACTCCTCTCGAGCCTTTTATGATCTTAGATGGAATACAATCATAACCAGTAGCACAGTCAGTCCTCAGACCCAAGATAATGGAGTCAACATCGTCTTCGGTTACCTCAAGGAGTACCATTGAGCCACACGACTGTGAGTTCGCCACAGAAATGGGAACCGTAGAGGATGATTTAAATTTTGTCGCCAAGCTACTGCCTATATTAGCAAAAAAGTTATTGACGTAATTTAGAGAGGATTTAGGATTTTCTAATAAATGTAACAAATCAGAGGAAGGGGAACACTGTGTTTGAAGCTCCGACACTTTCTTAATAACATTCCACGTAGCCTTAACATCATTTTTTGCCTTGCGAAACAATTCTTTTTCGTAAGTACGTTTTAGTTTTCTCAATAGGGAATTGCAGTAATTGCGATAGCGAGTGTAGGTGATTTTTAAAATTTCATTATTTGCTGACATTTTGAGTTTAACATGCATGCGGTCACGGTGCCGTATGCAGCGGAGTAGACCCGGCGTAATCCAAGGCTTTAAATTACGTTCTCTTTTTGGTACAACATGATTGTGTGTGTGCTCAGTAACAATTGAGGAGAGTTTACCTATAAGCGCATCTGCAGCATCATTAGGATCCGTTAGAGACAGGATTGGAGACCAGTCATGGGTTTTGATATTCTCTATAGTGGAATCATAGTCTAATTTTGTCCTAGTTCTGGTGACATCCGAGTTTACACTCCTGTTTCGCAGGAATAGCAGCGTTGGTTCGTGATCTGTTATGGATGATTCAATAACGAAAGCCGTAGCGCGTTTATTTGTTTTTATTAGAATATGGTCTAAACAATTTAAGAGCCGAGTCGGAAACAAATGTGCTGGAAGAAGTCCGTTGGAAGCAGCGCAGTTTAAATATTCATCCGAGTGACCGTCAGTATTGTCAGCCTTAATGTCAATGTTCATATCACCAATCAAGACCACGGAAGATGTTGGTATCTTGAGAACGGTATCGAGGCTGTCAATAAAGTTGTTTATATTTTTGAAAGAAGGCGGTCGGTAAATAGCCACTATTGTAACGTCCTGTATGCAGCAAAGGAGGCAGTTTGCATCAGCAAAGTCTGGCTCTTTGACATCGGCTTTAATGGAAGATTTAACATAAATAGCACAACCATCATTCTGATTGTATGTGGTTTTAGTGGAATACGATGTGAAGCCATCCAAAGTCGGCAAATGTGAAAGTTTACTTAACCAACACTCGGTAAGAATGAGCACGTCACACTGGAAACCTAATAATCGCATGAGCACTGGAACTTCATCAAAATTTTTTGTGATACTTCTTATATTTAAGTGTAATATTTTTAATCCTCTAGTCGGATCTATTATAAACTGCATGCAGTTCTCCGGTTGACATTTGAATGATTTAGAAACGTGAAACGAGTCTATTTCATTATTAATAATATCTTGATTAGCCATTTGTTATAAGGATACGCAAATACAAACTGTGTAGAATAATATTGGACAAAATTACTTTTAGTAAATAGCAATATTCGAGAGAAATATTGTGATTCATGGCAGTTTCACGGGTATGTACTGTATTCGCGTGTGTGGTGATAGGATAAGGTATTTTGTATATGAGTCTATTGAGTTGTGTGAATGTAATGTGCGTGAGTTGTGTTATTTTAGTGATGTGTAAGGTATTAGAGATGAATGTATGTAATAGTGTATTGCTTAATTTTGATGTTACACTTACTTTATAGACTAAAACTAAAAATAAACAAAGAAAGAGCACAGAGAAAAAAATATGAAAACTAGAATTATTAATATAAAAACTACAAACATTATGTGCTAGTCATATGATTAGTTTTTCGTTGTCCACAAGACTGAGACATTTATCGGAATTGACAAGAATCTGTTTGTCTCCTTCTATTTTACGCAGAAATATGTTGCCATTGGAGATCCAACAGAACTTATAGTTGTTTTTGTTAGCGAACTCTCTGGCATGGAAGAATAGCTTTTTGGTGCTTGCTGGTAAATGTTCGGAGATGTACACGGGTTGACGATCACCTGACATACCTATTACAGCTGTGTTCAATTTGTCGTCTTTTCCTTTACCCTTGTTGTAGTTACGTACGGCCGCGAGGAATGTCTGCTTAGTTTGCACAGTTGAGAATTCTGTTATTATTGGGCGCGGGGAGGTTGAGGAAGTTGATTTCACTGGAAGTCGGTAAATATCACGGAGATCTTTTTCATCAATGCGTACTCCGATAGCAGTGCCAACGCTACACACTGTTTTCAATAGATTGGTGCAAGATTCGTTATTTACTTGCGGGATGTTACGCAATTCTACGGCAGAGGATCTTGATTTATGTTGAAGATCAACTATTTTCCGTTCGAGAGATTCAATGTAGGTTTGCTGCTCACGTCGCTCCTTCCTCAGTATATCCACTTCAGTCTTCAAATCTTCGAACTGCTTATTAAGGAAATTAATGGACTTAACAATTCCAGCGTTTGACTCACATATCTCTGAGTTGATTGCCTGTATTTTACTATTCTGGTTCTTTATGTCTTTTATATTCGAAGAGAGCTCAGCTATTAATGTTGTTTGACTTGTTTGGTTTGCAAGGATTTCACGTAGCTCCAGTGTTTCCTGTGAGCCCATCTCTGCTGAAATGCCTTGTGGCGAGGTATTTGTACGCTGACGTTTATTTCTTTGAATGCATACGTTTTCGCACTCTGTCACAGCAGTCGTGATATCCGGTTCAGAGCGTGTTTGGGACTGTCTTATATTGCCAGTCGGTATTCTAGGGGTTTTAGGTGGTGTTTGATGTCTCCCTGTCATGTTATCAACCAAAATAAATAATAGGTTGAGGGCAAATTAATCAACAATAATACACAGGCAAACCGGTATTTCGCAAGACCGATAACAACAGGCAGCAGCGGTAGCGCGTAGCCGATACACTGATCTCGTAGTCGCTTCGTAGCACAGGCTCGTGACGTAGCAGCGCGCGCGGTGAGAGCGTAGCAGCGATGAGTGACTCACGCACGTAGCTCGTAGCACATGAGCGCACCGTTGTTTCGAAAAGTGTAGCAACTGTCTCGGTGGCGCGTTGGTTAAGCGGTCCGGTCACTTGACACTTGGGTGATGGTTCGAAACCGACGAATCACAGTCACTTTTTCAAATTCACTTTGAAGCGTCAACAACACTATTATTTATGTCTCACTCTAGGACCACCCAGTAGGAGGAGTTATTAGGTAAGAATAAGCTAAGTGCGACAAGGAAATGAGTCTCACTACAATCAGCCAATCACAGCAAATGATGCTCAAGTAATCGACACACGTCCTTTGTGTTCAACGTCTAGCGCGAGAATGAAAATGTAGTAAGACGGTTAATGTCTTATTCGCTCCGCTCACCGCTTAGACCACAGCCATGAACGGGCCTTTACGTTTTAATCACTGTGTCTGTATCTTTGACGGCTACCCTAAATGAATTTTACTTCGTTATTTTATTTTAATTAAAGAGAAAGAGGCCAGGGTTTCAAGCGGCTGCTATTTTTTATATCAACAATGAAATCAGATTATCAATTCTTAAGGGTTTGGTTGTTTAAAATGATTTATTGGTTACTTATAAAGTTATAAGAGCTATGAAACTGCACAAAATTACATCCTTAACTTGTCCTTACGAAAAAGAAACATTAAGGGGTAATACTCGTACATTTGTGGTTATGTAAATCATTGCACTGTTGGACCAGGCTGGTGTTTTTTGCGATTTCTGAATGATGAGTACAAACTGAGGCTTTTGGTTCAGCGAAACTAAAGTTGTGCTCGTGTAAAAGGTCGAAAAACAGTTGTTAGTCTGTTTCGCGCATAATAATGCAGACGTTTCATTCAAAAAACAAAAAAAAATCATAGTTACCAAAATGATTTCAAATCGTTCTAAGTTAATGTTCATAGTGCATTTTATTATTAACGGGAATTATAATAAAAAAATAATCGTGACTGGATTGTATGTCATCTAAAATAAAATATAGGGGGCTCTCATTTATTTATATTTATTTTATTCTCTTTTTAACCGACTTCTCTAGTATTTGTTGTTAAAGCGGCAACAGAAATACATCATCTGTAAAAATTACAACTGTTTAGCTTTCACGGTTTTATGTGTATAGCTTGATGTCTGACGGACAGACAAACATACAGGAGAGACAGACGTACAGCGGTGTCGTAGGACCTTCTACCGGGTCCGGACTCGTTTACCTCGGGTCCCGTTTTACCTTATGAGTACGGAATTCTAGAAAGGTCACTGTAAAGTTTTCTATTTAATTCAGCCTCTCCAATTTATCGACATGTAATACAAAGTTGTAAGTGAAAACTTAGAAGCCGGGCCGTTCCGGGATCGAAGCCGTGACATCGCGACTCCCTCGCTTTCAATATCGATGCATACGAAGCCAAAGTTCTCAACAATAAAGTACCAAGTTTGAATTGGACGCTAACATTCACCTGCATTTGTGCAGAATGCAAATTAACTTGAGTAGAAATTGCATTTCATTCCTCCAATGTATATCTTTAATTAAAAGTTTCACTTTTCAACATTCAGCTTTAGAATTTCATCTGAGGTGTTTACGTAAAGGTATAATTTCGATGGTTTTGCTACTACTCTTTCCTGCTACCAACAGTTTACGATAGGCTTCTTTCTTTCAAAGCTTTTATAGATTACTGGAAGTTTGTAGGTGTTTTTAATTTTGCCAAACTGTACAAAAAATATTGCTACGAACATTTTAACGATCTTTCTAGCGAGCGCTCCTGTCGTTTGTCGTCGATTTTTTTTTCTTGACAGTCGGCTCGGCAAAAAGCTCGCCAGAACTTTCGTCGCTGAACTGAGACATTCTCGTTTGTTTCCCTGTAATGTAACATTCGCAAGAAGGCTCATTACAATTAAATGCTCAAGTTTAATGGTGTAATGTCATATTACAAAAACTAGCTTCTGCCAGCGACTTCGTACGCGAATCCTGTTGCTTATGCCAGCGACGATGGGGTAGTCAAAATCGAAGATCTGAAACGTCTGATGTCGAATTCTTAGAGCCTGGGGACGGGAAAAAAAACGGGACGCGCATGACGATTCCAGACGTTCCAGATCTTTCATTTTTGTAAGTCAACAGAGAGTGCCCATTAGGCTGAACAACTCTTGCTAAGACGTCATTCCTATATACCTATGTTATAGTGTAGCTGGGCTCTTGGAGTTTCACATCAGGTGTTCCAGATCTTCAGTTTTTATACGACAACAGGGAGTGCTCATCAGGCTGAACAACTCTTGCTAAGACGTCATTACTGTATATGTAATAGTGTAGCTGGGCTTTTGGAGTTCCACATCAGGTGTTCCATATCTTCAAATCATCTCAGCAGAAAATGCTCATCACGCGGATCAATTTTTGCTATGGCGCTATTTTTGTGTCTCTTATAGTTTAGCTGATCTATTGCAGTTCTGCATCAGGTGTTCAAGTTTCCAAGATAAATTATAGTCTATATGTTGCCCAGACTTAATAGCTATACAACAAAAAAAAACAATCAAATCCGTCCAGTAGTTCCGAAGATAAGCGTATATGGAGTAACTTCTCCCGTTTTCCTAACATTTCCCTTCACTGCTCTGCTCCTATGGATTGTAGCGTGATGAAAAGTATACTATAACCAGCGCAGGAGTATGAAAAATAATTGTACCAAGTTTCGTCAAAATCCGTCGAGTAGTTTTTGTTTCTATAACGGTTATACAGACAGACAGACAGACAGACAGACAGACAGACAATAATTTTATTAATTGCATTTTTGGCATCAGTATCGATCCCTAATCACCCCCTGATAGTTATTTTGGAAATATATTTCATGTACAGAATTGACCTCTCTACAGATTTATTATAAGTATAGATATAGATAGATGATTAAAACGACCGAACTTGAATTTAGTCTGGTAAAGAAAGCGCTATACCATTTAATTTTGAACTGCATTGACTCTCTGATAATACAGAAAATCCGTCGTACCACAAAAACTTTTAAACGTCTGTTGAACACTTGTCTAAAAAAATGTCAGATTATGAAGTTGAAATAAGGTCCGTTTTGCAGTCACACTTCTTTTAAACAAGTGTTCAACAGATGTTTAAGTTTTGTGGTAAGGCTGAATGTCTTTGATGCAATATGGCTCGTTGCGGAAAAGTGATGACCTGGGCAAAAACCCAACAGTTATATAATAAGGAATGGTCAAATCGATCACCTGCAATCTTCTTTAATTTAAATTTAAAATGGCACTTGTCAATGGCCAACCCGCGATCATGGCGCTTGCAACAGCGTCGAAATATCGGGAACTCAAACAAAAATATAATCACGGAAGATATCCCGTAAGTGACATTTTAAATTTAGAGACAAACCGTGAAAGCTTAAAACAGTGTTCTTTAATTTAACTCAGAGGGCGTTCCACCATGTGCAATTATTAATCGATGCTCGTTACGCTCGGCTTCGTTCCATGAATCGATTTTTTCTCCACCCCTGTGGGGCTGGCTGACGGCTATGACCTATACTTGATTGACTGGTATCTAAACTTGCGGTGCAGCCATTCTGAAAATAAACACAGCTTTCACCGTGCGACGCCATGAATATGTATCTGGTTGGATTCAACGGGTTTTGGTACTAAAAAGTCGGTAGTGCAAGTAGAAGCTTGCGTGATTAATGTGGTCTAGCTACCATCAGGCGACGGGAAACTTACTTTTTAGGATCCTATTTTCGTAAAGCACAGAATAGGTAAAAATGTAACTGACTACACTACATTGGAAGAATGTAACTTTTCTTTATTCTGCAAGTTTCATGTGATGGATTCGTAGATTGCGTTCCAAATTCTATCAGTTAAACTTCAAAGGTTTTTCGTGTCTTTAATATGTATCAATATTTAATTGTAAGCATTTTTTATTTATCTGTATTGTATACTACTGGGCTGTGGCTTTCCTCCATTCCTCAACCATCAAAACTGTGTACCACCACCTTTCAATTCTAAAATGTTCAGTTCTTCCCGCCATCTCCTTCGTGATCCGCCGCAACTCCATATTGCCATTTAAGGGCAGCAATGTAATAATAATATTAAGGGCAGTAATATATACGCTATATTATAATATTATAAAGCTGAAGAGTTTG
Source organism: Agrotis clavis (assembly GCA_954870645.1). Lineage (NCBI taxonomy): Eukaryota > Metazoa > Arthropoda > Insecta > Lepidoptera > Noctuidae > Agrotis > Agrotis clavis. The sequence goes on from OX940917.1 coordinate 6,228,414, forward strand.
TTTTGTTAAAAGTGCTAATCTCAGGAACTACTGGTTCGAATTAACAAATTCTATTTGTGTTAGATAGTCCATTTATCGAGAAAAGCTATAGGCTATAAAACATCACGCTATGACCACAGGGTACAGGGTGATTTTTTAGTCACCATCCAAATTTTAATATGTAGATTAATCTTTGGCGAAAATCATTGAATATGTGTTTTTTCTTTTTGTATCACTCAATACAAAAATATCGAGACATCACGTCTCAATGTTATCTATAAAAAGTTGATGAATCTGGACACCGCGCTGTGATGTGTCGCTCAGGTGTAGCGGGGCGGGGGGTCAGCGGGGTGCGCTCTGTCCGTTTCATGCGTCGGCAAGTGTATATTATTTACGTTTAGCTTAGTGACCACACAGAGCGGATGAGAAAATGATTTAATATGACAATTTGAAGTATCGATTTTTTTTCAAAAATGGGGTTAGTGATTGATACCTAATGTCTAGAAAAATTTTGGACGGTGGTAAAAAAGTCATCCTGTATATAGGAACCGAGCAGCGGGAGTGAAAACACTCATATAAACAAGCTGTTGTACCTTCCAAAGTCGCGTCGTAGAAACGCTGATTTAAAGTGTTTTCCAACGCTTTCCGATTTTATTCTTCATAAAGAACGTGCTACGAAACAGTTTAGTTTTCATACAATTCGTGACCAAAATCCTTTGCCATTTCATAATAAGTTTAGCTGGGAAAAATTGGTTCCTCAACAAAGCCATATACTGCAATAGACACTTAAAAAAAACGTAACTCGGGTACTATTGTAGGTAAGGTAGCCCGCCTAAAACGGGTATGCAATTTAAATTACCTGTCGTTCTTAATGAGAAAGTGGACGCTGCTTCTCATAGGAAGAGGCGAGGACGAAACCCGGTTTCCGCTGATTTTGGTGTTTCCTATATCGCGAACTCATACCGAAACCCGACGCACGCACATTTTATTAGAGCGATTCAAAATCTAACTTTATTTACGACGCGAAAATATACATAATTATTATTTTCCAGTATCGTTGTGTCACGTCGTCGTGTCACGTCTCGGTGTGAACTGACCCTTACAGAAATAAGATACAGAGAGAGAGAGAGATTAGAGGCAATAACTAAAAATTGGTGACAACACGTTTGGATCGAGGTCCCTTCTCCCGATGCGTGGTAAAAACTTAATATGAATTCTAAAATTTTGGGGTTATTCAAAACTGTCGAGTTATTTTTGTGATATACGGATCCGTATCTAGGAAATACCTACGTTTAAAAAAAATGAGCTAATGTGTTGTTGATTCGGCGAGCGTCCTCAGCTAAAGAAAGCCTCTTTCTCTTCAAACCTTTTGAATATAAAACCAGGAAATGCTAACAGGCTTAAACTCCTGCTTTAGTATCTCAGAAAGCTTTGCATCGTATCCCAGCAAACATAGGTATAACAATATTATATACTATTATTATACGATACGATATGTTGAACGTTACGTCAAACAATTTAGCGGATTGAAATTTGGTATTCATTGGAGGAGATAAGAGATTTTATGAGAATATTTTTGAAAGTATTACACAAATAAGGCAAACCTTTTCCTCGTCCTAACAATCTTTGATAAAGCTATTTCATTTAAAATACTCGTACATCTATTTATTCTTCTACTGTTTTTGATACCAGTACTTCGGAATTCGAACCATGATTGATTTTTGGTTTTAAGAATATTTTCTTATTATTTGTGCTCCGATAAAATTAATGCAACAAAAAAATATTAAAGGAATTTATTGAAACTAAAAAAAAAACCGAAAAAACTATCAAATAACTTTTCTTTTGGAAGTTTGATTTTTCTAGGGCTGGTTTTTTTGTGTAGTTCATAATCTTTCTTCTATTCATAAAATTTCTCGAGGCGACATGTTTGGACGACATGATTATTGTTTTGAGAGTTTTCCAAACGATGATTGAATCTATTTTTAGTAAATAGAAAACTGATTTGAATTTAAAAGTGTCGATAGATTGTTTTTTAAACGTTAGCCTGGTAAATCGAACATGCTGAAGAATTTTGACAAAAAAAATCAATTTTTCAGAAATTCAACTTATTTTACTGTTTCAACTTAAATACAAATTTTGCCCCCACGATACATAAGAAATTCCTTGTGTAGGATAAAATTATAAAAAAAAAACAAAGATTTTAATCTTCACATTTATCAAACCGCGTACAAAAATTATCACGCATCGGTTTGGATGCTGGTTACATTTTATAAGTATCTAGCTGCTCATGCATTCTAATACAATGGGTGGTGGCTAGGTAGGCACGGTAAAGGCACATTTAAAAATTTAAATCATTGCAAAAGTTAAAGTTTTTAAAACAAATATCTTTGCTTTGTAGCACCTCTGTCGCGGGCAATTCCGTATCACGCGATATTGCATTCCTATAGTTGTGTTCATTGTGATTTTGTGCATTTAAAAACTTTTATTGCATCTTTTGTTGCATAATTTATACAAAATATAGGATGTCCCATTTTGTGGTAGCTGTGTGTTCTCGCTCGTTTTTTTGGTCCATTACGTATGGCTTATAGTTGGATGATGTCACGCAGTTCTGTTCCACTGCCAAATTGAGTTTGGAGTCGTTATAACATAAAAAAGCTTTTTTCTATACAATTTATTAGACTTAACTGTTTCACTTCTCGATTTATGGGAAAGTTAGCTTAATAAAACGTTATATTATCAGTTATTATTATTTATTTTAATATAAAAAAGTAAGTGAGGTGTTTGTTAACTTTTCACGCTCAAGTCACAGAGCCTATCATCCTGAAAATGTGTAAATACCTACGTTGTTGGATACACGCAGACGGACATACCTAGGCTTCCATGCCGTATTTCTCAGGAAACACAACTATAACGTTCATATAGTAACAGATGGCGCCACATGTACCTACGATCCAATGTTTGTCAAAAGCTAGTTATCATAATTATTAATATTATTATCATCCTACAAATGTACTCGTATATCGATACCCCTATACGTGTAATTTCAAAATAATTATGCCTTTCGCAAGGCCTGATGACCCGTTCATTAGGCGATCGATACGCCTGCAAGTACTGCTACCGATGACATTTTCTAGAAAGTTCAACGGAACTTGAACGTAGCGTAGAAGAATCATGTCATTCATGATTCATAAAACTAGGTAATCAAAGCAATTGCGTTTGTGTTCCTCGTAATTTTGTTAAGTTTCAAACGATTAGGTTCTATGTTTAGTTGTTGTGTGTTTTTCCTAATGTTTGATTCTATTTAGATTTTTGTCGCAGTATTTGAGACTTAATGTATTTTTGCCGGTTGTCCAAAATGTACTTTTCAGTAATACAATTCCTTCTCATGCCACTGGTGTGGAATTTAAGTTGGTGGCCTGACGAGGAAGAAGCTAATTCATGTATCAAATTAAAACGCTAGCTAGATGATTTATTTATTTTTATCATGGTAAAATTATCAAATGAGTCCTTCCACCCAGGGCAGAGCGGAGGGGACTCTCAGACTCTTACTGACTAAAACCTACGGTATCCTTCAATAGCCCTTTAAGTTCCGGGGTAACGGAAATTCGTTAGTCCCGCGACCACGCTAGAGATAATTGAATAACTTTAATTTAAACTCGAAGTTATCTAAAAGACTACCAGGAATAGAAAATACATTTAAATCATTTTTTTACATTTATAATGGTGTATTTGAACATTTATCAATTTAACAATATTTTTTCAGTATTACAGATAGATAGTTTCGGTTTTCTTGAACAATTATTAAAAAAAAATCATACATAAATATAAAACAAAAACATTGCTAACAGCCGTTTAGCATAAGTATTAAAAAGTTACAAAAAGAAAATATAATATGCTCGCTGGTGAATTGGCGACGGACGCATGGAGAACATTTGGATTTGCTTTTTTGCGTCACACTCAGGGAAAACTGGTTTCTTTTATTTTTATATACTTTATCAGTTTGTTCATAAGCCTTGTTCTCTATTGCTACAGTTTAAATTAAAATATTTTCACATTATATAGCTGAAGTGATATGTCACAGCTTTAGCCTGTGACATTCTGATTTGATAAGACAACATAGGCTTGGATGCATTTTGCGAATTTTACTGTAGAAACTCGGAACATTGTTACTAGCATTTATTACTATTGATTTATTGTGACATTTGTCACTGTCCCTAACATGAGGCCCTAGATTCGATTACTCGTTCAGAAAAAGGGTTGTTTTAAATCAAATATTTCACACTCCGGGGTCAGGATTTGCACCTGGTTGAGTATGCTTTCCTTCTATACCATGAACTTTTTTAAGTTCTTATTACGTCTTTATTGAACTTTTAATTCCGAATATGCCTAAGAGAGTGATGAGTAATAATTGTTGATGGATGGAGAGGAAGAGGAAGGCCAAAGAAAATATGGATGAATTGTCTAGGAATGATATTATGAATGAAAGAAAAAGGAGTAATGATGAATGACCACAAGTAAAATGGGATAGGGGCAAAAAGATGCAGATAATACCTAATGTGCACTGTTAATAGATGGTTATAACTGGATTTATTTTTGTTATGGCCCACATTCTAAAAGGTAATCTTAGTTCGTCCCAGACGAACCAAAATATAACAATTTTCAATACTTTGAACACGAGTTTATCTGTTCAATCTGCTAGGAATTTTACACTATAAACCAGGGGTCGGCAACGCGCGGTACTTGAGTGTTGTGTAAACTGAAGATTTTCATTTTTTATTAAGGTAATCATCGTATTTATGTTAATAAATTTTATTTCCGTTTTTAGTATAAAATTGCGGATCGCTATTACTTCATTCATCGAATGAATCCCCCCGGCGGTAATGTCAGACTTGTACTGACTAAAATCCACGGTGCCTTCAATAGCCGTTTTAATACGTTCCGGGGTCGCGGATACCTGATAAGACAGTCCCGCGACACCGGCAGGACTTTGAGGCCCTTGACAGCCTCAAGGTTGCCGACCGCTGCGAGACTGTAGGTAGGTACACTGTCAATCGTTTTTCATACACCGTCGAACATGAATGACGCGGACGGCGTCAGTTCTAAACCCGTCCGACCGCCTGGATTTGACACGGCCTTTACATGACAACTTTGAAACTACAAAGTTAGTGACGTAAATCAATAAAAATAAAAATAATATTCAGCCATTATTTTTACGTCCGTGTCAGGGTAAAAGGATAGAGAAATTAGTTGTATAATGTATTGATAGAATTTTAATATTCCGGTTATTATTATGTAGCTAGGATTATAGGTTTTCCATTTTTCAATACTATAGAATGGATCTTACTTTGATTGAAAATGTCATAAGACGCTTAACTTAGTTTATGAGATTGTCTTATCCTGGGGCCACATACCTATATCCTAAACTGGGGTAATAAAATAAATAACCCATCATCATAAAAATCATCATCTTTTCCCCGAATCCTATTGTATACTTAAGGTCAGCGCAACGTTTTCTTCTTCCATTCTCCACTATCAGACGTCACGTATCATTCACTCCTTTTTCTTTCATATCATTCCTTAGACAATCCATCCATCTGCTCTTTGACTTCCTCCCCATCCATCAATATTCATATCCATCATTCTCCTTGTTTTACCAAGTCAGACGGTTTCCTTTCATTTTTTCTGTGTCAGTATACTGACGGGGCCATAATGCCCTCTAGAGGGCCAAAGCCTGTTGGGGCCGCGGGACTTATTGAATTGCCGTGACCCTGGAACGTAAAGGGCTATTGAAGGACACCGTGGATTTTAGTCAGTACGAGTCTTACAGTCCCTCCCGCCCTGCCCTGGGCTGGAGGATTCATTTGATGATTTTACCATGATAAAAAGAGTGTAACAGCAGTAACTTCCAAACTAAAAATAACGAACTAAACCACGGTAAATGCAGTAACTTCAAAACAATAAAAAGCTAATCGGACAAGAGTAACGGTCAAGTGCGCCGTTACAGTTTTACTGCCGCCCACAGTGACCCAGTATGGCCCACTGTAACACATGGTATTTACTTAATTGTGCAACACACAAGTCATAATTAAATTGATAAGAAACATTGTGACACAGCTGAAAGTGCGATTGCTACTGTGTTGAAAGAAACACCAAATAACAACAATCGACAAATTGGAATTATGACCCACCGTAAGCTTATTTTCCTACAGCCATTCAAATACAATTAGGTCCACATTCGCGTAAACATGTAACATACATCCAAACGACTTTGATCTTTGTCAATTTGACGGATTCAAACGATTTATTGGCAAAATGGGTCATGATTCCACTTTGTCGATTGTACATACTAGACTGTCAAAATGGTTTGTTGTAAATATTATTGTCATACTCGCTAGGCCTGTCTAAAGTTAGCGTGACCCTGAAACGTTAAGGGCGGAACTCGGTGGATTTTAGTTAGTACTAGTCTGACACATAGGACTAGGGATTTATTTGATGATTATACCACCTAAAAAAAATCCACTTTAAAAAAGTACGTTGTCCCACCTAAAGAATTTCTCCTGTATCGTGGGTGTGCGTTTACAAATAAAACATAGAAACTCACTTATACAAAGACCCGTTGCGAGCAACCTTAACCACGTGTAAAAATATTCGTGTGTCGATGTCGAAAATGATCGTACGGAAACGTAATACCGGGATCCTATGTAATTTTCACTTTCGTGACTATAACATGACGAAATTTCATCAAGATTCGTTCAGCTGTTCTGATTGATGTTAACGTCTAATTAATAAGGTATCTACCTACGCCAAACTGGTACAGACAGAAACCGGATACTCGTACTATCACGATAGTCCCTTTTTCATATCTTAAAAAAAAAACTATCCTTGCATTGAATAAAATTAAGAGAATTTTATCAATAACTATAAATAAAATAACCTGAACCCAAATTGTTCCCACATTCTTAATTCGAAAACCATACGACTTCACCTCGGTCTGTAGTTGACTGTACATTAGCTTTAGATTCAATTAAACGCTGGTAGCGGGCCAACTGCCTGTCCTGTCGGCTTTATACTGCACCGCGTTTTTCAGTCTAGGCTGAACTTCAGCCTAGCCAGAAGTTATGACGTAATACCTAATACCTTTTTATTTATTGTTGCGGATTTTTACAGTATTTTATTTGAAGTTTTATTGTTTGGCAAATACAGCCGCAATTGAGATACTTACTGCTGTTTAAACCGACTTCCAAAATATAAAGGTTATCAATTCGTATGTTTATATATATATTTTTTATGTTTTTTCGGGCATAAATCCGTCGCTTACCAACCGATTTGAAAAATTCGTTTTCTGTTAGAAATGGTATACTTCCCGAATAGTCCCATGAAAATTTTATTGAAATCGGACTAGCACTTTTGAACATCAACAAAAACATAAAAAGTTATCAACATTGTGTAAACCGATTACTCCGAGGTTTCTGATCCGATTTCGATGACTCTTTTTTGTTCGATACCTATAGTTTATCTGCTATTTGGTCCCATAAAATTTTCATTTAGTTTGGTTCAGTAGGTAGTTTTTATTTTTAGCTCCTTGTGCATGAGTGATGTTATTACCGGTGCTACGGATTATAAAATTCTATTGCACCCGTAAGAATATTATGTATTTGACAATAGTTTCGGTTGAATATTTAAACTAAAAAGGATAAAAAGTCGGCAACTTTGTTTTTTATTTCATTGACTTTTTTGCCACCGACTTTCAAAAGAAAAGTTATTTTACAGTTTTTTGTGTCTGTTTTTGAAGTCGGTTCCAAAAAAAGTTTGTATTTTATTTGATGTTAAATATAGTTTTATGCTATTTGAGATTACTATTACCAGATTTAAATACAGTAGTGATATATTGCAAAGTTTATGAGCTCATTGCAGCAAAGTGAGATAATTTCGGATTCTCAACAATACACCACGTTTGGCTTTCAAACTCGTTCAGATTCTGAGATGATTTACTTTCTTTCTTTTACGTGTGAGGATGTGGTTGTCCTCTGGTTTCAGAATTTATTATGTTGCCTCTGGGAACACCTCAGACTGGTTATCTATACTAATGTTATAAAGAAGAAGAGCTTGGTTGATTGAACGCGCTAGTTTCAGAAAGTACTGGTTTGAATTGAAAACAAAATCGTAAATAGATTTTTTATTTTTTTTTATTTTTCCGGCTTTTGCCACCGACTTCCGAATGAAAGTTTTTTATTTTACCATTATTAGTTTAGAAATACAACAAAAATCTTCGTATTTAATCGGCAACTTTACAAATCTTTACTTTATTTTAAGTCGGTTAAAGAAGTACAATTTCCCTCAACAAAATAATCCTGTTAGCCAAGTAGCCTTCAACCAATAATACAAGCCACATGAGCTATGCCAGCTAAGCTTAACAGTCGCTGAAGATCTGTAAACCGGTGCCAAGTTTTCATGAAAAATTTATTCTACATACAAGGTGTTTCTTAAAACCTGAGATATCTTTTGAAACTTTCTCCCTTTGTAAGTGCCGTGAATGTTGAGTTGAAGGACCTATTCAAAACTCCCACTCCAGGGTTTTGAAAACTAGCAACAAGTATCGTGCTGGAAAGCATTCTTCGGAAGTTAGAGAATAGAGCGGCACCTTACTTCATCTTTCTACACATAGTCACTAGGTGCGTCTACACAGAGCAGTTCAAGTTTAAGTTCAAAATATCGAGTTAAAACCTGAGTTAGGGGCACATACTCGTATATATTTTTATTGCATCTGCTCTGATATGAATGTACCTAACGGTTTAACTAACAAATAACTTGTTAACCATATTTGCTGTAGCAATAAGTGGAATACTTGGTAAATATTTATCCGTGACTTTTGTTTAACCCCCAGACATAGTTCATCCCGTTTTAGGACATCTTTTACGATAGCTAAATTAGTAATTTAATTCTAAATAAAAAATAAATATATTTTTTATTTAGAATTAAATTACTAATTTAGCTTACCGTTGCTTAGTTTCAAAGTCAATTTCACCACTTAGGTACCACTACCACTGTCTCAAACAAAATACGTTACAAACAAATAAATACCATTTCCTTTCTACAATTGTTTTGTTCTATCAAGCACTTTGGCATAAATTACATTATTCCTCTTTTGTGTCAATTGTTGAAGTAAATTTTTGAACTGAAATTGTTGGTCGTCGAATCCACTCGTGCGATACGCAACTTTAATTAAATTGATTAACAAGATATAATAGATTCAAGTACTTATTGTTTTTGTTCAATTTGATAAACTGTTTTGAACGTTTGTTTATTGTTTTAAATTGCTTTCCAACCGTTTCATCTTTATATAATGGCTTGCAATAGGCTAGTCGGTAGCAGAATTGTGGATGTGTTGAATAGAACAAGTGGGAATAAAGACTCCCATTAATTTTATATTTAGTAATCACATCATAGAAGCTTTATTATTCTCCACACCAAGATGTTACAGGAGCTCGTGGCTAAATAATTACAGCGGCACAGGCCGATCTTTCGGGTTAAGTCGCGCTTGCCGAGGTTGGTCTGTGGATGGGTGACCATCTGTCATAGCGAGTTTCCTCCGTGCCTCGGAAAGCACGTTAAGCCTTTGCTCCAGGCTGTCACTTGTACATCTTTGACAGTGGTTACTGTTAGTCAGAAGCTCATAAGTGTGACAACCAGTCTATCCATGGGGTATCGTATTGCCCAGTTATTGGTTTGAGGAGGTCCTATAGGCATTCGCTTTATGTAAAATACTGATACCTAGCTGCATCTGATTCGACTGGAAGCCAACACCAATTTAATCGGGAAAAGGCTAGGCAGATGATTATCAAGATGTTACAGGCACTGATTAACTTGTACAATGCTAATTAGAAAAGGGTGTCTGAATTAGAAAGATCATGATTGTGATACAGATAACCTTACTAAATTGGATTTCATATTTCAATTGTAGTAAAATTTTAAGTTAAGATAGAGGTGTTGTTAAAATTGGGAATGAATCTATGAGAATCCCTCGGAATGGAACTTTATCTAAGCTCTCTATATAAAGCCATAAATACAACAGCCAAAACAACTCCAGCTTTAAAACGGAGCACCCAGAGTTGTTGTCATGTAGCTCCACTCCGATATTAATTATAAAAACTTTATTAGCGCCCGTGAAATTGTGCCAACTGTCACTGCGAAGCGCAATATAATTTTTCGAGGGGCACTGGAGCAAAAATCTTGCTCTGCAATACGTGCTGAGATTTTTAAGTTGAACTGGGATTTCAAGAACACAGTTTGGAAGAAACAATCCTTGCCTGACTCCTTGACTTTCCAATTCCATGCTCGATCTTTTGGGACTGTATGCTTATTGCTTGCGCGATGTGCTTTTTGTTATTCTGTATGGGTGTATTCTTGCATCATCACTTATAGTACTGATAAGGCATAGAGATATCACATTTTTTCCGGCCGATACATGCTATTCAAGAAAATCTCTCCCGATCCTAAGTTCAGATGCTTCGTAGGTACTAAAACTATTTTTGAAATCTACAATCACAGTTTTTAACTGGAACTGGTAGTTTCTGAGATTAGCGCTTTCATCCAAACAAACAAACTCTTCAACTTTATAATATTACTAACGACCCATCCCGGCTCCGCACAGGTGCAATCTCTACTACGTATATTATGAATCTTAAATACATATTAACCTTCCACTTGAATCATTCTATCTATTGCCTAAAAAAAAACATCAAAATCCGTTGCATAGTTTTAAAGGTCTAAGCATACATAGGGACAGACAGCGTGAAGCGACTTTGCTTTATACTTACTATGTGTAGTGATAAGTATTGCACGCAAACAGCCAAACCTAGGCTGTTGATAGAAATATGGCTAATGATTTATTCTTATCCCAGTGACATAAGTTTTACGTAATCTCTATTCGATATCCATGAAAAGGGAGTAGAAGAAGCGACAGAGGAATGCAGTCATAATTTTAGATTAGGCAATCAGCGCGCTCGGCATTTCGAACGAACCAAGCAGCCAATCAGCGTTAGCGATTCGAGGAACATAGCTAGTTACTCGCAATTATCTCGATTGGAGTTCTTTGCAATGGCTCTGATAAAACCAGGATGATTGATTTCGGATTCTTGCATTGATTGCTTTGGTATTTCTTCGTAATTCCTTTAAAGTGCCTCAAATGTCTAGTAGTCTTTGTCGAGATCATGGTTCGATTTTCAAGTCACACAAGTTCATTGAGTTTGGTTACCTGTCATTCGTGGAGTCAAGGATTCGTAGCATATTACATTTGAGTTGAACTAATTAAATTATCAAATGATCCTTACATCATGTGAGGACTGAAAAGGACTGTCAGACTCGTACTGACTAAAATCCATGGTGTTTTTTCAATAATCATTTACGTTTCATGGTCACGTTTCACGTCACCTGATTAGAACGTTTGTTCCCGCCCACAAACAACCCTTTCTGTGACACTGTCACTGTTAGGCCTTTGTCAAATAGACAGGCGATAGCGAACCGAACCGAATCATGTCATATAAAAATGCGAAAGCGATCCGATACTCTAAGTGACAGGCTTCAAACAATTCCATACATTACAAACAAAAACGCTACGCCACGCATTCGGTTCGTCTGTCAGTTTGACAAAGGCATTAGAGATTTTAACCATGGCGCGACGCTATTGCAATTCGACCATTCCAATTACACGTGAAAATCAACCTTACCACTACGACATAAATGACACGTAAATAACATAAATGATACGTTATTGTCTACGGATAAATGAAAAACAAAACACGATCGCACAATGACGTGAAGTCAACCGAATTGCATCATAATTTTTTAGTGGCAAGGTTGATTTTCACTTGTAGTTGGAATCGGTTGAATCGCGTTGCATTGCGGGTAACACAGAACACTGTTACCTACATGAAACATTTTATTACAAGCCAGAAACACTAGCTCGGTAAGGGTGTTACTGAACGGGAATAAAACGTGTAGAAGTCCCGCGTACCAAACTCTTCCTAGCCTTTTTTTACCGTGGTAAAATCATCAAATGAGTCATCCCACCCAGAGCAGGGCGGACTGTCAGACTCGAACTGACTAAAATCGTTCCAGGGTCACGGTAATTCGGTAAGTCCCGCGAAAAACTCTTCCTAGCCTTTCAAGAAAGACAGGTGTATGACAACTATGTACAATCGACAAAGTTGAATCATGACCCACCATAAGCTTATTTTCTTACAGACTTTCAAATACAATTAGGTTCACATTCGCATAAACATACATATCCATGGTAACGACTTTGATCTTTGTCAATTTGACGGATTCAAACGATTTATTGTGAAAATGGGTCATGATTCAACTTTGTCGATTGTACATAAGTAATTTGCGTGTCAACGTAGCTCCAACAGAAAATTTGCTAGTAATAAGTTCTATAGCAACACAAAATGATAATCTTTTGATCTTCCCTTTTAAATCTACAAGATTATTATATTTTTAACATATTTTTATAAACCCACCTATAAATAATCCAGCTCACACTAAACTGGAGTCAAAAACTTTAGTGCAATCGATACAGGTGTCAAATTGGCTCGGAATAAAAATGTTTAGAATTATCTTTGGTCTACAATTACAATTTAAGGGGATTGGTCAGTAAAAATACGGTTTTTATTTTTTACTTTTCTTCGTACATATCTGGACTACAGATCTTACAACTTGGAATATAGTTATTGACTATATGATCTAAATTCTCACAAAGTTGAAAACACGATTCAATTAAATTTTCTCGATACAAAAAAAATGCAAAGTTCGGTCTATGTTTTTTATTTTTTGGACTTTATGGAATAACTACTATGAGTTATTGAAAGGATGTTGTTTTAAATTGTAGAAAATACTAGTATCTAAATTCTGTAAAGACATTTTTTCAATTAATAACAATTTTAATTCATAAAAAGACGTCTATAAGTTTGGGTACATACGCCGTTTTATTCTGAGCACACATTCACTATCGTCCTCTCATCTTTTGCCTTTTAAAAGTAGTGTCATCACTTTCGTTCCTTGACGAATCAGTCAGCCAGCGTGGCTCTTACAGGCTAGACCTGCGACACTTTTTTTCAGATCGCGGCTGTCAGATTTTCGTAATAATAAAATTGGACATGGATAAAAAGATCGAGAAAATAGAAACGAATGATACGTAGGCTTATAGATTATTCAAAACTATGTTTCGCTGTGTTCAATGGGACGTGATTAAACGGACATGATTGTAAATAGTCACGCAAATTTTGTATTTTATCTAACACATTATTTTTATTAATAAATCAAGAATAAAATAAACCAAACTTACTGAAAATCATCGCATGAAATTCTTGACGACCCCTACAGAGAAAACAAGGGAAATGTTAGAATACGTATAATTCTATACATTACGAATTGTTCCTATCAATATAATAAATTACTCACAGTGATATTATATGAATGCTATCGTGTTATCGTACTATTGTTGTCGGATGGTTCCTCAGTGTCCATCCTCCTCTCATGTAATCTTTATGCATCTAAATACCATTTCACATGAACTAATGATAAATGCACTGATTTGCAGTCAACAGTTTGAGATAATTTATGTAACTGAAAACAACTTCTAATCGTATCAAACTGCGATATAGGATAAGAAGCACTTCACTTTTATTATAATTTATTTAGTTTCGTCACAGATTTATAACAATTTCGAAGAAACAGGATTAAAATAAATTAAATGAAAACTGCTGTTGTCATTTTGAATACTTCAAAATTACTTGTCAACTACAAATAAGGCATAGCACCCACCACCCTGTTAAATATCGCCTATAGTATAATGCTGCGACTACGATGAAAAATCGGTGGTCATTGCTGTCTTACCGCGTGTTCGGTACAAGTTGCTTCTCGCTCTATTTATTGCTTTGGAGTCAAAAAAGATCAGTACTGGGCTCATGCTTTTGGAGTCGATAGATAATATCTCTAAGGGTTTCATTTATCAGAAAAGTGATATTACAACCTTGTCCCAAAAAAAAATACTGTGGATAAGATATTATAAAATGAAGATTTAATTATAAAGAGGTCACTGACATTATATTATTGTACTATACCTGTACCTCATATGAGTAAAAAACTACTAAATCCACGCCGCGGCTCGACTAATGTCTATTTTACGCGGCGCTAGTCTGTCATTACATCAAAATGCATCAAAAAATAGTACCAACACCAGATGGTGGAGGACAGGGTGTCAAGCACCCTTAGCTTTCCACTCTCGAACATATAAAGATATCACGCAACCAGCTTTGTTAACGCACGTTAATAAAAGGAGCGTGTGTTAGGGGCTTTTTTTAGCGTGGTAAAATAATCAAATGAGTCCTCCTACCCAGGACAGGGCGGGAGGGACTGTCAGACTCGGAATACTTACTAAAATCTACGATGTATTTCAATAGCCCTTTACGTTCTGGGGTCACGGTATTCGTTAGTCCGCGACCCAGGTAGACTCTCTAAGGGGGAGCCCCGTTATTGTGCTGTCACTCTTTCAGGCGCGCGTGGAACACAACGCACATGTCCATGCCCGTGCGCGCGTGTGTTTGGGGCTTAACGATAATTGGGTATTGTCACTTTCGTAAGGTATGCCAATTATCATAAATTTTCTACCAAATAGTAGTTTTTTTCGTAATCTCGGGACGTCAAAATCTGTGTCAAAATGTTATAAATAAATTTAAGACTGTGAATGATAAAAATATTTACAAAAAATTTATCCACATCAATAAGTATTTCTATCATTTTGTTTTGGTAAATGTTTCGACATCCTTATATTAAAATATTTCTACTAGAGTAATACATGTATTTTGCGTAAAGGGAACACTTTATGAAATGTTGAAGTTGACGAAATGAAATACATAAAACTTTGGATTGCAATCATTTCGCGATAGTGGCGCCTGCTGGTGGCGGTGCGTGGCAACTTTCCCGACTCATCAAACGATGCTTTCGCTTTGACACACGGCCTTAAATGATTTTCTAATGAATTTAGTGAATGATTTGGAAGTTCTCAATGGATATATTTTTTGCAAAAGTTATGTAGAGAAAACTAGATTAAAATAAAAACCAATTATGAGGTTCATTATAGGAAAACAAACTTATTAATTACTTACTTGGTTATGATCCACTTTTGCAGGTTACATCAATTAATATCGTATTAAAGTATTATTAATAATTAGCCCATTTCCCGTGACCTTTGTGACAGGTCATCGGTCCACCTATTGACGCGCCGACACACGCAAATTTCTGTCTGGATAATGCTAGTATATCTGCAAATACAATACATTTATATAGACTGGCCTGTTGGTCTAGTGGTTAGTGACCCTGACCGCTATGCCGGAGGTCGTGGGTTCGATTCCCACCCAGGACAAATGTTTGTGTGATAAGCACGATCATTTGTTCTGTGTCTGGGTGTAATTTATCTATATTATGTATGTATTTAGAAATATATAAATACTTATAAAAAACAAACAACAACAAACAACAAACTAAGCAGAGCTTGTGTTATGGGTACTAGACAACTGATATACATACGTATATCAGTTGTCTAGTACCCATAACACAAGCTCTGCTTAGTTTGGGACTAGATGGCGTTGTGTAATAGTCGTGGAATATTATTATTATTATATCACAATGAGCCATTACTGTCTTATTGGTTTATCAGTCGCAAGCGTGTCTGGTGTTATGTACAGAGCATCGATCTAACACGTCTTTTAACATTTTTGTAACTTTAAGTAACCAGGAACATTGTCGATATTATGATGGAAAGAAAACGTTCGTACACTATAGGCGCTTCATCATTCCTCTAACGATGCGTACAGACTATGTAACATAATATGTTATATAAAATTGTTATATAACATTTTACATACATTTGTCGTGTTATATAACAATGTTATATAACATTGTTACATGGTCTGTACGCACCTTTAAACTAAACGATGTACAATCGACAAAGTTGAATTATGACCCATTTTGACAAAAAATCGTTTGAATCCGTCAAATTGATATAGATCAAAGTCGTTACCATGGATATGTATGTTTACGCGAATGTGGACTTAATTGAATTTGAATGTCTGTTAGAAAATAAGCTTATGGTGGGTCATGATTCAACTTCGATTGTAGATACTCGTACTTCAAGTACATACGCTTGACGGTAAAATACGGAACACTCATTTTTTTTTTACTGTGTAAAATTATCACATTTTTGAGGCCGGGACCCATGGCAGGAGGGACTGTCAGACTCGTACTAACTAAAATCCACGGTAGGACACCGTGAATTTTAGTCAGTACGAGTATCAATAGCTCTTTACGTTCCGGGGTACAGAAAAACTCACTTACTGAAACATAAGCACCTATGGCGAAATGCGATAGTACTATTTTAAGCACACTTCTACCTCCCAATTCTTTGGAGATATCAAGAAGTATGTTACCTACAGCACCGAACATCTTTTAAACCAGTCTCTTAGGTAACATCGCACGTGACTGACGAGTCACTGCAGTCGTAACTTATCTGAGAGCTGCAATACGCGACGCGACGTCGCTTAGGGCTCGCTACACATTTCATTGCATTGCTCCCGTCACTGCGAAACATGTTGAAAAGTCTCAGTGCTTACAATTTTATTGTTGTCAGAAACTGTTTTGAACTGGAACATTGAAGCTTTGTTGGTAGTAATGTAGCTCGATCCATGAATCATAAAATTATTTTCTGATGACGCAATGAAAATGTTTATAAAACTTTTATTATACACCCATAAAAATATTGATAACTTGTATCACTGATATTCAGCTGCGCTTGGTTCGACTGGAAGCCTACCCCAATATAGTTGGGAAAAGGCTAGGCCGATGATGTATCAGTAAGTTAAAAAATCAATTAATATCCAAATCCCTTTTGTAGGTATGTCTGTTAGTTATACTCGAACGACTATCCGTCATAATACAAAAAAGTGTCCATAACTGACTACAATTAAATAACTTCAATAGTGTTAACTAACTAATGTCCGTTTTGACAACTTTTTTAGACAAGTGTTTAACAGATGATTAACGTTTTATAGCGAAGCTGTAAAAGTCTTGGACATGCGATAGTTTAAATGCCGGTAATACGGAACGTGCGATAAATTCCGAAACCTAAAGTTAGTGTCACAAAATTTTGACCAAAATTCGCTGCAAGTTGCTGTTCATAGATGCCGTAGGCATCTAGGGATAATAGGGTATTGTCGCACGTTTCCCGCCCAATCTGTTTAGTCGCACATAAAATCTGATCGAGGCATCGCATAGAAAGTGAGGCTGAGCTTACAAGCGCTGCGTTATATGTCAGCTGTCGGAAACGGTTATTGCGGCGTTTGTAAGCGAAGCGAGCACCACGAGCGTCGGGAGCGATGCGAGCAGTGGAAGCAAGCGGTCGCACTTTGAACATTGAATGCGTTACGCGACAATGCGACTTTCCGTACCAATACCCCGAGTAACTTTAAATGGACCAGTGTTTAATTAAATAGTTATGATTTTACGATTGCACTAGAAAGCTATTAAAGCAAGCTAAGCTGTTAGTTTTATAACATTTTAAAACAGTGTGTTGAGTTACCTAATGCAACGGGCAGGCCTAGCAGAACACGGAGTTTCTATGGAATAGGGGGCCAGCTTATACTAATTCAGCGAGGCACTGATGTGCCGCCTACCGAAATACTACATACCAATAATAAACGTACCAAAAATAACGCTGATCTCGGACCTAGGCAGAACAACGACCTTTTTAAACCAAATAACCAATTCTAATACTTATGTCCAGTTAAAGAAAACCTATCTGCATACAAGGAGTCCCACGTAAAACATTTAGTTTCACACAAGAGCCATATAAACATTAGCTTGACTAATGAACTGACGATTGTTTTCTTGCAATCACTAAGGTAATCGATTGTTAGCATCAGCCGATCAAACCGACTACATTTTTAATTTAAAATGCAGTTCTGACACGCTGTCAGTGGATACCTGATGTAGGCCAGGCTATACAAAATTCATCAGCTCACGTGTTCAACTCAGGCCACAAATTGTGCATTAAACAGACTGTTCGGCAAACATGTCGCTCGACGGAGCGTGTTTATGCAAACAGCATAGGGTTATGGAATATGGAATTGTTCATGGTTATTATCGGGTTACGGTTTTCTATTGCTGATACGATTTTGATAGCGTAAATGTTTTAGGAGAGAACTTATCGATTGTTTTAAGAGCAAGTAAACGCCTTCATGAGAGATCCAGAACAGCAGTGGTAAAATAATAAAAGTCAAACGAAGCTCTTGAACTAGTATTGCGACAATAAAGGCAAATAAAAGGAAGAAAGGAACCTTTTTAGTTTAGGAGTTAGTGGTATAGAATCGTAATCATAACAGATATTGCAAACTTTTTGAAATGGTAACGCATTGTCAAACGTATTTGCAGCAAATCAGTTTACAAACATCCATTGTCTATTTTGACAAAACTCATTTTAATCTACCAAATAATGACATCAAAAATCGAACAAATACCTTATAAAGGCGTGCATAAAGTAAAGTAAAATAAAATGGCACATTTTTAGCCCTCTCCTTCGATCTTAGCAGAAAATGGTGCAGCAAAATGTGATTGCTCAATTTCTCCGTTTAATATGATGCGAGCAAAAGCTCCTTATCACAAGCCAATAAAGAGCTTATAGAAGCAACGACTGTAATGAAACATCTACAGGGCAATAAAGAAATAAATTTACCTTAAAATAAAGTTACAAACGAAGATAGTGTAAGACTAGAGTGGCTTGGTCTTAAATCTGGAAAGTCGGACAGACCAGTCAGTTTAGCTAGGTATAAGACCGGACACTTTTTTTATTATTTATTTAACGTTCGCGTTTGACCCTGATGTTACGCGAAGCTGTGGTCGTCGGTGAAGCATGCCTGCCAAGAAGTAACCTATTCACTCTTAACTTGAAGACACTAAAGTTATAGCTGAAATAAAGACCCAGGCTGGGAATTCCTCTTCTTAGCTGTGCGCACAATAAAATTATTGGTAAAACGCTTTGTATGTACCGGAGAGATGTCCACCATATAACGATGGTGCATTGCCAAACGTCATGTAGTCCGATGATGGAAAGGGCCAAACGAAATCAAGTGCAGTTCCATCGCACAGTAACCGATAAAAAACCGACAGGCTGCCAACTCAGAGTTGATGTTATTATTTTTAGTATCAGTATAAAACAACCAACTTTTTTGAAAAATTTAAACTTCTTTCATTTCAATGGAATAACACAATTACTTAAACGAGCGCGGCTAGCGCTAGTTCGCTCTCTTGCTCTTGCGATAAAAGTAAGGCGATCGAAGCGGAAACCAAAACATGGCAAATCTATAAGATCAAATTCAATAAGCCTAACAAAAACCCGGACACCAACTAATTTGGCCGGACACGCAACCGAAAAGCATGACTATGTCCGCCTTTTTCCGGACTTCTGGCAACACTGTGTAAGACCATGTGTTACATTCTCAAGGGTCCACTACAAATTGACTCGATCGAGTTGTTTGCAAAGAATTATTTGGAACAGCTTGAGTTCAAAGCGAGGTTCATTAGGTCGATACAAACGATTTTAGATTCGATGCACATGTTGGTCTATAAGCAAGCCTCTTAATACGTAGGTGTCGTATTTGATTCTAGTTGTTACACAGTTACATTAATAAGAATAACAGAAGATAAAATTTCATACATATTTTTTTTTCCTTTCTTATCATGCAATCAGTCTTAAGACAATGAGCAGATGATTTGCAATTACATATTTTGAGAAAATCTGTAGTGCCTGAATTACTATTATTGGACAAATCGATATATAGCATATAGCCGTTCTAGATAATAATAATATAGACTATCCAAAACAAGTTTTTATTTTTTATTTGAACCAATAATTGCTGAATAGTTAGCTATAAATTAAGTTTACAATTTCCAATATCTTAATTTATACATAATTTGCTGAGAGGTCTTAATGTCGTAATTTCGTAGCAACGCCTTATTAAAGGTTCATCCGGTGTTGGTGGCCGGCACAAAAAGGTATTTCTGCCGGCTACCGGTATTTCTCCGTCCCGATATAAAAGTTAGAGGTGTCATTTAAATTATGACCAAAGGAGCGTAATTTTTGAGTCGTGAGTCGCAGAATTTGCTTCAGCCTTACTTTGGCCAATCCATAGGCGAATTATCATTGGATTGTTACTCAATATCTCACCCTTAATTTCTACAAACTGTTTTGTTATAGAGATTAAATTTTTTTGTGTTTCTATATGATTGTAACTCAAAAACTACTGAAACGAATTCAAAGGTTCTTTCACCATTTTTGAGAGGCCAGTAAAAGCTTACTTTCTGATATCAAATGCGATAATAACGAATGGTGTATGATAGGGCTATAGGTGATGGCATTCTGTTATCTGTATGAAATGACTGTAGGAAATGAATGTCTGTAGGAAATGACCCAAAAAAAACTTTAATTTATATATATAAGTTGTGTGTTCTAAAAGCAGAAGACGCCAAGATCATCAGACGTCAGCCAACTTTCCTTCCTAAAAGATCTACAGTTTAGTTAAACCTTCTGAAACTGCATTAAACAAATCAATTCCACCTCAACTGCTTACCTGCTATTACGTAGAGTAAACACGTGAAATAATAATGCTTTAACAGCCTGTCGCCACATTAGGGTGCAATATCAATTGAGTGTAACAGCCGCTCGTTACCCACAGTGCTTTGCATCGTGCATGACTCGGCACTAACACAAAACAGCGCTTTTTTAAATTACCTCCACTTTACTTTATCGGTGAAACAGCCGTGTCATTTCATTAATTAATTCTTCACTATCTGTGGCTCATTACTGCGGGTGTAAACTTAAAGCTTTCTTTCAGTTGTAAACCTTATAGAGCATGATTGTGATCTCTTAGTTAGTACACTTGGGAGCAAAAGTATAATTAAAAACTAGTTGAAAAATAATAAAAATGCAATTGTTAGCTATACAACGTGTAACGTTAATACTGAACAATGTTTGTTCTAAAACTTTTGGAAAAAAAAATATTTTTCATACTGATGGGCTCGATCAATTTCTCATTTTGTATGAAAAATCATTTTTTTTTATTTTTGCTCTGCCAGCTAAAACTTGAAAATGATCCCACGGGAACATAAAATCGGGATTAAAAAAAACATTCCTATGTTAATCCAGGTTGTCATTCTTGTCAGTTTAAGTTTTCATTTTTTCGTTCACTTTCAATCATTCTCATTCGTTCGATCTCCAGCATCCTTCATTCTAAGCTGTCACCACCACAACATCGATGCTCGACGCTTTGTTTGTCCATTTGTCTATGTCTCCAGACTGAAATAGACGTCTAGGCTATTGAGATACTTGAATTCTGTAGATAGCTGTGGATCTAGAAATCTAAATCTATACAAAAAAAAATAAAGATGTGTGAGCATTTTTGACCTAGTATTTTGACCCATTATTGTAATGTAGTTTGTTTTAAAGGTTAACATTCCCGTCATACTCAAGACTTCATATTTTAATATTTAAATTACTAGAGGAAACAACCGGTATAACAATGCCGAACAAAACATTTGTTTACTGAACAATAACCATCTCACTGAAATGATTTCTCCAGTAGATTAATTAATTGATAGACAAACAATGAGCTTTTCAATTTCAATATATGCGATTGGTGATTTTACGGATATTCAAATAAAAGATAAATAAATAAATTCTTTGGCAACATTGTTACAGATAACGAAGGGATGTTATTGTTTTAGATATTATTATTTATTTATTATAAGGCCTTTCTTACTCAAATTGTTGGGAAGATGGTATTTTCGTATTCTTAGTTTTATTACCAATTGTATTGGAGTCTCTATTTTGACTCTTCCACACAACTTAGTGTGCTGATAAAACTGAGCATTTACTTGTAATGAGCAATCTTATGAATGTTGCATTACAGAAAAGCAAATATGAGAGCGCCTTAACGAGCATTCTAACGAGCATTCTAGAGAGTTTTTTACTGAGCGGACTGTTAAGTGTAACATCTTCATGAAGAAAAATTTTTGACGACCACATCCAGAGCGTTCCCTAAAATATCGTTTAAATGTTTGAAGCGATGTTTGGCTCTATGTTTGACTCTGTTCAGCGTTCAGTTCGACGACGACGAATGCTTTATGTTCTGTTAAAAGTGAATACTCAAGTCTATCGGTACTTTAAAAAAATAAGCAATCGACGTTTGGATTTTGTCAGTCTGTTGTGTTCCTCAGAAGAATATGGAGAAAATCCTTCCAATCGTTTCTTTTATTTTGCCTTTTCAAAAAAATACATTTAAATTAATTATCTTATAATTTAAAAATAACAGAACATCACCCCTTGTCCCTGAAAAAAATAGTCAGTAGAGTGAGTGCACACCAACAGTAATAAGTACGTGAAATATAGGTAAGTTAAAGTACGCAGATTTGGCATTTATCTTTATTTTTCCTTATCGATGTAACCTTCACATTACAAACTGATTTAAACCGTGATGCCAAGTGAAATACGAAGTAGCTCAGGTGTGAAAAGTCGCGACTGCTCCACTGACGTGAAAATTTAAATGATGATATGAGCGCTTTAACGTGAAAGAGATTCGTATCAGTCTTCTGAGACCTTGGCGCAAACGTGACGTAAATCTAAACGATTTTTGAATCAAATATCTATGCGACAATCTTTTTATTGACTTTTCGACATAAACAGTATTTTATGTAGGAGTTTTTTCTTAATTTTCAAACCATTCTGCTTTGTTTACGTTCGCTCCGCGACAAAACTGAAGCCCTAGCATGACTTTTCACGTTTCTGTGACTAAATGTGAACTTTGACGTTGATTAGTTCCTCGTACGTAAACTAGTGGCACTCTTTCATTTTCTGTATAATAAACGCTGTACATACGGACATATTGTGCTAAGGCCTCTGCCTTTATTACGTTCACTCGCGATATGGGAAAGACAAAAACAAAAGAAACACGAGTTGATCAATGACCGCACAAAAATGAAAGGGTACCGTTTGAGCAACTATTTTCAGAGCACCTATTGATGTTTTTTAATGAACGCCCGTTGGTTTGGTAGTTCGATTCTCGGACTGTGTTTTTACTGGATCTTGCATTTTTAATTTCTATGTTGATGACCTAGCCGCATGCCACAACGGCGGGTTCAAGATTTCATGAAAGGAATTAAATAAATAAAAAATAATTAAATTAAAATGAAAAACTATATTTTATTTTAATGCTTACATAGACATTGCAGTCTCTCAGAAAGAAAAAAAAAATCAGACTGATTTGCATTTCATATCAATGCATGAATAATTACTTTCCTTGAAATCGGCAGATTTTTCGTAAACATCAATTAAAATAAAAAACTTAAAATAAAAAAAATACATTTTTATAAAATTTTCCTGACTGTTACTAATAGGTCCCTAAACGGACAACCTAAAAAAAATGATACATCCATTTGGCCTGGACCACCCTGTATACTAATTAAAGTTTAGGAATATTATGGCGGAAAAAAAATCGCTTTGCATTCACTGCAAATATTCTACAGAAATCTACTTGAGAATATTTTAGCTCTCGTTCGCAAACTTATGTAAAAGTACGACTTTCACCATACATTTTTCATTAAGTTGTGAACAGTGTGAACTAGCCAAAATTTATAGCTGAAACTACTGATGTTTTATAACTTTCATCCATCAGACTGGAGCGCTCAAGCAAACATTTTTGTTGCAGTGCGAAAGGTTTTAAACATTAATATTTTCTCGACCTAAATGTTTGAGGGAGTTAATTATTTTCGTACCTAATTATCTAAAACTTTTTTTTAAAGATTTTATTAAACATTGCCCCGCACTAGGATTTTCTTCCTGTGTCGTGGGTGCGTTTACAAACACAGAAAGTCACATACACAAACACCCAGACCCGAGGCAACTATTTGTAGATCATACAAATGTTTATTTCGTGCGGGGACCGAGCCCGCAACACTCTGCGCAGCAGTCGTTCGCTCTGCCACTGCACCAATCGTGTTGTCAAATCTAAAGTATATACTAATATTCTAAATAATAATTATCTTTATTTCAGACATAAGTCCATACATTTTTATTTACATTAGATAGTGTTATTTGGGTTAGTAGCACACAATAAAATAAAAGAAAAATGAAGTGTTAGTAATTTGTTAGTAAAACTTAAAATAAAACAGAACAAGTAACAAAAAGAAAAAAAAAAACACGTTCAAAAACCTATTTTCTATTTTTAAGCAGGTGTACACCTGGCCAGTAAACAATAAAGGAACTATTTATTTTGCCAGCTAACGTTTTGAGGACAGTGGTGGTGCTAGCATGGACCCTGCTCATTATCGATGCAGTTCTTCTCCTAATGATGGAGAAGAAATAATCGATGGAAGCATCCGCAAACATTGCGGAAGCGGTGCAGTACCTTGGTTTCCTCAACACTGCCCTCAGAGCGTCATTGTACTGAACCCTCAGGGCGTTGTAAACTAATTAACTAACTAAAGATGAAGAGTTTGTTTGTTTGTTTTAACACGCTACCTCATAAACTTCTGGTTGGAAATGAAAAAATCGTTTTGTGTTGGATAGTCCACATATCGAGGAAGGCTTTAAGCTATGTAACATCACTCTATGACCAAAACGAGCTGTGAAGAGATATAGTAAGAAATTGTTTCCAAGGACCATCCTTATTTGTGACCACAACTTTTTCATAAACACATAAACAAAGTGGATAACTTAGCATAAAAAGTTATTTTCTGTAACAGAAAAGCTGTGTTATTCCCATCGGAAAAAAAAATAATACGAACTTCGACAAAATACAGAATAATTGAAACCTTATTCGGATGTTATGCCTATTATATGTGTTATTAATTCTTGAGAAATAAGAACGTTTTGAAACCGAAACGTTTGTAACAAGTTGCGTGTTCAGCATGTATAACCAAGTGTTTATAATGTAGTTGTTTTAATTCTCATAGTACTCCGTAACACGGTTGCCATGGTGATAGACAAACAGTTAGGGTGTTTCTATGTAGCTGTGGGTATTACCACTATTACCAGGTCATGTTTATGGGGCTGGTATTTTAACCCTTTATCATGAAAATCAACATTTTCAAACCTCATTTTATGGGACAAGTAAATTTAGTGAGTGTATGTGAAGTCAGAGATTATTTTTTAAACTTATTTTTTCATAGTAAAACTTCACTCAAAAAAAAAGAGTTGTGTGTTACCAGTGATGGCGTATGTTGACAAAACGTGGTCTTTTACTAAAGGCCTCATTAGTAAGCTCAGTATAGTCCAACGAGCTATGGAGAGGACTATGCTCGGAGTCTCGTTGACGAACCAAAGTTACCAACATAGCCCAACGAAATTGCAAGTTGAAATGGCAGTGGGCAGGCCATATAGCACGCAGAACTGATGGCCGATGGGGCCTTAAGGTTCTCGAATGGAGACCACGCACCGGCAAGCGCAGCGTAGGACGTCCACCCACTAGGTGGGCAGACGATCTTATGAAGACCACTGGATCACGCTGGATGCAAGCCGCTTCCAAACGGTCCTACTGGAAGTCTATAGGGGAGGCCTATGTTCAGCAGTGGACGTTTTATGGCTGATATGATGTAACACAATGACCATTGACCGTCCTACAACATCTGTTAAACACGTATCTAAAAAACTGTCAACTTCAAAATGGCATTTGACGTTGATGTAAGGCTCGTTTTGCAGTTACACTTTTTTATCCGTTATAAAATCAGTTTTTAACAAAAATAACTCCACTTAAAAATTGAAAGGTTCAATCACCTCAAATGGGTGTAATAAGCATAAAGTATCGAGGCATTGGTTTCAAATACTCGAAGTCGTGATCCGTAACAGGTAGCATTTACCGACCGGTAATCTTTCAAGTAATCCATTTTGTTACAATTGCCGATTGGCTATAACAGCGTGATCGGTTGATGTATCTTCTGTTATGTTTTATTGTCGATTTCATTGCCTTTGAATTGTAGCTTCGGGCTCTTTGAATTGCTTGTAAATACTGTATTGACCTTTTAAAGGAGATTTTGTATGTTTATTTGTCGTAACGGTTTGCAAATTTCTTTGTGTACTTAGTTTACATTAACATCTTACATTAACTTCTTTTTTGTGAAAAATGTCTTTTTTTGAAATAAAATATCTTTTTCCCATGACCCAAGGCCTGGCTTTTATCTTGGCGTGAGCTTAATATTGCCATACAAAAAGGCAATGCCGCGCCGCCCTCCAGTCTCTTGGGAACACTACCAGTTGACATCGTCGTGGAGGAATTTTTCGATGATATATAACAGTGTAGCTTAGCTTTATTATATTTTAATAATTATATTATTATTACTAATTTTGTTTTAATTTTATATTATTAATAATAATAATGAATATCTTTGCCAAGCCTTTTTCTAATCTAACCAGGTACAGCTGAAATAGCTGTGATGTCGACAAATCGAAATGTGAATATCAAGATACTAATTATTTCCTATTTGCTTGAAAGGATACTAAATATAATAAAATTCCAATAACTATACCTAAAAGGATGATGCAATTTTTGGGCCCACCCTCCAATAGCAACATGTAATACGTCATTGGATAGGTATTTTTAAGCTGAACAAAAAATATTATGACACCAAGTCTGAAATGTTAGTCCGTTCTGAGATATGTTTGATTTAATATGGCAGTTTAAGAAATGACCAAATAATGTTTTTTTCGTAAGTTATTACATTTTCGTGCAGAAGGGGAGGAGGAGAAGCTCTGTTCTAAATAATGGAAGCCGCACGGGTCAATTTTCCATGTCAAGCCGCGCTTGCAGAGGTCGGTTTATGGATGGGTGACCATCTATCCGAGTTTTCTCCGTGCCTCAGAAAGCACTTAAAAGCCTTTGATTACGGCTGTCATTTGTAGATCTGATGATTAACGGTAGGTTGAAGAGCGATTTTAAGCTGTTACTCAAATATATTTCAACAATGCGTCAATCAATGTCATGTCGCATTCAGTCACTACACATAAGAGCTAGACGGTTTTTTTTACATTTTAAAATCATACAAGAGCTAGTAGGTTCAATTACTAAGGTACTTACTATTTCACATCAACTATGGTATTCAAAGCTATTGTAGGTACCTGCAAGGCCCGACGTTGTTCTGAAGGCACCTGTGCGCATCATTTGTGTCAATACTTTGGTACCTAGGGTCAGATGCCATACAGTATGTCATGGGATCTAGAGGCACTATAAGTGGCGTGTGGAGTGGAGGCACAATGCTGGGGCACCATCTCCGCTACCTCTGACAAGTCGAGGCGCTGCGGGAAGAGCTCCGGCGTAATCTCATGGGACTGTCGCCACCGAGGTTTGGCAACGCTGCAATCGCGGCGGTAAAACCCTTCTTGGAGGAGTGTCAGACGCAGGTCCACACCGGATGTTTCGGGAGGTTCCTGTGTCGAATTGTGCGGTAAGAAATACGTATGCCTGGGTGTAACCATTGCGAAAATCGCCCGGAGGTGCACACGATCGACCATACAGTGAAAGTATGCATAGCTTGGGCGGGGCACCACTGCGGAGCCAGACGCAACCGTTTATTAAGAAGTAATCACCTCCTCCTGCTCCTCCTAAGCAGCGATGCTAGCGAAGTAGGAGGCGGTATACGTGAAGGAGAGGACAGCCTCCATCTCACGACACAACCGCTGCGGGCGACGCCTACGGTATTGGACGTCGCGAGGCGATATTTGAACCGCAGTAGTCGAGGCCTGCCCCGAGATCAGGACATGTGCATCTGGACTGAGAGCCCGTTTTTTTTTTATTGTTGGATCAACTTGAAACTTACAGGGGTTTTAGTTAAAAATAGTAAAAATTCGATGCCGCAAAGCATAAATTTCTTAAACGTGAAACAAAGCTGTTATAGGCAAATATCTATGGCCCTCAGTTCAGACGCTCGCTAAAAACGGCTTAACATAAATCTCAGAAAGTACTACCTCTGTGATAATAATTTTTATTTTAAATTTTAGTAAAGAATTTCTTAAAGATTTTAAGAAATTTACAAATTCCTAGAATATAGCATTACTGATTTAAAGCAGTTTTACTTAGGGCTCTCAGTCCAGACGTTTATGAACTGAGAGCCCCACTGAAACATAGCTTTAAATGAAGAAATACATACATTTGCTTCTTTTACCATATAGTTAAACACCCCAATGAATTTCTTAAAAAGAAATAACGACATAGGAAGTAACGGTTGAAAGGTAAATTGCAATCGAATTTTCGGATAACGTCTGAACTGAGAGCCCTTATATTTTCGGTTTTATCGGCTATGTGCGGGCTCCGAGTTTGAAATAAATTAGCTGAAAAGTTTTAAGAAATTTTTAAGTAAAACTTAACATACGGCTTTTTCTTCTAAATGCTATACTTACCGAGAAAAACCATTTTTTAATTTTTCATTCGAACAATTTTTGTAGGGTAACCATGATTTAAAAATCTCAAAAGTCTGTTTCAGACTTGTACTAACAAAAACCCACGGTGTCCTTCAATAGCCCTTTACGTTCTGGGTCCACGGTTACCTGATAAGACAGTCCCGCGACTCCGGCAGGGTTCGATTATTATTAATTATTTATTTCGGACCGGAGTAATATAATATGGGTGCTAATTAAGGCAGCTTCTTTAAAATGTCATTCTCGTCTGCAAATATATTTAGTTGTCTAATGAATTAATAGGTCAGCGACAAACTTTTAGCGTCTAATAAATGGTTTATAAGCGACCATATATTGTAAAACAAGCTACTGTTAATATGACGCAACATGGTGATAATTCTTAAGCAACTAAATTTGTGATATGTCTACTCATTGCCAGCTTCTAATAAGTGTATCAACTTCATCTATAAAATAATATCAACGTACTCTAATTTCATAGAGTCACCGTTATTTTTATACTTTAGCATAAGTAATTGATGAGTGAATCTACTATATTTGAACATAAAATTTCCTTAATATTGTCATCAAATAATGGTCAACAAAAGCTATAATTTCATGTATTCGCCTATCTATTTATAATGTTACCATAAGTAATTGACTATGGATGGTATTTAAAAGTACTTCAATTTATTTAAAAGTACTTCAATTTATTCCCATTTTATTTACCTAATTTTGTCTGTGTTCCACCAAATATACTGAATGTGCACCAAAATATGTTCATTAAAATATGTCATAACGAGGTGTAATAAAAAAAATCTACCTAAGCAGGGTCGACGAAGCCCCGCTTCGCGGGGCTTCTATTTCTGTGTACAAGGTTTAAAGGAACCTAACCAAACCGAACTTCGGGGTGTCCCTGAAATCTTGCTAAAGCGAGTTTTAGATTTGGTGCACATTCAGTATATTTGGTGTACAAAAAGAGCTCGCTCATTGGTGCAAATGGCCGGTCGCGCCCCTCTGATTCCCAACGAGCGTCAGGTACACTCCCGCGCTTGTGTTGCAAACTTTCACGAAAAAAGAATATGATTTATTAATTTAGTTGTTGAATGAAAAACTTTGATTGCTAATTTTGAGGCTGGATTTTGATTTTATTAGCAGACAGATGTTGAATCTCTAAAATATATAAAGTAGCTCACTTACAACATTAGTCGCTGAGTTATCAAATCAGAAGTAAATATATTTATCGGTAGCTCGGAGTCATATTAATTTACGCTCGTAAATTGACGCTGGTTTCTTGATATTTTGTTGGAATAGTAAAGATGATGAATTAATATAATTGAAGCTGTTCTATTAACTCGTCGCTCACATATAAAAAAAGACGCTAGGTTGCAGGTGCTAAAGAAAACTTTTGTTGCCGCACATATAATTTCCCATATAATATTATGTACTTATATCTATGTTAGTAACATTACATAAAATTAATAATGTCAGATTAATAAAAGTAATTACATATTTTGATAGTTGATAACATTATATACTTACAAATAATAATCAAAATAGTAAAATATTTGTTCGTTGATTTTGTCATTTACAAAATCCACGAGGTCAATTTCAGATAGCATAGGTCATTGGAGCCGCTGCTGTGTAACCGGGTCCAGTACCACAGGAATGGGCCCTCTAAGGGAGGCCCTGTCATATTGCTGACAGTTATTTGAAGCGCGCGTGAAACACGACGTGTCATCGACCCGGCCATGCATATGGTCCATGATCGTATATTGATCCCATTACTGCCTACCGGAGTCGCGGGACTGTCTTATTAGGTAACCGTAGCCCCGGAACGTAAAGGGCTAATGAAAGATAACGTGGATTAAGTCAGTACAAGTCTGACAGTCTCTCCCGTCCCTCCCTGGGACTCATTTGATGATTATTACCAAGTAAAAAAAATAAAGGGGTTATGACAAAAATAGGCTCGAATCATGTAGTAGAGTCGTAACATAATCTGAATACTCAATCGACCTTAACCGTAACTGAAGTTCGACTGTAATATTATTCTTGTCGTTGCATTGTTAGAAGATGATTAGGAAACCATATTTGTAGTCTCGGTTTTAGTCTAAGACGTCACACATAATTTTATAAAGATTAAATTTCCGAACGCAACCCTACATGTGCTGCCATCTTTGAAACTAACTGACGTTTGAGATTTTTGAATCATGGTTACCCTACAAAACTTGTTCGCATGAAAAACTAAAAAATGGTTTTTCTCGTAAAGTACAGCATTTTAAAGAAAAAGCCGTATGTTAAGTTTTACTTAAAAATTTCTTAAAACTTTTCAGCTAATTTATTTCAAACTCGGAGCCCGCACATAGCCGATAAAACCGAAAATATAAGGGCTCTCAGTTCAGACGTTATCCGAAAATTCGATTGCAATTTACCTTTCAACCGTTACTTCCTATGTCGTTATTTCTTTTTAAGAAATTCATTGGGGTGTTTAACTATATGGTAAAAGAAGCAAATGTATGTATTTCTTCATTTAAAGCTATGTTTCAGTGGGGCTCTCAGTTCATAAACGTCTGGACTGAGAGCCCTAAGTAAAACTGCTATAAATCAGTAATGCTATATTCTAGGAATTTGTAAATTTCTTAAAATCTTTAAGAAATTCTTTACTAAAATTTAAAATAAAAATTATTATCACAGAGGTAGTACTTTCTGAGATTTATGTGAAGCCGTTTTTAGCGAGCGTCTGAACTGAGGGCCATAGATATTTGCCTATAACAGCTTTGTTTCACGTTTAAGAAATTTATGCTTTGCGGTATCGAATTTTTACTATTTTTAACTAAAACCCCTGTAAGTTTCAAGTTGATCCAACAATAAAAAAAAAACGGGCTCTCAGTCCAGATGCACATTGATTTAATGTGCATCTGGACTGAGAGCCCGTTTTTTTAGTTTTTAGTTTTTTTAGTAAAAATTCGATACCGCAAAGCATAAATTTCTTAAACGTGAAACAAAGCTGTTATAGGCAAATATCTATGGCCCTCAGTTCAGACGCTCGCTAAAAACGGCTTAACATAAATCTCAGAAAGTACTACCTCTGTGATAATAATTTTTATTTTAAATTTTAGTAAAGAATTTCTTAAAGATTTTAAGAAATTTACAAATTCCTAGAATATAGCATTACTGATTTAAAGCAGTTTTACTTAGGGCTCTCAGTCCAGACGTTTATGAACTGAGAGCCCCACTGAAACATAGCTTTAAATGAAGAAATACATACATTTGCTTCTTTTACCATATAGTTAAACACCCCAATGAATTTCTTAAAAAGAAATAACGACATAGGAAGTAACGGTTGAAAGGTAAATTGCAATCGAATTTTCGGATAACGTCTGAACTGAGAGCCCTTATATTTTCGGTTTTATCGGCTATGTGCGGGCTCCGAGTTTGAAATAAATTAGCTGAAAAGTTTTAAGAAATTTTTAAGTAAAACTTAACATACGGCTTTTTCTTCTAAATGCTATACTTACCGAGAAAAACCATTTTTTAATTTTTCATTCGAACAATTTTTGTAGGGTAACCATGATTTAAAAATCTCAAAAGTCTGTTTCAGACTTGTACTAACAAAAACCCACGGTGTCCTTCAATAGCCCTTTACGTTCTGGGTCCACGGTTACCTGATAAGACAGTCCCGCGACTCCGGCAGGGTTCGATTATTATTAATTATTTATTTCGGACCGGAGTAATATAATATGGGTGCTAATTAAGGCAGCTTCTTTAAAATGTCATTCTCGTCTGCAAATATATTTAGTTGTCTAATGAATTAATAGGTCAGCGACAAACTTTTAGCGTCTAATAAATGGTTTATAAGCGACCATATATTGTAAAACAAGCTACTGTTAATATGACGCAACATGGTGATAATTCTTAAGCAACTAAATTTGTGATATGTCTACTCATTGCCAGCTTCTAATAAGTGTATCAACTTCATCTATAAAATAATATCAACGTACTCTAATTTCATAGAGTCACCGTTATTTTTATACTTTAGCATAAGTAATTGATGAGTGAATCTACTATATTTGAACATAAAATTTCCTTAATATTGTCATCAAATAATGGTCAACAAAAGCTATAATTTCATGTATTCGCCTATCTATTTATAATGTTACCATAAGTAATTGACTATGGATGGTATTTAAAAGTACTTCAATTTATTTAAAAGTACTTCAATTTATTCCCATTTTATTTACCTAATTTTGTCTGTGTTCCACCAAATATACTGAATGTGCACCAAAATATGTTCATTAAAATATGTCATAACGAGGTGTAATAAAAAAAATCTACCTAAGCAGGGTCGACGAAGCCCCGCTTCGCGGGGCTTCTATTTCTGTGTACAAGGTTTAAAGGAACCTAACCAAACCGAACTTCGGGGTGTCCCTGAAATCTTGCTAAAGCGAGTTTTAGATTTGGTGCACATTCAGTATATTTGGTGTACAAAAAGAGCTCGCTCATTGGTGCAAATGGCCGGTCGCGCCCCTCTGATTCCCAACGAGCGTCAGGTACACTCCCGCGCTTGTGTTGCAAACTTTCACGAAAAAAGAATATGATTTATTAATTTAGTTGTTGAATGAAAAACTTTGATTGCTAATTTTGAGGCTGGATTTTGATTTTATTAGCAGACAGATGTTGAATCTCTAAAATATATAAAGTAGCTCACTTACAACATTAGTCGCTGAGTTATCAAATCAGAAGTAAATATATTTATCGGTAGCTCGGAGTCATATTAATTTACGCTCGTAAATTGACGCTGGTTTCTTGATATTTTGTTGGAATAGTAAAGATGATGAATTAATATAATTGAAGCTGTTCTATTAACTCGTCGCTCACATATAAAAAAAGACGCTAGGTTGCAGGTGCTAAAGAAAACTTTTGTTGCCGCACATATAATTTCCCATATAATATTATGTACTTATATCTATGTTAGTAACATTACATAAAATTAATAATGTCAGATTAATAAAAGTAATTACATATTTTGATAGTTGATAACATTATATACTTACAAATAATAATCAAAATAGTAAAATATTTGTTCGTTGATTTTGTCATTTACAAAATCCACGAGGTCAATTTCAGATAGCATAGGTCATTGGAGCCGCTGCTGTGTAACCGGGTCCAGTACCACAGGAATGGGCCCTCTAAGGGAGGCCCTGTCATATTGCTGACAGTTATTTGAAGCGCGCGTGAAACACGACGTGTCATCGACCCGGCCATGCATATGGTCCATGATCGTATATTGATCCCATTACTGCCTACCGGAGTCGCGGGACTGTCTTATTAGGTAACCGTAGCCCCGGAACGTAAAGGGCTAATGAAAGATAACGTGGATTAAGTCAGTACAAGTCTGACAGTCTCTCCCGTCCCTCCCTGGGACTCATTTGATGATTATTACCAAGTAAAAAAAATAAAGGGGTTATGACAAAAATAGGCTCGAATCATGTAGTAGAGTCGTAACATAATCTGAATACTCAATCGACCTTAACCGTAACTGAAGTTCGACTGTAATATTATTCTTGTCGTTGCATTGTTAGAAGATGATTAGGAAACCATATTTGTAGTCTCGGTTTTAGTCTAAGACGTCACACATAATTTTATAAAGATTAAATTTCCGAACGCAACCCTACATGTGCTGCCATCTTTGAAACTAACTGACGTTTGAGATTTTTGAATCATGGTTACCCTACAAAACTTGTTCGCATGAAAAACTAAAAAATGGTTTTTCTCGTAAAGTACAGCATTTTAAAGAAAAAGCCGTATGTTAAGTTTTACTTAAAAATTTCTTAAAACTTTTCAGCTAATTTATTTCAAACTCGGAGCCCGCACATAGCCGATAAAACCGAAAATATAAGGGCTCTCAGTTCAGACGTTATCCGAAAATTCGATTGCAATTTACCTTTCAACCGTTACTTCCTATGTCGTTATTTCTTTTTAAGAAATTCATTGGGGTGTTTAACTATATGGTAAAAGAAGCAAATGTATGTATTTCTTCATTTAAAGCTATGTTTCAGTGGGGCTCTCAGTTCATAAACGTCTGGACTGAGAGCCCTAAGTAAAACTGCTATAAATCAGTAATGCTATATTCTAGGAATTTGTAAATTTCTTAAAATCTTTAAGAAATTCTTTACTAAAATTTAAAATAAAAATTATTATCACAGAGGTAGTACTTTCTGAGATTTATGTGAAGCCGTTTTTAGCGAGCGTCTGAACTGAGGGCCATAGATATTTGCCTATAACAGCTTTGTTTCACGTTTAAGAAATTTATGCTTTGCGGTATCGAATTTTTACTATTTTTAACTAAAACCCCTGTAAGTTTCAAGTTGATCCAACAATAAAAAAAAAACGGGCTCTCAGTCCAGATGCACATGATCAGGACTCATTCGATGATTATACCATGAAAAAAAAACCTTGCTTTCATATGTGACATTCTCATGTCTTGCTTTCATTGACGCATTGTTGAAATATCTTTGGCGTAAAAGCTTAAAATCGCTCTTCAACCTGCCGTTAACCACCTTCGTAGTAGAAGTGGTTAACGGCAAAGCGAGCTTTTACAGTAGGTAACGACTGTCAAAGATCTACAAATGACAGCCGTAATCAACGGCTTTTAAGTGCTTTCTGAGGCACGGAAAAAACTCGGATAGATGGTCACCCATCCATAAACCGACCTCGGCAAGCATGGCTTGACATGGAAGATCGACCTGTGCGGCTGTCATTATTTAGAACCGAGCTTCTGCTCCTCCTCCTCTGCATCAAAATGTAACATGTTACGAAAAAAACATTATTTGGCCATATCTTAAACTGCCATATTAAAGCAAACATATCTCAAAACGGACTAATATTTCAAACATGGTGCCATAGTATTTTTTATTCAGCTTTAAAATACCTATCCAATGACGTATTACATGTTGCTATTGGAGGGTGGTACCAGATTTCATAGAAGCCCTGGCATCATCCTTTGCTCTCTCAAAACTTACTCACACTGCAAAAATCGTGGTCACTATCATGTTCGTATTCAATACGTTCATTTGCCGATATACTTTATGTCATCAAATGCAATGTAGTTTCCACTCTAACTTGATTATGAACCTCTATAAAGGGTCCAATAACTTTGTTAACATGTGGGCTGTGTGCATGCTCGTGAGTCGAGTGAAATTAAATTAAACAAACTGTGTGAGAGATATCAAAGAAATTCATTTTTTCATTTGAAAAGCCCATTTATGCCATTAATTATGAAATATGTCATCGTTCAAATGTCCACCGCGGCTTCGAACGGTGGCAAGGCTCTGAGACCTCCAATTTTCAATTACTCTACTGCATATCCGGCTGAATCCTGTGCCTGCGTTATGTTGACTGTCAGGGCATCGGATGATTGTGGATTATTGGCATAGACCTGCGACTTGAAAAAACCCCACAAGAAAAAGTCTAGTCTACCAAACGCTGGAGAGTCGACTTTGAAGGGCCACCGCATTTGTTGTAAAATGGACGTAATGCGCGCAACGTTTGCACTAACGAACACTCATTTTGATAATAAAGGTTTATCATAAGGACGTGTAACTTGCCAGGGTGTATTGGCACCAGTAACTGAAGAAATACCAACGCATTTGACAGATGCCGCCAAAACAACTTAGCCGCCACAAACTGTCAACATCGACCCGCCCTAAAATTTAGGGCGGGTCGGTGTTGACAGTTGCATTCTCAATGTCATAAAATTATTATTATTAATATGACAGAAAAGTTAGTTTTTCTTTTGGGATTACAAGTTTATTTATTCTGTTTAACTAAACAGTTTTTTTTACATACAAACCATTTTCAATAGCCAAATATATAAAATACAAGCTTTAGCCCGCAGCTTCGCTCGCTTTAATATAGAATTTGAGAATCAATCCGGATCGTACATGTACCTACGTCATCTATTTCATGGGAATTGTTATTGTTTTTCTTGGGAACAGTGTTATTTTTCGGAATAGCCGGCTCTGTATATGCCTGACAAAGTTTAAGCAACATTTTAGAATGGAAGATTCAGAGGTTTAGGCGTGGTAAAAACAAACAAAACTTTCACATTTATAATATTAGTTTGCACTTGACCACAACCCCCCTGGGGAAAAGAAGGGAGTTTATCTATGTATGTGAAATAAAATTATACGACTTCAAAAACATTTCAACTAAGAAATACTTCGACATCTCACACAATATCCCTTAATAGAGATGACGACAAGGATTTATAATTTAATCTCAATGTGTTCGTTAGATCGATCGGATCAAAAGAGATTAATCGCATAGGATCCGCAGATGAGTGGGAAAACGTCTCGTCTCGAGCGATCCGAAGTGTGTATGAAAACGAATAGAACGATCGATGTCTAAAGGAATTAATGGTTGAGCAAATTGATTGAGCTCCTTTCGTTGGTAATAACTTCGATACATCGTGTTCGTGTTTCAAAATTTAATTAAAACGTTTTCGATTGGATGTTGACCTGTAGACTTAGGGACAACATGCAGAGTAAACGTAACGTAAATTCAACGTTAATTCGTGAGTATAAAATGTTTGTAAAAGCACTCACAATTCAGGATCACTAGAGGGAGGCAAGCTATACTCAGAAAGGTCAAGTTTTAACGAAAAGCTCAAATTAAATGATTCCTACATACACTTTATTCCTACACGCTTCAATTTTTTTTTAATGTTCAAGAAAAATCTTTCTTGATCATTTATAAAATGTAGAGGTATTAATTATGTACTGCAACTTAAAACCTAGTGACTTTTTCTTTACGTTACTATTATGGAAAGATGTAGCAGAAAATACTGCAGTAAATTTTAATTAAAAAAATTAAAACTTATTTAACTAAGCCAATTAACCGTCGCTACAGCATTGCTACAGCAGCGCAAATAATAATTAACAAACAAAGTTGGTAATTTAACCGAATTTCTCAAAGTGCCGCAGTTACTGAACTCAAGTTACTGTGAAGGTAAACCGATCCCGTTGAGTAAGTTTGTTGTGTACTGGTTGACCGTGAACTTTGGTTAGTGATGCCGATAAACTGCTATTAGTTAGCAGGAAATTTTAAAGTTTAATTTGTTCAGTTAGTGAGCTACAACTGATTTTCAGGATGAATTAAAAGTTACCAGTTAAGTAAACAATGTTATGAAGAATTGGGGTTTATCTATACTTATTTACTTACATTATGTCGAAAAGTTGAGTTTATTTATTTGGTTTAACGTGCTAATCTAAGGAACTACAAGTTCAAGTAGCGGGGAAAAGCTAGTATTAAAATAATATCATTATGTAAAAATTGTAGGCCGCGACATTGTCTGAACAGGTAACCGTAACCCTGGAACGTGAAGGGCAATTGAAAGTACACGGTGTATTTTAGGCAGTACGAGTCTGAGAGTCCCTTCCACTCCACTCAAGGCAGGAAAACTAATTTTGGATGGTTTTGGCTTAAATAGAAATTGGTTGTTATAAAAATACACCGTCTCTGTTCTCCCTAATTGTATTGCCCCGAATTCGGTGGGCTAGGGGCTGAAATTCTGAAAAATAGGTCAAATGCTAGTCGGACTCGCGCACCGGGTGTTCTCCGTACCAGCTTGTTGATAATTATGTAAATAGTTCGTTCATCGAAGAAAAACACTTTGTGTGAAATGAATTGCATTTTTGTAGTTCATAAGAAAAAAACCATAAAGTAAAGTAAAGTTTTTTTTTAATAAATCTATAAATTAGCGATTTTTGGACTACTTACCAAACAAGTTTATGATTAAAATGCATGCAAAAAGACGCGGTATAGAACAAAAACGGCCTTGCTTGCGTTAACTTAGAAGTTTAATTTTGACTTAAGAATTTGATATTAATATCAGCTTGATATTTCCCAACTCCTGAGATAAAGGGTATAGACAGATGGACAAATAGACAGACAGACAGCAAAGTGTACTCTATCTACATATAAGGGTTCCGTTTTTTCTTTTGAGGTACGATACGAGACCCTGATACTGATACTGTTAGCCTACATCATCCCACTGCTGGGCAAAGGCATCTTCCCATGACATCTAGTTTTCAGGATCCAGGGCCAAAGTGGACCACTGGTCATCAGTTTTGCCAAGCTCGTCCTCGTCCCGCCATCTTCTACGAGGTCTGCTGCGACGCCTTCTGGCTGTGTCCAGGGCTCCACAAAGTGTTTATTTTGGCCCACAGCTCATTGGGCATGCGGCAGACGTGGCCGGCCCAAGCCTATTTCAGTGCAGCGGCCTTTTGACCAACGTCAGCAATTTGTGTTTTGGAGCGTAGTGTGGTGTTGCGTATGCGGTCTGATAGTTTGACGCCTAGATTACTACGCTCCATTGCACGTTGGCAAACATTGAGTTTGGACTTTTGAATGTTTGTCGAAGACCAAGTCTAGGATCCATAAGTCAAAATTACGCCTAGATTACTACGCTCCATTGCACGTTGGCAAACCTTGAGTTTGGACTTTTTAATGTTTGTCAAAGACCAAGTCTAGGATCCATAAGTCAAAATTGGAAGAATGCACATGTCCATGATTTTCCGCTGACTGTCAAAGGAAGACTTCCATTCATAAGCTCCTTCATGGACCAGTAGCTCTTCCAGGCATTTTCGGTTCGGATTGCTACTTCCGCATCTTGACCGATCGAGACCGTTAAAACACAATAATTGTTGACTATCACCTTAGCCTGGTAATCTGTACTGTAATACAGGTTTTACCTACAATAGACACCAGACTCTATAAAGTGATAACTTCACTTTAAACTGTGTACCTATTATTGTGATGAGAGAAATAAATATACATATATACTTACTTACCTTGTTCAGAACATCTTTTAAACTTTCAACAAACAATCATATAATATAATATACACGCTCATTACACTTGACCACCAACATTATACAAGGCAACAAAATTATATACTATTATCATTATTGTAGTGATTTTGGTCGATATAGCCCCGATTTATCACTTCCCCAACATTATCGGTCTATTAATGTCCAATATTTTACTTTTATGCGGCTTTAGATGTCACCAGTAATGTTTCGAATGGCTTTGCCCAAAGCTGAAAGCGCATCCTGGACTTTTTAACACATAATCAGCCAAAAACTTTCAAACTTTTGGTCAGGCTTCCTTTATAACGTGTATGAGTGAAGTGTATCATAGATAACCAATTAACCATTTAGATAGCGGAGGTTGATCTTCAAATGGCTCCTAAAACAGAATGTCTTCCTTCATTACTTAAAGCCGTTTTTCCTTAATAACAACTACAATTCCGCAAGGATAGGTCCCGATGCATCGCAAGAATGAAATGATTGCAAACAGAGCAACCGTTTACAGCTATCAGCCTTTGTTTCTGTCGGAACTTGCCGACAATAATGCCAATGCCTTCCATTGGCTACGGGATTTAATCCTGGCATGGTGATAAATTCTCTCTATTTAACAGTTTTGCATTAACAAATACTTAAAAGAAAAAATTTTGCTGTCCATACAATTTCGGGTGAACTAGTAAACTATCCGAAACCACTGCATTTGCATAGTTACCTATTCTTTCTATTAATTGGAAATATACTCATTGTATACTTACCAATATTGACACGAGTATGCGACGTAGCCACTTCTAAACATGACATCTTGAGTTCGATTGCCAGGCGGAGCAAAGTGCAAATTGAATTTTTCCATCACGAATTTTCAGTAACAGCCACTGAATTTTGACTTGTGACCGGTTACTGGCAACATTTTCGCCCATTATTACTCGTGAATTTGACATAACAGGCGAATTGTGTATAGTTTTTGTAAAAGTAGGTAGAATACGGCAGCCCAAGGCCCACCAGAGATGTGCTATGCTAGGTTGCTCGGATGCGTTTGATATCCACCAATCACATTCATTGGTTTACATAGCAAATCACTGGTGGAAATGGATTCAACTAAGATGTGTTTTTATATGGAAGGATGCGTGCTATGGTTGCATGTTATGGATGTGTGTGTGTGGATGCTTTCCCTATAATATTATTGATACATCGCATAGCTCGAGCTTCACATCTTCCTAGCGTAGCTACTTTGTGGCGGCGCGTCTTCACAGCACAGGTGCATAGCGTAGCATTATTCAGTGAAAACGGTCAAACAGTTTCATTGCTCGGCTTTTACATCCTCACAGCGCAGCTACATAGCACATCTCTGGTGGAAAGGCACCCTAACCCTATAATGGTTTATTAGCTCGCCAACAGTAATACTTTTTGATTCCCAGCAAAGTGATCTAAGGTTTCGTCCTCCAGCAATTAGATTACGTACAGGAGCATTCTGTTTCGTGAATATTTAACGATTACCTCTCTTTGATACTGCTAAGCTGGCCTGTTTGATTTTAAAAGGTGTCGGCAACTGTATTATAGGATTAAGTAAACATAAAGCATTTTGCCGGAAAATGATGAATTGGTAGAAAGCTTCACTGTTGACATGTGGGTTAAGGTTCAATGCCTAGGTCCTACAAGGTACTTTTATTAAAAAAAAACTGTACCCCATGCTAGGAATTTCTCCTGTACCGAATACACAAGCACCTGGAACAACTACTTGCCGATCATACAAATATTCGCTCAGCTACTGCGTTAAAAGTGCCGATAATGGTGTTTTTCGGACAGGCATTTCTTAGTAGCAGTCTGACGACACGTTAGGCGCGGTGGCTGAGCAATTGGACTGTCGCGCTGAGTGAGTGTCGCGGGTTCGATTCCCGGGAACATATATTTGTATGATCTTCAAGTAGTTGTTCTAGGCCTGAGTGTTTGTGCATGTGAGTTTCTATGTTTGTAAACGCTATTATGTCTATTTTCTCGATTTGAATAATAATTCCGAGAAATTGTCTTCGATACCATCACTGAAAGCGTACCTACTTCAACGAAAATAAGAAACAACAATATATTTTGTTAATAAAAGCCCGCGATGGAATCGTTTGCAGCTACTCGTATTTAATGGCCGAAGCAAAAACCACATGACACATGACACATGGCATGCGGCGCTGCGTAAAAGTTGTAAAAAAATATTGTTAGCGCCCAAAGGTGAAATGCAAATACTTTAAATATATGGCCTGTACAGAATCTGACATCATGCGTTATTTGTTTAAAATAAAAGTAATTGTAGGAATTCAATAACGACTTTTAACAAGTCTATTGGGAAGGAAGCCCTATTTTTTTTAAATTTTAGTTAGTTACCCCCTATTTTTAGGTTTTTAGTTACAGTTACTAAGCAATTTAATAAATATTTAAACATTTTTATATTAGAGCAGTGGTAGCCCAGTGGTATCAGCCCGGACTTACGAGTTGTAGGTCGTGGCTTCGAACCCAGTCCAGGCGCATTGCTTTGAGTATTTCGTCACAGTCGTAGAACAAAGACGGTTCTGTAAATCAGTAACTTTACAGTACGGCGCTTTAAAGTTTTCTATTGGAGTTTAAGGGTATATTTTAGAAACCGCTGATCCGCTAAGCTTGAAATTTGGACATGTTGTTCTGTTTCTGAACTTTTATAATCTGACCAACAAGATAAATTCCTAAAACGGCTAAATTTTATAAAATATCATTGTTTTATGAAAACTTGTGTGTCGTATGTTATCATACGTCGTTGTTTTGCGGATTTTTATTGTAATTGCATGACGCAAAGTGGTTTCCGTCGTTGTTCTAGGAAAATCTGCACAGTAAAAAATAATATTATAGAACATGCAATATAGCCTAAGAGTTAAATAAAAATAAGTTAACGTATTAATTAGTGCAAAGCGAAGGCCACGCGCAACCTTACTCAGAACATGGGCGGAACTAACAATCCGACAGGCGCACACGGGCGTAAGCGGGGCGCGGGGGGCAGAGGGCAGCGTAGTACACGGGCGTATAGAATATTACGTCATTTTACTGCGTTAAGAAATCAAATCCGTCAGTATTCCTAGTCAGTATCTCAGTTATTTTAAATAATATTTAAAAAAAAAGAGTTATTGGCTAATAAAGCACGGCATATAAGCTCATCTTACGTAAAAAAGCAAAAATTGAAAAAAATCAAAACCGTCGTTGTTCTACGACTACGACGATTTTATTTCATCACCTCTGCTCTCAAAACGGTAAAAGAAAACATTGTGAGGAAACTGGTGTACATCTACCAACCCCCACTGTGTCCGCGTGTTGGATTATCGTCCACTCCCACTCACAGAGAGGAGGCTTATGTCCCAGCAGTGGGAACATTGTAGGCTGATGATGAAACCTTTTTATTCCAATGATATTCAAACCGTATTTTTCTTTGTTTGGTTATAGTTTTAATTTCTTTACAAAGTAAAAGTCATGCATATATGCGAACTCATGCGTGGGTAATAGTCAGGGTGGCAATATGGCGCAGTAGCTGAGCGTTTGAGTGTGTTATGTGTCGTGGATTTGAATCCCGCACTAAATAAATATTTGTATGACCTACAAATAGTTGTTATGAGTATGGGCGTTTGTGTATGTGAACTTACTGTTTGTCAATGTACGCACGATACAGCAGAATTTTTGGAAAATTAAAAAGAAAATTAAGTAATTTGTAATTGAGTAACAATAAAAATTTACCATACTACACAAGTACTTTAGTTGCGTTCTGATCTATTTATATATTTTTTTCCAGCAGCCAATTGTCCCAGCAAAAATGAATATCAATAAATT
This sequence comes from Agrotis clavis, assembly GCA_954870645.1. Classification (NCBI taxonomy): domain Eukaryota; kingdom Metazoa; phylum Arthropoda; class Insecta; order Lepidoptera; family Noctuidae; genus Agrotis; species Agrotis clavis. The sequence continues at coordinate 6,271,581 of OX940917.1, forward strand.
AATCCAGATTAAAAGACTTAATTACATAATTCAATCGCCGAAACAGATAAATCATTTTGAATAAAATGTTATCTTTCAATACTCGTATCAACAAGGGAACAATAAAATAAAATTGTGTAGGGTCGCTACCAATAAATTTTATACAAGTTTGCCAGTATTAAAATACGTTCGTTTTTTTTTTATATTTGGCATTGTTTACCATACCGGCTGAATGTAAATATTAACTATGTCAACCCTAAGGTTCAGTACACATGAGCGTAACTGTATGATGATTCGAGGATTTTACATCGGAGTTTGGTCATTTTGTGTCAAGTGCGGTGTTTACAACCAAAAGACATTGTATGGTATAAACCATTTTATCACGGCAAGGAGGTTGGCATCTGCCAACCTCCTTGCCGTGATAAAATGGTTTACGCCAGCGATCGTGCGGTATCCCCGTATCATCCTGATGGCCATGACCCTCTGGCACGCGACCAGCTTTGCCGGTCACACACCAACAGACACCAGCGTATAGCCTCCGATAGGAGGCGTTTGGCCCGCCGAGATTGGGCAGAAGCCGCTTGAAGGCAGCCGCTGCCCGGTTCAGTTTGGGACCAAACGAAGGAATTATTCCTTAAAACTCCACCGGCTGTGGAGGACGAGTCCCAGGTACTTCCACGTCGACTCAACGCCGATGCGAGCCCATGTGAAGATGCCTTAACCCAGAATTTAGTTAAATGATAGGCTGGTATTGACATGGACCGGAGTTTAACCCTTACAAAACTTATATCAAAAGTTGTTATCACCAAGTGACTATAGTGGTCACTGCGGTTGAAAGTGGTCTGCGGTTATCCTTATGCCCCGTTCACAACCTGAAGGCTAATTCACATAATTTAATGACGCGCCGATGAAGTAGTAGTGCAGTTGCAGCTAAGTTCACGTTCGAGTGATAAACGGTATGTAATCTTTGAACTGCGCGTAAGCTGCGCGTGAACTGCACGTCAACTGTACGACAAACAAACCAGGGGGGGTATTACAACCTTTTTTAATTCCTTGCAGTTTTCGGGCAGTTGACTTTACGGCCTTAAGCAGGCTTGTTCTATTTCGTATTATGATGTACGTAATTCTGCAAGGAATCATCCTGGATTACTTGTCTCTGGATGATTATGACGGGCTAGCGAATTCGTTCAAAAATCGAATCGACAATTTACCGATGATTACCGGTTTTATAAATTGTGTGTGAAAAAAATCTTTTACATTGTAAATTTAGGAGATATTTGATTTAAACTGTATTTTAATAACAATTTAAATATTTACAATCAAATTGACCAACATTTACTGTCATTTTATGCAAAAACTTTATATCAAATAAAACTCTCACAAAGGGATTTGTTTCTGTACGATCGTATTGCGATACTTTTTTAGTCTGTGGCGGTTTTGTTTACCAAAACAAACAAGATTATCGTATTTTATTTATTTATTATATGTATAGATAATGCCATTAGGTAGTGCTTTTTACTGCATTAATAAAGAAGTACACCGTTTTCCTACCGCAGAGAAAGTAAGGAAACAAAATGGAATAAGCCATGAGCGGAAAATTTTGAAAAATGGAGCTGTTCCAACACAACAATGTTCTAATTTTTAAAGCAAGAGCTAGAAATGTTTCAACAAGTGAAGGAATGATAAAACCTAGGACGTTTATTCAAACCGAAAGACAGTGTACCTAGTTCTCTTGAAATTAGCTGCGAAATTGTAGTACCAGAAGCAATCGAGGAAGTGAAATTAAAAATGTCTGCTGATACATTAAAGACTGCCCAATGTACCCAAATAAATATTGAACACAAGTTTTGGCTCCATTGGACCATTTCTGGAATGATGCTGCGCGAGGCTATTAATTTAGTGTTTGAGTTGATCATACATTTTTAACCGACTTTATGTTTGGTTTATTCAACCCTACGTCCATTGCTACGAAAGATTATTTATTTCGTCACCATGTCTCAAATCTAAGCTCTGTATATTTTTTTTCTTACACTGATGGAACTACGACAAATAAAACAATTTTTTCAGGAGTAACATGTTTTTTTATTTAGAACAATATATTACTATGAGTAAATGTTTACGTATATGAATAACTATATTTATTGCTTAGCGTTCAGTAAATGAGTGTATATGTGTCGTAAAAGGTAAAAACTTTGTCGTCTTTTTATGTAAAGCTCGTCAGCTGAGATTATATCGTATATGCACTCTCCAGATATTCTGTAGTGCCTCCATTATTAATACCAAAGTTTAATTTAGTTAGTTTCAACTGTTTAAAGACAAATTAAAAGAAACAAGTCAGTAAAAGTTACTAAAAAGTGGCGTAAACTGAATGATTTTGGAGATGCCAATTTTGACAATTAATCCGGCCTTGAAATGTCATTATGTAGCTTGTAATACGAAATTTCCAGGCACAAGAACAGGCAGAAGTCGGTATGAGGTCACGTGACCGTTTTACTGGCCGTCATTGTGTGATCGTAATACGACTAAGCAAGGCAGTTCACTTTAAGGCGTAAACTGACAGGAATTAAGGGCTTGTAATACACCCCCAGGAGAGAAAAATTATTGCCCACTGAACAATCGAATGGAATCGATTACATTTCAATGAATATGACATTAAAACTGCACGTTGATCGAATTGAAACTTGTATACTGTCATTTTGAAACGTCAAACGAATAGTAGAATACCGATTATGTTGCGATCCAAAGATCCAAAATACGCACGCGTGACGCGAACTTGACGCGAGCGTGTCTGACAGCGACAGAGAATACGAAAAGCGTTGTTTTGATCGAAACTTAACTGCAACTGCACTGCAAAAGCACTTCTTTAGTTACGTGAATTGCCCTACTGAAGCTATATGACAAGCGACGCGACCTGATCCAAGACACAATATTGTACGACTCACGTGATTATTTTGCATGAGTATGTACACGCTCCGCAACTGACGTGGTGACACGAGACATGCTGTTAGCAATGTTAACTCAGTCCCTTTGTCATTAAAACCATTTGCAGACACGACTATTGGCACAATGACGGCTGTTTAATATGAATTATTATTTTCCAAGTTTCTGTCAGTGTCCGGTTTGGGCAATACGTCTGGACCGATTTGTCGTGACCGACAAAATAAAATAATTATTTTCGGGCTTTCTTTGTGGCCCAGCGGCTATTGTGTTGGACACTCGACCTCTGCACTCGAACGTGAACGTGAATTCGGTTTCGTTGCGGCCAACGATTGATTAAAACCGGCCAAAAATTGAAAGCATTTGCGAATTTATTTTGCCTCTGGTTTTACGGGTGGATAAATAAATTAATCAATATTATTTTTCTCTGTTTTTGTTGATATCTTGGGTTTTTTGAAGGCACTTTTATATGGGATCCACACTATTATGAGCTATTTTGCGGTGCAGTCAAAAGATAGTTTGACTGGCCTGTTGGTCTAGTGGTTAGTGACCCTGACTGCTATGCCGGAGGTCGTGGGTTCGATTCCCACCCAGGACAAATGTTTGTGTGATGAGCACGATCATTTGTTCTGTGTCTGGGTGTAATTTATCTATAACATGTATGTATTTAGAAATATATAAGTATGTTTATCAGTTGTCTAGTACCCATAACACAAGCTCTGCTTAGCTTGGGACTAGATGGCGTTGTGTGATAGTTGTGGAATATTATTATTATTATATTAGTTCCGTGGCTACGGAAGGCAGAAGCTGTCACCCAATACGGAGCCTTTGATACGTATAATTTTAAATTTCGAAAGTTATATTTTATCACGAAATCTCGATTTTTTTATGAAGCCTCTGTCAGCTACCTTATTCAGGTCATCGGTCCATCTTGCCGGGTGGAGTCCCACACTACGTTTAATAACCTCATCATCTTCAAATACTAAACTAATAGTGTTATGCAGCTTTAAAAGTATAACCAGAATAATCTCTTGGAATCCGTCAAAAAAGAACTAGTGTACTTAATGATAGATGAGCGTGGTCGAGCCAACTTTCGATGTCCGCCGTTCTACCACGTTCTACCACAAACAGGGACCGACTTTTAATTAATTTTCGCGTTTCGCACTCAGCCAGTTGTACGGTCCGTGTGATGCGTTGAGATGTTACTGCTTTAAATTGTTGGAACACGCTATGGTTGCAAGCATTATATTTGATTCAATTCCTAGGTCGACCAATTTGTATTTTTTGAACGTTGACCTATTTTCGATTATTCGACTCACATAAATTATTTTTTTTATTACAGAACAGATTTAATTAAACTTACTTATATGAAATCTTTAGATTAAAACGAAACCTTCAGCTAAACACAAGTTAGTGTTATTCCAAACAGTTTAACATTAATTGCATTATCTGGTCGAACCATTAATTGTTACAAATGGTCCCAATAAATCTGGAGCACTAACATTGTTTGTGAGCCTTGGTATTGTGTCGACTGCTCGCGTTAGGGTACGGACATACAGGGAATCTCGGGCAATCGTGGGCAACAACCACAATTTCCGGGCAAAGCATTTATGATGTATGAATTTCAATGTAAACTTTTATCATAATATCATACAAAAGGCTATTTTACTCTAAAATTTAATAAGTTCGAAAAATAGATTATCAAAAAATAATTGCTTTTAGTTTTCTTTTGTTACGTAAAAAGAATTGACGAAAATACCAAGCTTCTTTTCACAAAACGTCACTCGGTTGGTAAATAAGTAAGTTTTAATTATTTTACTGGCGTTACGACGTCACACGCCCCCCCCCCCCCCAGTCCCGAATTTCGAAGCGTTTTATTTTTGTCAATATTCAATGATTTACAAAAACAAAAAAAAAACGTATTCATTATTTTTTACGTTATTCTGTGGATGGGTGACAATGTACGATGAGCGCGTTTCCTCTGTGCCTTGGAAAGTACGTAAAGTCGGTCCTGGCTGTCTTTTGTACATCTTTAGCAGTCGTTCCTATTAGTCAGAAGCTCGAAGGTCTGGCAACCAGTCTTACTAAGGCCTTTTGTATTACCCAGTCACTGTGTTGTGGTCACATAGGCAGGCGCTCCATGTATAAGACCGATATTTCCTGCATCCTGGCTCCGGAAGTCGACTCCAACATAGTTGGGAAGAGGCTAGGCAGAAGATGAACCTAATATTGTTCTGGCCACTTTAGGCCTTTTTAGGCCACAGATCTTTTAGCTTGAACTGTGTAACACCACCTTTATAATGTACATTATTTACGATCAGGCACCCAGGCTTGTTTATCCTGATGATGAAAAGTAAATCTGTTTTGTTAATTCGTCGTATCCTACGAATAGGGGCGTAACTGCATATAAGCTACTTTTCAGGAGACACTTTTTTGTGTTTAATTAAATTAAATGTGAACAAATATGTATTGGTGGTTTTATATAACGTGTATTGGTATTTTATGGTTTGGTTAGCATTATTTTCAATAAATTATCTTTATATTTTATACGATTTTTGTCCCTTAAATCCTTATTCTCCGTTGTGATAAGGCTTAGTAGGACTGGACTTGAGCAATAAGTTACATTATGCCTTTTATCTGCGGAAATGTCGAAGCCACAATCGCCTTAAAGCCCTGTTTATAAAGTGATGCGTGTTTTCATTGTAGGTATGTCATAAACATAAAAAACAAAAACATAATTTGAACTAAGAAGAAAGACATAAACGCAATTAGGGCTTCGTCTCTTCTATAATTATAATGTAAGCAATTTAGCCATTCCATAGAAAACGGCCACAATCACCATGAGGGTTTTTTTCTATGTACTTTATATTGAAAATTAATAAGTAATTAAAATGACTGAAGTACAAACTCGTTGATACTATATTATTTGAACTTGATCTATACAGTACAAATTAAGAAAACATAATCTTTCTCTTAAAATCACTTGAGGTAGTACAAGCAAAAATGTTATTTTTATTTAAAAATCAGATTACGCTCGCCGCAACTAACAATCTCCGCGTTCCGCCGAATAGTAGCCGAACGGCGCTAGCACGCACTCCTCGCGCCCACGCACACCCACTACTCGCGAAGAATGAAGGCGCGACGGCAGTTGTGGCTTTATTCGACGTTGAAAACGTAGTGCTTAAAATTGTGGCTTTTTAGAAAACCTTATTATTTGATAACCTGTACTGTTTTTAATTGTTTTGTTAAACTGGTTATATGTGGTATGATGAGTAGAACTGAATTATGCAATAAAAGAAAAAAGCCCCTATGTTCGTTAGGGCACTATTCGTAGGATACGACGAATTATACTTGTGATTACAAATATTTATAAGAATATTTCGGTGTTCCCAAATTCTACAACACTGTTTGTCTGGAAAATGGTTGTTTATTTTTATTTTTCTCATTTTCATATTGAAAGAGGTTGTGTTCCGTACTTAATATAAACGTCTCTAGGTTTTCATTAACGTGAAAACGGAACATACAAACAAACATACTTACACATTTTCGCATTTATAATATTACTTGCCAGACTGTACCAAACTATTTCGGGTAATAATCGAATCAAAAGCATTTATTTCAAGTAGACCAGTTACAGGCACTTTTGAGTTGTCAAAGACACAAAAAATAATTATAATAATCACAATGTGCTACAGTCCCAGTCACAAGACATAATAACAGTGACAGTACCGTAAATGCCCATTCCAAGGAGTAGGTCTCTTTGGAGAAGAACGGGCAATAAACTTCAATGGACACTCTCAACAAAAACCTTAGTTTGTTACATCATTCATTATGAGATGGCACATTATGTGAGAACGATGTAGCAAGTTAAAGGTGTCCGCAATTAAAATTATAGTCATCACAGTCTTTATATTATAATAACTTGCAAATCAAGTAAAAACAATACAACTTTGAATACTAGCCAATATAAAGTAGGTCCAGTGTCTTGGCATGCGGTGAAATTGAGTAACTAAAATTTTAATGTATACTGAGTTGTCTGTATTTTTGGCTTAAAGCCATATCTAAGTTTTTAGGTACTTCACCAGGGTATCTAATTTCTATGTCCGTCAACAAAGACACGGTAACGGATACAGATTTACGAACGTAACTAACGTAGTTATCTGTCAAATCGTAATATCATTCATTCTTAGTTCGGGCTCGTTATCAAAACGACCGTAAGTAAGGCCGAAACTACGGGTTTATTACTTAGAGATTAGACCCCCAGTTTTGATTAACGTATTTATTTAGTTCCGTAACCCGTCACGCTTGGTGGTCGGGGTCCCAGTGTCAAGTAACTTGTCTCAGTTTTGTCGGTGGATGCGGGGGAGCCAATACTTGAAGGACCAGTGTGTAGGGAGCTGGGTATTTCCCAGTACAAACACACTTTGTCTGAAAAGATTGCTGCTTTCTGGATCTTTGGTGACATCAAATTAGGGTTGCCAACCGTACTATAATATATAGTATTGCACCGTATTTAGGGTCTCCTTACTATATACTGTTGAAGAAATATATAGTACGCGAAAATACCATATTTCAGTACAATATCAATGTTTATATATTTTACAATAGGTACTAAAATTAATTACTTACATACATTTTTTTTTCCTGCAATTTTCCGACGCTTCTTTTAAAGTGTAAGAAGTGCAAAGAAATATAGTTTTTATAAAAAAAAAAAAAAACTATTTAAAAATATAACTCAAGTCTATTTTTATTCTGCCCTACTAAAATACTATATTTTTTTGAAGCGTACTATATATTTACCGCCTTTTCAAAAAAATACTATATTCAGACAAAAAAATGTTGGCAAACCTACATCAAATACAACTTTCCAAATGCGAAAAGTTAAAAATGTTTTTTCTTAAAATTACAGACTTTCAAGCGCGGATACCTCGAAAACTGTAGAAGATATTGAAATACTCGATGATAGATGAAACTTAAGGGAAATTCATTCAGCTTTTACACGCAGAGAAATGTCTAGCTACCTGTACGAGAACTTCTGGTTGCAACCGTGACAGCAAGACTCACTAGTTGACTGAGAGAGTAGTAGAGATAACAAGGACTTAGTACTTATTACTAGAAATTTTGTAAAGTCAACTAGTGAGTCTTGCTGTCACGGTTGCAACCAGAAGTTCTCGTATTCATTTCTCTGCATGTAGTTTGTTCATACTTACTATGCCGCTAGGACGCATGCTTTCCTAGATATAAGCGAAAAACCAAAAAATTGTTACTTTCAAACCCCCCCCCCCCCTCCCCCATAGCTCAAAGACTAAGGACGGGGACTTTGTATATATGTTCACCTCCTAACTAGGCTAAACGAAGTTACAAAGTCAAAAATTGTGCTCTAAGATTTTCCCTCCTTTCCCTTTTTTTGAGCGTTCGTTGACTGGGCTATATCTTGTTTCACAAAGTTTGCGTTCACAAACTAGTGATGAGGAAAAAGAAACAATAGATGCGTTCCTATAACGAGACTAAACGGGCAAAACGGGGCATATTTGTACCCCAGGGGTTCATGTGTGTCTAAAATGAGGCACGTTTGTACCCCTTAAAAAGTTATGCGTGCATCTGTACTCATAACTTTTGCTCTATAATTTGTGCATTATGATTGCAAAACTTGTGCAGTTTGTTTTAAATGCATTAAAATATGCAATTTTATACAATAGGATCAAAGTGTGGTAGATTTATGTTGTTGAGTTTTGTGTGTCTGTATTGTACTTGGAAGTAAACCTGAACGTAAATAAATGTATTCTGTGTATTATTTTGCATGGTATGTTTATTAGTTCTGTATATTATTAACACCTTTTTTAGGATTTAAAGTTATCAAATGAAACCGTGGATCTGAAGGGACTCTCAGTGAATATAAAACACCCTGTTTATTCGGTCGCCTTTTGCGTTCCAGAGCCGTGGTAGTCAAAACGGTCCCGCGACATGTTTTTAACACCTAAAATATGATTAAAAGTCTAGTGTTAATATAATTAATTGTCAAAAATTTCGCAAATAGTAAAAAATACCTGTAGCACGACGAATACCATGTTTGACACAAGTGACAAAAGGTATTTTACACTACCTATCTAAAATAATTTGTAACACTTGCCAAAAAAAAGACAAACACGGGTTCAGAAAATCTCATTGTTGTTATCACTTTCATAATCTATCGATGGATATAAGGGGCGGTCTTCAAAGAATTATCTTTCAAATTAATCTTTATTTACGAAGAAAAGGCAGTCTGTACACAAACACTTATTTTTTTTTAATTAAACAAAAGTTCGTGTTTGAATTTGTTTGAGATAGTGATCTCGCCTCATGGTAAGCGATAATGTGGTCAATGGTGAAGCACTCTAGCCTAGAAGTAACTTAATCATTCTTAACTCTTCAATTTAAATAGATACTGCATGCCAATACAAAATAATAATAATAATAATATTCCACAACTATCACACAACGCCATCTACGCCATCTAGTCCCAAGCTAAGCAGAGCTTGTGTTATGGGTACTAGACAACTGATAAACATACTTATATATTTCTAAATACATACATATTATAGATAAATTACACCCAGACACAACAAATGATCATGCTCATCACACAAACATTTGTCCTGGGTGGGAATCGAACCCACGACCCCCGGCATAGCAGTCAGGGTCACTAACCACTAGACCAACAGGCCAGTCAATTGTCAATAGTTAAATATTGTTTCGTCGAGTCTAAATCAGTGCTCGGTGCAACAGCAGCTAAGTCAACTTATAATTAATGATGTATGTAGGTAATAAAATAAAATCTATAAATACGGGAAATCACAAAGTACGGTACGGTATTTCAATAAAAATAAAAGTCTTAGTTACGAATACACAAGATTATGTTAGTCACCCAAATTCATTGCATGAAAATAATATTAAATTATTATTTTCAGAAAGCCAGATAATACGTTGAGCATATTACAAAGCACAAAGCAGAACTCTCGTCCTTTCCTGAAAAAACTATTGTTTCACAGGCAAAAGTACCTATGTATCTTCCATGCAAAATTACATCAAAATAATAATATATGTATATTATCTAAAAGTACAAAAGTAAAGGTAGTTCGGGTCAGAGCGAACTGTATTGTAAAATAAACTACGAGTATACAAACCTGTCAATTTTATCAATTATCTCAATTTATGCCTTTTGTATCATGGCGTAGTATGTGGTGGCGCAGTGGTATTGACCATGACACGTGTTGTAGGTCGTGGGTTCAAAGCCAAGCAGGCGCATTACTTTTTGTAATTTATTTCATCACCACTTCTCTCAGAACTGGGAAGGAAAACATCGTGTCCTAGAACCAGGAATTTGAAGACATGTGACATCACCCAACCCTGTGTGGATAACGGCCCACTCCCTCTCACAGAGAGGAGGCCTGTGTCCCCGTAGAGAGAACATTTATAGGCTGATGATGATGATGATGATGATGATGTATCATGATGGGATAAATGAAAACATGGGGCGAGTTTTTAGAACAATAACTAACTATTAATAAAAAGTCATGCATTAAAAAGTAGCGAGTGAATTTCAAATGTACTCATTAAGCCTTTTCATTTGATACCCATGTTGACACTGTTAGAAACAGGCAAAGTAGCTAGTAAAAGCTAAATAATGTATATAAATATTTCAAATGTGCTCATCAAGCCCTTTAATTTGATACCCATGTCGATACTGTGCAAAATATTATAAGTGTGTCGAAAACTTTTTTTTCGGTTACGACTTTGCAACCCCTAGAGGGTGCCATATTGGATTTGGTGGCATGTCACCTACCCTATAACCAGCGGACAAGTGAGACGTTTCTAACGACACCTCATTTGTCATGTAAAGATAAGTAGTTTAGAAGTTATGAGGGAACAAACAAACATACATACATACATACAGGTCAAAATCGCAACCCTCCTTTCGGCTTTGCCGTAGTTGGGTAAAAAAGTAAAAACGTATGATTTAACAAACATTTTAACTTCTCATCAATCAACTAGCCATTTATAGATATCCTCGTTCGCGTGGCTAAAAATGTTGCAACTGTTTAATCTCATCACCTCAACTGATTGAGCTGAGCTTTGGTACACACATTCAGACTTTTTGACAGACATGCAATATTTTATTTTTTGTTTAATTTCTATATACTACAACATTTTTTTTCACGGATTCTCTGTAGTATCATCATCATACTTTGCATGCAAAACTTTTCACAAGCAGAAGATATACTCGTACCTTACTAGAATATTCTAGACAATATTCCAGAGTTCCCTTCAACACCGTCGCCTAGTATTCAAGCTAGGCGACCTTCATTACTGCTATTGAGTAGACTTGGCAGCTCAGTCACAGTTCTGGGTAATAAGACAAACTTCGGTTGCTAACTCCGTTATGTGCGCGGTGAAATGGGCAGGCATTCAACATTCCGCAGGGATACTGAGTTAAACAGCCCTATATTCTCTTTGCTGAGAAAATCGAACAGTGTCGAGGTGAGAATCCTTGTATAATTTACTCTAACGGAGATATTTCAAGCTATAAGGGTCTTGATAGACTTGAGCACTCACTTGTGAGCATTCGCCGTTTTTAATTTTGTCGAACTGCTTTACTTGCAGCTTTTTTGTTTACTTCAAATTTGCCACGAATATTATTAAGAAGTCGGGCCAACAACATATAATATGCTACATATTATCACGCTATCATCTACGGGGAACGAGCAGTGAACCTTTATTTCTTCAACGCATTCACGCTGACGACCGACGTCGAATGCAGCAGCTATTAATAAAATACCAACTTTTAAGTGAATGCCTCTCTGACCTTAACAATCCAACCACTGGCTTTTGTGATAATGATTCTCAATATTCTGACTACCTGTAGCCTGCAGTGCACAAACACTCAACAAACATGTAGTGACACAGTCAACCCCATTGATACCCTTGCTCTTAAGGGCCAGACAAGACAAACAGCTCTTGATTGGCGATTCAACAACGGCCAGCACGTATGTATGTAGACGCGTACAAACATTGATGTGATCAAGGAACAAGCATTTAGCAAATACCGGTTAAACACTTAAGCCTGATGTTCAATCGTTTATGGTGGAAACTAACTAAGAGTTAAATCTCTCCTTATAGTTGTTAGGTATTATTAAAGTATCTATATAAAGTATGTTTGGTTGACTGCGCTAAACTCAGGAACTACTAGTTCGAATCGAAATAATAGTTTTGTTTTGTATAGTCCATTTATTAAGAAAGGCTATAGGCTATAAAATATCTCGCTGCGACCAAGCAGCGGATGAAACCGCGGGATAAAACTAGTACCAGAATAAAACTGAACTTTAGGCGGGTATGGGTGCGGGACGCCGAGAGCATGAGCTAGAAATCTTATAAAGAAAAATTTTCTTCTGATTAGATTAAATGATCTGCAATTAATTATTATTATTTTGTATAGGCCTATAGACATAAAAACAGCGACATGATGTAGTTACCCCTCTTAAAAGCACTTACACTTTCAAGGGAGGTAATCAGGTAACCACATTTTTTTTTAAACTTTGCCTGGCACCATCCACACTTGGAATTTCTCCTGTGTCGTGGGTGCGTTTACAAACATATAAACTCACATACACAAACGGCCCAGACCCGTTACATTATAGAAATCTATTTATAATAAAATAAATAATTAAAAAATCAAAAAACCCGACTGCGTAATAAAACTAAAAAGAAAGAAACAAGCTCAGTAGTTTAGAGTTCACTCATTTACACTCACAGTCGCGGCTCCTTGGGAAGATTTGATTGTGTGGTACTTCCTGGCCGCGCCACAGTCGCATTTTGAATCGGAGTTAATAAGAATAAATGTTCATAAATTGTTCATTATTGTTCTAAATATAAAAAAAATTGTACGTGAAAGATTCGCGAGATATTCAACAAAATCGGTGGCGCGGCCAGGGAGCATGCTTCCTGGCCGCGCCACCCGCGTACTCTGCAACCAATAGGATATTTATGTGCAAACTTAATGGTAAACAATTGTACGACTATTGTTCATTCCATTGACGATTAGAAAAACCGCAAAAAGCCATTATCAATAGGATAAATATCGAAACTTCAAAATTGGTTATGCCAATACTAATAACAGTAGGTAATGTAGGTATTACTGTAAAAAACAAATTAAAAGGCTTTCGTAGGGACTGTTATATCAATACTGAATACTTTTTGCAACTACCTACATAATATTATGTAGGGGAATTTAAATATAATATAACTCAAAGGTGACTGACTGACATGGTGATCTATCAACGCACAGCCCAAAACCACTGGACGGATCAGGCTGAAATTTGGCATGCAGGTAGATGTTATGATGGTAGGCATCCGCTATGAAAGGATTTTGATCAATTCTACCCCCAAGCGGATAAAATAGGGGATTAAAATTTGTATGAAAGTTTGACAATTTTATGAAAAATACATTGTTAAGTTCCGACATCCACGCGAACAAAGTCGCGGGCACAAAATCAAAGCATTTTTTTTTTCAAAATATAAAATATATTTAATTTTGTGCCCGCGACTTCTTCTCCATGCAAACCTACCCTTACGAATGGGTGTAGAATCAATCCTATATCCTTAAATTTTTCACAGTTTAAAGTAAAGATCGCGTCACTTTTGAAATAAATGATTTGACTTTTGACATTGCAATATATTATTGCAGTGGGTAGTCTAGAAAGTACCAAACTATCCTTTTATTATCGTGGCGGACTGTCAGACTTGTACTGACTAAAATCCACGGTGTCCTTCAATAGCCCTTTACGTTCGGGGGCTACGGTAAGTGCTGGCACTCTTTGAGGCGCGCGTGGAGCACATCGCACCGGCGACCCGGGAATGGTCCATGGTCGGACAGCGAGTCGTTCATTTCTTGCCACCGGCATGCCCGCACCTACGGTGGCCGGAGATCGTCTAGCGACGTCGTCGCCGTGGGCGTCTACCATTGCGGTTGGGCTGTGAGGACCTGCGTCAGGCGGTTGGTCAGGACGCCGTGACGCATATCCAGCCAACCCGCAAAGAGGGGACTTACCCCCGCGATTGCGGCGTGCCCGAGTCTATTATCCATAGAAATAAACAATACTTAGGGAAAGTAAGCCTAAGACGGGTAGCCCGCCTAGGGTATGCGGCGGCGTACGGGCGTCCGCGCTCTTGCTAACGAGAATGTGTGCGAGAGGCGACGCGTCCTGCACGCACATGCACATTCTAAATCTTCAAATTCTAATTTATAATTTAAAATGCATACTCGTTCTAGGCGGGCTACCCGTCTTAGGCTTATCTAGCTGTGCCCGCGACTTCGTTCGCGTGGATGTCGGAACTTACCAATGTATTTTTCATAAAATTGTCAAACTTTCATACAAACTTTAATCCCCTATTTTATCCGCTTGGGGGTAGAATTGATCAAAATCCTTTCTTAGCGGATGCTTACCATCATAACATCTTCCTGCATGCCAAATTTCAGCCTGATCCGTCCAGTGGTTTTGGGCTGTGCGTTGATAGATCACCATGTCAGTCAGTCACCTTTGAGTTATATTATATTTAAATTCCCCTACATAATATTATGTAGGTAGTTGCAAAAAGTATTCAGTATTGATATAACAGTCCCTACGAAAGCCTTTTAATTTGTTTTTTACAGTAATACCTACATTACCTACTGTTATTAGTATTGGCATAACCAATTTTGAAAGTTCGATATTTATCCTATTGATAATGGCTTTTTGCGGTTTTTCTAATCGTCAATGGAATGAACAATAGTCGTACAATTGTTTACCATTAAGTTTGCACATAAATATCCTATTGGTTGCAGAGTACGCGGGTGGCGCGGCCAGGAAGCATGCTCCCTGGCCGCGCCACCGATTTTGTTGAATATCTCGCGAATCTTTCACGTACAATTTTTTTTATATTTAGAACAATAATGAACAATTTATGAACATTTATTCTTATTAACTCCGATTCAAAATGCGACTGTGGCGCGGCCAGGAAGTACCACACATTTGATTGGTATACTGACTGACTGACTGTGACTGTAAATGAGTGAACTCTAAACTACTGAGCTTGTTTCTTTCTTTTTAGTTTTATTACGCAGTCGGGTTTTTTGTTTTTTTTTTTTTTAAATTATTTTATTTTACTATTTTTGTTAGCATTTATCAGTCCAAATTAAATTGAAACATATAAGTTATATATATTTTGGTAAACCATTTTTAAAATCCTTTAATTTGATACCCCACTTGATAGAATGTGAGAGATTTTTAAAAAATATTTTTAATTCGGAACCCTTTGCACGCTAGTTCGACTCGCACTTGGCCAGTTTTATGTACCCAGTGACACTCTCACGTTTAAGACGTATCTAACGACACCTCTCAAGTTAAAATCCATCAAGCCGTTTAGGCTGCAGAGCAACACAACGAAACATACATACATACATACATACACTCGAAAAACATAACCCTCCTGGCGCAGTCGGGTAATAAAAAACAAACAAATGAGTAAAGCTTTTTTTTTATTAATACCACAATATCGTAAAGAGTCGTATTTCCCGTACCGATGAAATATTATAATATTAACTTACTTAAAAACGCCTTTCATAAATTATTTAAAAAGCTATAGTCTCTATTTCCCAGCCTCTAAAAATAACCCACTACTATTTCGACCCCCTCAAGCATCGGGTCTGAAACAATTCATCACCCCTCGGCCCTCAGGATTTAAATAGAGCCCTCAGCTGACTGGCTTCATAAATATGGATGACGATGGTGCTCAGCGCCGCTATCAATTGCCACTTGACCGGGCCCTGGCTTTTACTACACCAACTACGAAAGAATGTGATGGGAAACTATAAGCATTGGTCGAACTAGAAGAAGGTTTTTAGTGAATTGATTGAAACTGTTGACTAAATAGTAGTTACTGCTGTAATTACTTACTACTAACTCTCTGCCTGCTTCTGTTTTTCCGAACGCATACAACCCAAATCTTTTCAAAGTTAGAGTGAACAAGCTTCTTCTGTGTAAGCTCGCTGTATCGTTGACCTTAACCCATCGTCCATAAAAAAACTACTACGGAATGTCCTCAATTCATGTCGGAAGTACTGTGGATTTAACTATTGTACATTTCCACGTTGACATAAGAAAAGTATGGGACAACTGCAACAAACGTGTACATATAAATTATGCATCATATCAATCTTCTTGACCTTCGTAAATAATAAAATTGTTTTGTCTTTTTCTGTCAGATGACCCCGACCCTCGACCCACATCCTTGCGCATTTTAAACTGAACTCGGATCCTTTAATTTATTAATAAATTTTGATCGGATATTCGATAATACTCGCTCTTTGCGGTCTCGGAAGCGGCGAAACAAGACATGAACTAAAAATCCTCTCACACCAACAGATGCAGCGGATTATAGATACAAAGCCGAGTACGCACACCGACTCGGAACTACAACGATAACAATAAAAACAAAAACAAATGTAGCCTAGCTATCAATCCAACTTATGACGAGATACAATAATAAAACATTGTGATTAAAAAAATTAAATTAGAAAGAAGAAAAATTAATGTACTGTACCAAATTATGCGTCCAAATTTTTCTTGTAGGATAATTAGGTATTTAAAAGTGTGTGTTTGTTGAGCGGAGTGTGCTGTGCGTTACGTTCCGCGATGATTTTGACTCCGTTGTGTGAGTGGAGCGTGTGAGGTGGCGGGCGTACTCAGGAGCAGTATGGCGGCCGTCGCTGGCCTTTACGGGCTAGGAGACGAGCAGCGCGCCAGGCATCGCCGCGGACAAGCCAACGCGGAACGATCCGAATCCAGAGATGACAACACAGAAGCGTAAGTACCCCTAGACTAAGCAATGCCGAGCAGCGAAGTGTGTCCTGTCTTTGTTCACTATCAACTTCTAGCGCAACAAAATGTCGACTCTTGGTTTCCTCAGAACTGGCTGTTGCATGATTTATATTTTAATATCTTTATCTAAATACTACATTAATATAATTAACACTAAAGAATATACATGCTAATTTCTATACAAACTTAATTAAATCTTGTAACGCGAAGAAGAAAATAGGTGGAAAAAAACAATCACATAGCACTTTGAGGTACTTTTTTATCGTTTTCATGTATTTTAACATGTACCATGGAAAAATAGACTTACAGTTACCCAGATCGAAGCGATATTGAAATAATTATGATGAAAATTAAAATTCAAAACAAACAAGTGTAATAAATACTTAATGAAAATTGACATTTATTAATTTTAATCATTATTTATTATCATATAATATAATATCATATCTCATTGTGCGTGGTAGATATGGTGCACCACGTCTATCTACTTGTACGTGTCCAGAGAGGGGAACCTCTTAACATTTTTCTTTTTTTTTATATTAAAAACCTTGCCTCACAGTAGGGATTTCGCCTGTATCATGGGAGCGTTTAAAAACACTGTAACTCACTCACACAAACACACAGGGTCGGAACAACTACTTGTAGGTCATACAAATATTTATCCCATGCAGGGATATAACCCGCAACACGCTGCGCAGCAGTCGATATCACAGCCAATGCGCCAACCGTATATAAATTGGACCTTATTGTTGTTACTATTAGGTTCCTCTCTCTGAAACCCAGACTGTTGTCAGCCTATTCCTGATACCAGTTGCTTACTTGTTTTTTGAATAATATTCATCTATTTTAGAAAGTTACTAACGCATATTCAAAAAAATAGGACAACATAATGCGTGACATTTAATTTAACATTCATGTTTCATTAAACAAAAATGAAACGGATCATATCTGGTACAGATACTGTATCCACTGGCAGGCAAAGCGCTATTTATTTTCTGGCTTACGCGATCTTCAACCTGGATTCCGTGATTTTCTGAGTTTATCTCCCTATCCAGCTGCGGTTGGCCACCAGTGAAATTACTTACCTACCTAAAGAGTATTTACCTAAGTCAAATGTATCACTTTTTCACGCAACAATTGTCTTCATTTTTTTAAGTTGTTAAATGATCAGTCTACCCGCCCTTTACGTCCCAATGTCACGGTTACATCAGGTAACCGTGGCCCTGGAATGTAAAGGGCCATTGAAAGATCACCGTGGATTTTAGTCAGTACGAGTCTGACAGTAACTCCCGTCACGCCCTGGGCGGGAGGACTCATTTGAGGATTTTACCACGATAAAAAAGCGTTCACGCCGCGACCCCAGTTTAAATGAACACTGAAATTACCGCATTTTTTTTGTTTTTTTTTTTGAGTATACTGCCTACATTTATTGCATTTTTTCTATGAATATACGTATTTTCGTCACACAAACAAAAAGAATGTAGACTTAGCAGATTAAGAGCTTAGCGGTAGGTTCTCAAGTGTCAAGTTCGTAATCAAGTTAGCTGAACAGTGGCGCCTAGTCAGTCGTCACGTTAGCCACCTGCCTCATCACCAGCGATTAGCGAGAAGCGATTAGTGGTTGCCATAAACACGAGTTGTTTGTTTGACAGAGTGAACAATATCAAAATCAACACAAAATGTTGACTTCTCTAAAGACAAAAAAATAAATAAAACATAAATAATTATGAAACGAGTGATGCAGTCGCAGTCACAATAATAATCATTCTAAAGCGAGCAATGATTAATATACAAAGTGTAATAGGAAATTGTAATACATCAGCTAGCTTATTGGCTGAACGATTGGCAATGACAGCGTCGTGTGACGGGCTCAATTCCCCACACAGAACACGTGAATTACGAGAATGTATGTAAATGCACCCACGTAACAAGAGTAATATTGCCAACGGGGGATAAATGTCTTTTGTACAAAAAAAAACAACTGTACAAAATAATTATCACATGCTCCTTGTATTTTCTTCTGATTTACGTTTAGTACGATCAATTTTTGAACAAGGCAAGTCGGGAATAAAAGGTTTTGAGCGTAGAAAATCGTTACTTCGCCGGCAGTGAGACTTGGCCTTAACAAACCTCTCGGATTAACGAAAGTGTCAGACGCTTACCGCACTCAATATATATTTAGAAGGGAGATAGATACGTGCCGATGAATTTTACGCTCACAATAATCTACATATACATAAATAATAAAACAGTTAGAACCCGGGTGTCTGTACATTGCAAATGACATGGCCGGAATTTGTATAGAGCGATGCCCTGACAAAAATATTGATGTACATTGACAAAAAGTACCTCATATTAAAGCTTCAGGTATTTATTTATAGTAGTTTAAGTTTTATGAACAGAGAACAAGCGAGAGATACTGTAAACAGGATTTTAAAAAAGTGCCTGAACATTTTGAGTAGCAATTTCCGATTGCTATTCATAATGTTCAGGCACATTTTTTTCAGGCGGAACAATAGGAGAATTGGTATTTTCAGTAGATAGAGGCCGTTTCTTCACTAGGCGCGTATTAGATTTGTCTCTTCATATAGACTGGTCAGTTCCGTGTGGCTAAAGGCGCGGCCCCACCGCAGCGCATGCTGTGCACGGGCATACGGCGCATTTTAGCTGCATGTATTAATTTAGTTGACGACGTGGATCTAGGTTTCCACTGGAGTACACACGACTATGTATATGAGCAAGCCACGCGTGTATCAATGACGTCAATTCGTGCGTAGCTTCTCCGTGGGTTGCAGTGGACACAACCACATACATTTTCTTACAAAGCGAAGCTTTCTTACACGTGCGTAGCCTCTCCGTGCACTGCGGTGGGGCCGCGTCTTAATGCTCAGTTAACTATTTTTGTTAGACTCTTTTCAAAAGTTTCAGGTCGCCAAAGCAGGGACAGACGCAGAGAAACAGACAATAAAACACTAAAATGATATTTGTATTTTTTATTTATTAATTATATAATTGAGTGCAGGTTTATCAGCTGGTAGCGGTAGTGGAGGTAGTGGTGGATCATAAGCGATAGCAGGATTAGCAGTTGGTAGAATTGGAAGTGGTTCAGACAATGCAGGTTCATTTTTCTATAGTTCCAGCCTGTTTAAGTATATTTAATATCAAGTGCCGATTAGCTTGTATCCAACAGGGATGATATACTTGCAGATTTGCTCTCCGATCCTGTAACATGGACATTTTAAGAGTAAATGGAAGAAATAATACAGGTAGTGTAGTGCACACGCTAACCTGATTGTGGGATTTAATGAAAAAATATTGTTATGTACTGATTTCTGTAAGTGGTGGTATCAAAATGCGTAATATGAATATAATTACGATTTAGGTACGTACCTCTTCTGAGGATAACCATTCAGACAATGTATTTTGTAGCTGCGGTATTAAAGCTGTTAGCATTTTACCGTCGCATTCGATAAGTGACCACAATACAATTCAGACACTTAGACATGGTGACCGTCAGAATTCAAATCGTACGTATATACAAGTCCATTTTACACAGCAGAATACTATTAACTTTGGAAGCGTAAACGAAAGTCTGATTAATGATAGCGTGGAGTCGGGTTAAAACATCTAAAATCCAATACAGTACCTAACGAACACAGTAATACGTGTTATGATCAACGTAAGACTATACAGTTTTGACAGTTTTGACGGTTAAGATCAACTGTCGCAGAAACGTCAAAATAAGTCTAGGACATTTGGATACGCACTTTTAAATATATTATCGATTTATAAAGTGGTGCGTTAGTCGCGTCAAGACGCGCGCCATTCGAAAAGTGGTAAATTATCCTAATAATAAAATAATTTACTAATTCTAACAGTCACGGGCGTTTTATAGGTATTTTAATATGACCATCAAGCATAGTTTACATAGGTACACTGATTGTCATAAGCGTGTATCCAAACGTCGATGCAATTGTCTCTTCCTAGCAATGAATCAAAAGGGAAATCACCCTTAAAACATTTAATTTTTAGGAATTTTCCTCGCCTGTTTTAGAGAATCGTAATTGTTGCGACTATTTTTTATTTATTTTAGAAGAATTTTTCATATAATTGTTATTAATGTACAGTATGAAATTTGGATTGAGTTTTGAGGGCAGAATCCGGCCATGTCATTTTTACCAAAAATTGAAAGGGGCGATCAAAGAAGAGCAATAGAACACAAAAAAAATAAAAAAATATTTTGTCTGTCTGTCTGTCTGTTCGCGATAAACTCCGAAACGGCTGAAAGGATTTGATTGCAGTTTTCACTAATTATTTATAAATGCCAGTTTTGAAATTACCATAATATGATTACGTACGATTTTTTTTATTAATCGCATTATTATTAAGTGGCTAAATAATTCGGATCGATCGAAGTTTGGTTCTACGCTAGAAAGCTACGCTTACTGAGGTCAGTCCGAGGATATGTAAAGGGTGAGAATTAATGCTTAGTTATCAATCAAAATACGTGTTAAAAAGTATTTTTTTTAGTTTTATTTATATACTCGCACGTATGCCATAAATCTGCATCTATATTCCGATACACGCCACAGCAACCGATCAGCTGTTCCAATGGGACGCCATTACTGCCACAGATAGTGTAGAACATCACAACAAATTATTTTTGACTTGTAGTAAAACGAATTAAAGACGTAAAGTATTAGTAAGGGTTTATTTTGTTTTTTTTTTCTGCGTATAGAACACATTTATTTATATTCTTTAAACTTCAAAAAAATCATAACAATGATAATTACACTCAGTTCACATTCGAAAGTTTTAATTACACTAGAGTATGTTGTAGAATTTAGGAAAGTTAGTCTTTCATAAGACGTAGTTTAAGAAGTTTAAGATTTTTGGTATCCAAAAGTTCTCCAACACTACATTGGTAAGTTTCCTTCCAAATAAGGAGGAACATGTTCACCTTTAAAGCTTTGCCGCTTACGACTTTCTTCTTCGAGTTTCTAACAATTAAAGAATTGTGAATGAAAAAGACTTACGATTGTGGTTTTTAAGGTTGCTTTTATAATGTTGACAAAACGCGCCAAAACTTCTTTTAATTCTTTGCAGTAGTTTTTTTATAAGAAAACTAGTAATTCATTTGAGGAAAAGAAAATGGAAGAATACACTAAGAATTTCGAATAAAATTAATATTATAAGATTTGAAGAATAATTACACAACAAACAAATAGTTATATCAAAAACAACAAAAAATGAAACCACAAAAGCAATAGGATTTCAAAGTTATATTTCTTGTTGTTTTTGTTTTTTATTTGATAATATCTGCTGTTTTTTTTTTTATAGTAGTGAAGTGTGTATTTGATTAACAAAATGTTTAAGATATTATATGAAACTGAAAAACAGTTTATGAAACCAATTACTCATTTTTTTTTAAATAGTTTTTTTATAACTCTGTTTTAGTTGATTTTATGAACACAAGTGTGCAATTGAACTCAAAATTGACCAAAAAGATGGGATATTTCATATTTTAAAGCTGATCTCTGCATTGCGGTTTAGGTAGTGGTCATCCGCACTACTAGTTCTTGCTAAATTAATTAGAACTTTCAGAAAATTGGTATCATCGTTTGGAAAACAATCTTACATTCTATTCACTTATATTGTTAATGCGTTCTAGTAATACAGAACAAATATTTCAACTGATACCCTAAACTAGTGATGTTAGCTATAAAATATAGCAATTTGTGAATAGTATGTAGTAGGTGCTACTTGAATTCATTTTTAACATTGATGACTGTAAAAAAACAACTGCTTCGCTCGATATTAACTTATACATATCAAAAACAAGTTATGTTAAAAAATATCAAACATTTTCCCATTAATGCAAAGAGAAAGATAATCTTCCCTTAAAATAAACACAAGTAAAAAAATTTAATAAAATGGCGAACTCAGCAGCCGTCTGACTGGGATTAAAATTAAATAAAGAAGGTAGCGACGCTCATCTCGCCGCTTCATACCAAACTCAAACTAAAACTTCCTAACAAGATCAAGTGTATTAATACTCCTTGTGACCTCGAAATCTTTACTCTGTTTTACTTGCACACATCTTTACTGAACAAGAAAGAAAGAGACACATGATTTGATTGAGAATCAATTTGAAGAGGTTACCTCCGCGCCCCTCGTAGTTAACATTTCGATTTCCCGAAAGATACTTTAGTTGCTGATTCGTTTGTAAATGTGTTTCTATTATCTGGTATTTATTATATAGAATGTTATGGTAGGCCATAGATACAGCCATTTATTTACAAGTTATATTTGTCAGGGATTCAAACCTGCCTGCCGGGGTCGCGGGACTGTCTTATCAGGTAACCGTGACCCCGGAACATAAAGCGCTATTGACGGACATCGTGGATTTTAGTCAGTACAAGTCAGCCCCTCCCGTCCCGGGGTGGGGGGACTCGATTACTCACAGGTTTTTTTTACCTGTTTTTGGCTCAAGTATTAGACTATAGCCCACTCCTCCTCCTAGAAAGGAGGATTGTATCCCAGCAGTGGGCACGTAATAGGCTATTTGTGTAGATAAAGTATGTGGCCGGTATATGTTACTTTAAAAGTTATACGCTCTTCTTATATTTGTACAGGGATTGTAGCGTAAAAGTTAATTTTATTTTTAGAAAGGTTTAGGTCAAATATTACATTTAGGATAACAAAACAAACGTACCTATTTTATAAAAATAATTTTTACCAGACACACAGTCTTCTTAAAAAGTTTTGGGTGTTATAATTTACAACAGCGAACTAGTGAAGTTCGTACGTATCTATATTTTTAACAAAAACACTTCGATATTCAAAAGTATTTTATATATTTTTAGTATAACTAAAAATATATAAAAATACTTTAATCATCAAATGAGTCCTCCCGCACTAGGTGTGATGAGGGAGTGCGTAGGAAGGACTGTCGGACTGTTACTGACTAAAATTCTCCCCGTTCTTTCGGTTGCCTTTGCGTTACAGTTTACAAAGATCACGGTATCCTGCTTTGAAAATTCATCATGAATCCCGTCATGAATAATTTTAAAAAAAGCTCGGTACTCCTGGTTATAAACACAACCCGTCAAGATTTCATATTTCTAACAACCTCTTTAAAAACTATTGAAAAAGACTTTTCAATGCCTTAAATTAATCCAAAGCATTATTTACTTTACCAACACCAAAATGCCGATTAGATTACTTGAAATCTCCCAAAGTATCAACACTAACCATCTTTAGCTCCCCATGTCTAGTAATCTTACCCTCAACAGGGGTCTCTTTTAGTACGTACGAAAGTAACTGAACACTTTTGAGTGAACCCTTCCACCTATTAGATTTATATTCAAAAGTTCCGACAGTGTTCATCATGTATTGGGAAAACTGTCATAACACGTTGTCACCAAAGTTTTGGTTCGTACCATTTACTAATCTTATGTCCGTAACCGTAGCTACGGAATTCGTGCTTAGATAGTAGATCCCAGACGCGGGTACCGGGCCATAATAGTCGGGCGCCACATTCATTACGAAGCGCCTTGACCTCGGCGTTACGCAACCACGCAGCCTGCCGGGGCAGACAGCCTGGGAGACCCGGGGCAGATGGGACGGCTGGGAGACTGACATAGAGGGCCAAACGCTGGCCGGGATCTCGGGACTGCCTAAACAGGTAAACGTGGCCTTGGAACGTAAAGGGCTATTGAAGGCACACCGTGGATTTTAGCGCAGCGTGTCAGGGGTTCGATCCCGCGGAACAAATATTTGTCTGATCTACAAGTGGTTGTTCCAGGCAACTTTGTGCATACCTCATAGATTTATTGATTTTGTAAGCCATACGTATAGTTTTTTTGCAACATAATATTTCATACTGGTTTTTCGATTCCGTGTAATGTAATGAAAATGGAACTTAAGATCGTCGATTGCAGTAAGAACCGAATGCGAAAACCCTTTGGTGAATTCATACTATTTTTTGTTTGAGGTTCCTAATTCAAATCATATTATGAACCAGCGGGCGATAATGAACTTCAGTAAAATAATAATTATTGCCCGGCTAAAGCAGGGTGTGCATGACATATAATTTGACAATTACGAGGAGGTAGTATGAAAAAAATATACCGCCACACTAGGAAGTTTTCTCATAATGTGGGTGCGTTTACAAAAAAATTAACTCACATGCAGCCAGAGCCAGAACAACTTACTGAAGTTTTGTTACGTGCGAGGATCGAATCAAAAACACGCACCAACTCATACCACGGCCACTGTGCCAATGTAAGACTGATAGACAACTGAACTGCCACTATTGATATAATTACACTATTGATAGTAATTTGTATAATAAGTAATTCTAGAAGTAATTTAAGTAAATTTAAATACTAAATTTAAATACTACAAGTAAAAAAAAAATATTTAAAAAAAAAAACGAATGTGCATTATAGGGTTTAAACAAACTTTGAACGAAATAATTAGATAATTAACGATTGCTTCAAGCTCGATTCCAACCCATCTACGTTTATCCTAATTTCACTGAGAGGAACTTTTAATGTTTCCAATAACCAAGGCAGTTTTTTGTATTTAATTTACCTGAAAACTATTTTAAAGTTTTCTTTACGTGGCCATTTTTCTTTTAATTTTATTACAAAATTATAAATGCGTTTTTTTTCCAATATTAATAACGGACATTAAAAAAATATGTCACACGTAATACATTTAAACTAATATTTCGATGCTACGCGTTCACGTTTAATGTAGAATTCAGTTTCGGTATGTTTGCAATTAAAACTTTGATAGCCTTACTACAAAAACTTAAACATCTGTTGAACACTTGTGTAAAAAAAGTGTGACTGTAAAACGGACCTTATTTCAACGTCATAATCTGAAATTTTTCTAGACAAGTGTTCAACAGACGTTTAAAAGTTTTTGTGGTACCACGGTGAACGTTTTGTTTTCGTAGAAACCAAATAAACATCAACCGTCTTACAACAAAAAGTTCGAAATCGGTTGAACACTTGTCTAAAAAAAGTGTCAACTACAAAACGGCATTTGACGTTGATATAAGGGTCGTTTTATAGTTACACTTTTTTATGTAAGTGTTCAATAGATGTTTAACATTTATAGTAAGATAGCAATTGTTAAAACAAAACATATTCTTAAAAATATACTTTTTGGTTTTATTCCAATCAAAAGACTTGTTGCCAAACTACCCGTAATAACTGTCAAATATCTACGAATGCTATAACAAAATAACAACTTAAACTAATCACATAAAACATTTGTTGCTCACAATAAATCCAAAGGAAAATAAACTTAATTATCAAAGTAAATACAGACCAAAATCGGATCATAATCCCAAACCCTTACTAGCCACTATAAAAACAATCCCGGGTCATAAGCAGCCATAAACCGCTTCACACTCTAAAGTGCCCTCCAACATGAACTCGTAGCTGCTACGCCGTAGGCGCGCTACGAACGCCTACGCGGAAAGCGTAGACAGCGTGGCTACGTAGACCGTCCACGAAGGGCCACTTGTGTTTTTTTTTATTATCTAACTATGTTAAAACAATATCTGAGTAAAGTGTTCTACGTTCGTTTTAAGGGCATTTGGGACTCTTGAAAATGAACAACTTTTAATAAATGATATTTATTTTGCAAATAGGTTTTAACAAACACTTTTACAAGTCAAAGCATTTTTTTTTGAGCTTGATGTGGCCGGTGTTTCGTACCCGACTACTCTGAGAAGAAACATCCGAAACAAACTCAGAGGTCATCGTCTCTTTTAAAGTCCAGAAATTAAATTGGCTAAGTCATGCGAGGACCCTGCAGGTTTGTGTGTAATAATAATTACAACCAAAATGAAAACATTAGTGGGCGCATGACTCGAAAAAATGTACATTTAATCAATCCATTTATCAACATACCTTGTCCTAATTAGTTTAATAACAATTTCATTAATAAATCTTTTGTTCGTTTGAGTCTGTTTTTATAGTTGCTTGCGTAGACGATTTCCGTAGCACTTGCGCCTGTGCTACGAACGCCTACGCGTAGCCATGCGTAGACAGTGTGGCGCCTATTTGCGACAGGCAATAGTTCATTTGCGATTGTTAACCTATTTCTACATACTTTTGAATTAGTTCATAGTTTCTTCTAATAAATAATGAAGTACGTAGTTCATCAAAACAAAGTAATTTAAGAAAAGAAGAGGAATTAAAACGACGTTTTTATCACCCAATAAACACGTAGACGTCTGCTATTTTTTTTTTCATCATCATCATCATCCACAGCCCGTCTTCACCCACTGCTGGGCATAGGCCTCTCTCTGTTTGTGCCAAGCTCCACGATCTTGCGCCAATCTCATCCAGGGCACTCCCGCAATGGCAACCATGTCGTCTGCCCATCTCGCCGCCGGACGACCAACCCTTCTCTTTCCATTTCTTGGACGCCACTCTGTCACAGCTTTACTCCACCTGCCGTCACCGCGCCTTGCCAGGTGTCCTGCCCAACTCCATTTGAGTTCCATAACTCGGTTACCAATATCGAATACATTTGTTCGTCTCCGGATTTCGATGTTTGGAACTCGGTCTATTAATCTTATGCCGAGCATGGAACGCTCCATGGCTCTCTGTGCTACTCTGAGTCTGTACACAGCCTCCTGTGAGAGCGTCCACGTCTCAGACGTACGGTGCTGAGACGTGGACGCTCTCACAGGAGGCTGTGTATTTTTTTTTACTTATAAAAATTTTTAAATGCCATTTTGGCATCTTTACTTTAAACTTCTAAATATTTTTAAATGCCATTTTGGCGTTCAGATTAATTTTCTATTATTACAGATTGATTAATCAAAATGATTACCCGATTAAATTTATGTTAAATCTTGAAACTGAAAGTCCGTATTTTCGGTTCTCTGGATTAACAGCGGCATTTCGTAACTAAAATAGTAATAAAGTCCAGAATTAGGCTCCTTGTTTTTGTGGTCAATAAAACGAAAGTAGGCTTTTTGGGGTCCCAGCAAATAAGCAGATGATAGTAATATAACATGTCGGCGGGGAAAAAATAAAAATAGCAATACATAAGAAAATATAAAACACAAAAAAGTAATTCACGGACACAATATTTAAAACACTATTCTTAAATAACATCGGTAAAAATCTATTACATATGCATTTTAAAATTGCTACCTAATTAGATTTTTGGCCAAGGAAACTCCCCTGTAAAACAAAACTCCTAAAAAACATTAAAAATTAAATGAATTAGATCGGTGCCATTTCCACCACCACCATTCATTGAACAGTTTTTCACTATTTTTATACAAAATCAATCAAAAACAAAAAAGTATCTTGTTCTTTTGTAAATAACAGTCAATCATAATTAAAAATTATTTTCAACGTTGCAAATTAGTGATCAACACATCAATATTGTATGATCTGCAAGTAGTTGTTCCGGGTCTGGGTGTTTGTGCATGAGTTTATTTGTTCGTAAACTCACCCACGACACAGGAAAAATCCCTAGAGTGGACGCAACTTCTTCTAAAAGGAAAAAAAACAATCAAAGCAAAAAACATTCTTCAGCAATGGGGTTGGCAACGCAAAGATATTGTAGATGGCGCCACCATAGAGTAGTCCTAATCCGACCCATGACGTAGTACTATTTTGAAGTACCTTTAAGATTTGAACCAATGACGATGCTTAGAACAAGCTATACTAGCGCCATTAGTTCCCCAGTTGCCATCCCCATTGAGTTAAGTATCAATTTAGGTCGTATACAATTTGCTTACGACATCGTTGATAACCTTGGCCTTGTGATCAGTCGATGTATCTCTCGTAATTAAACCGTCTACCGTCCGCTCCGGCGCCTCGGGACGGTCGAGGTGTGAAGTCGAACGTCTCTGCTAGTTGATTGCAACAGTTTAATTATTTAGATGTAGTTTGTGTTGAAGTTTAATTGGAAACGATTCTCCAATTATATAAGATGGCCAAAGTCATTTTCACAAGCTTTTATCGTTAAAAAATAGACAAAAACTCGTCAAGACGAATAAAACGAGTCTAAACTCGAGTTTGCGGCGTTTCATTACAGAGTTCCTATGGCCACCTTTCAGCTCCATCATAAGATCATCTCCATTTTCACACGATATACATATACATACGTGCAAAACAGCTCAATCGGAAACTGGGAAGTGGATCACTTGCAAGATTTATTTTGATTACAGACAACGGGTCAGGTGAAACTACATACTCGTAAAAGCTTGTAAAAAGAAACAGCTGTTAGTAGTTGTTGCTGCAGTTGGCTGCTGCTATCGAAGTATCTGTCATTTTTCAGAAACGTACATACATTGATTATAATAATCTGCTCAACGAAAGCTTAGATATCACAAATCAGATCATCAACATGGCATTTCAATTTCACTGTAAGTAGGTTCTTCAAAAAAGTAGGTATGATATTTTTCTCACAAAGAATCTTCAGCTTTTTATCATGGTAAAATCATCAAATAAGGCCTCCCACCCTGAGAAGGGCGTGAGGGACTGTCAGACTCGTACTGACTAAAATCCACGGTGTCCTTCAATAGCCCTTTACGCTCCAGGGTCACGGTAATTCGGTAAATCCCACGACCAAACTCTTCAGCTTTAAAATATTAATATAGATACAAACTTTTTTAAAATCATACCGACATTTCCAACAAAAATATGCTAGTTATATACAGTCCAATATAACTGCATACGAGTAACATCCAACCGCATGGATGCAGAGTATGTACTCATTGAATACCGTAAACAAAAAATGCCTGCAATGCCGAGCGTCGCATACGTTTTAGTACCTGGCTTACGAATCCATTCATGAGCTTTATAGCGTAAAATAAATAAGAATAAAAGGCGTTTTAGAAGTTAACTCTGTTTTATTGTATTTCGTAATGGGAAAGCAAACAGAAATGCGAGTCCCAATTTATGTAATTATGCATGTGAAAATAATTCTTGTCATCAATAAAATGTATGAACTAAGAATATTTTCTTATAATATGACTATAATTATCGCACTGCTGAAACAGTGGTCTCATCTCTATGAAAGAGGATAGGCTATACATATACCCACGACACTGGCCCAGTATAAGTTAGTGGTTGGTCTCGAAAACATGAAAACTCTCTAAAAATAACTGAGTAAATGAATCCATGCTAAATTAAAAAAAAAACTCTATATTTTGATTTTTTTTATGTTTTATTATAACTGTTAGACATCATGCATCCAAAAGTACGTATTCATTACGTACCCGTAACAGCAGTTGCACAAAATCAATAATGAATTTGAGAAAACAATTTCCTCTCGCAGAAAGCACAGCTTTTGTGCACAGAAATTAAAAAAGCCAATGTCTGACAAAAGATGCAGCATCCGTACCACATCCTCTTAATATGCACTCGTTTCACTCAAGAGCTTTGCTCGTATAAATAGCGTGCTACTATACATATATAGCCAAAGGCTATAAATAGCTTAGTGCTTTTAGAAAGCAGTCGTAAATGATTAATGATGATAACACCGAAGTCAATTTTTGACAGCTTTGTTTAGGCATTGTGGCTAAGCTGGAATTTGTTAAGTGTCCGTCTACTCGTATTTTGCGGTGAAAATTATGTTAGGTATGTAAATATTGTTATCAACTTGAAAAGTCAAAGAGTACCAAACGTGAAAGGGCTGTATGATAATATAAAAAAAAAGGTTTTGATGGAAAAAGGCCCTTTGAAATCATTTGGTTAAAAAAGATAACGTTTGCTATTTAATTAGAAAATGTTTTTTTAATCTACATACATTTATAGTTTTTCAGTACCTAGCATTAAGTTTTATATAATAGGTACAATGTAATCATAACACATAAACAATAACTTACATTTCTGCCACTGTAACGAAAAATTCAACAAAATGTAATGCTTGCTAAGCGACATTCGTAATATCAACTAAACTGTGTCAAAAAAAAACATCTGAATAATTCAATAAAACCTTCAAAGTACCTTGAACCTTGAGGCATGAATGTAAACTTGGTAGCACGCCATCTAGCGACGAGTGGCGAAACTTGCTTCGGCTCACAATTTCCCGCAACTGCTGCCGCATACCAACGACGCCCTCGGAAAATGGGAAAACTACGTTTCCTTTTAGTTCCAGTTCACGTCATTATGCCTTCTGTCGCTAGATGGCGCTGTACGATATCAGTCATATTTGCAGTCTAGGTGGCGCTCGTGTGAACACGGAAAGCTAGTTCTGACTGCAATATTATAATATAAATTCATGCATCGAGATTTTCTCTTCAGCTGCCACGCGAATAGGTCATCATGAAAAAGAGAGCGAAAGACTTGATAGGATAGGAAACGCATTAAAAGCTAAAAAAATGAGCGTGAACAATGCATTCCTAAATTACAAAATAAACATTAGGTAGGTATCACAAATTGGCGTTAGCTGAAGATTCTTGGGTCGCGGGAGTTACTAATTACCGTGACCCCGGAACGGAAAGGGCTATTGAAGGACACCGTGGATTTTTTTCAGTACTCGCGAGTCTAACAGTCCCTCCCGCTCTGCCTGGTGGGAGGACTCATTTGATGATTTTAACACGATAAAAAAAAGAAGTATGATAACTGAAAATTAAATAAACTTAATTATTTTAAAATACTTCACTAAAAATACAATAAAGCCGCCGACTATACGTAAGTTGGTATTTGAAGCTACAGAGTATCCTTTGCTACGTGGTCACTAAAGGCGCGTTTCCATTATGCAAGTGATTTGCATACAAGTTGCAAGTTGCATGCAAATTGTATAGTGGAAACAACAACTTGCAAACAAGTTACAACTTGTATGCAATTAGGTTTAAACTTGTACGCACAATAATCAAGTCGGCACATTTGCACGCAAGTTGCAAGCGCATGCGGTCGTGCATAGAGGATTACTTTGTTTAAGACTTTATTACTTTGTAAAAATGACTGCTAAACGGGATACGGAGAAAACAATAATGTTTATTGAGGAATATCATAGACATGATTGTCTTTGGGAACCAAAAAACTATCTTTCTCAACTAGAACTATAATAACTTGTATACCACTAAAATCTTGTATGCAAGCTGCAAGTTGAACAAAATCGTGTTTCCAATTCAAATCACTTGCACACATGTCTGACGTCATACATGTATGCAAGCACTTGCATAATGGAAACGCGCCTTAAAATATTGCTACGAGACTACGAATAGCCAGGAAACGTGTGCTACGAAAGAGCTACGCCGTAGCACCGTAGCGTCGAGTTACACACGAACTTCCTGCAAAATGTCCTATATCATGGTTTTAAGTTAACTAGGTATGATATTGTGGTGAATCAGGCGCAAAATGCCCCTTTCGCAAAATGTCCACAGGTAGCAAAATGTCCCTTTCGCAGAATGTCCCATTTCTCAAAATGTTCCTTTCGCAAAATGTCCTTTTCGCAGAATGTACCCTTCTTCAAACATTCATAGGCATTTTGCATCAGTGAGAAAAACTAGTCGTAGGTTTTTGTGCTCTACACCTCCTAGCTCTTGACCAGTTTTTTCTCTGATGCGAAAAGTCTATGAATGTTTGAAGAAGGGTACATTCGGCGAAAGGAACATTTTGAGAAATGGGACGTTCTGCGAAAGGTACATTTTGCGAAAGGGACATTCTGCGAAAGAGACATTTTGCGAAAGGAACATTTTGAGAAATGGGACATTCTGCGAAAGGTACATTTTGAGAAAGGGACATTCTGCCAAAGAGACATTTTGCTACCTGTGGACATTTTGCGAAATGGACATTTTGCGCCTGAGCTATTGTGGTTTTATTTATGAGGCAGGGTTAGAAGATTTTTTTTTTAAGGTTGTCTGGAAAATAGTGGCCCCTCATAAAACGTGTATAAGCTGTCTATAATTGGTTTAAATACAAACAATTTTTTTCGACACAAAAACTTTTATACTGCTTCGAAGTGCTATTATGGGATTACTATGATTTTGTTTTTCAACATATTCTACTGGATCAAATGTGTAGCTTGAGCAATTTATAACAATTTATAATATAACTTATTCCGTGCGGGGATCGAACCCGCGCCACGCTGCACAGCGGTCAATCGCTCAGCCACTGCGCCAATTGTGTCGTCAAACGAAGTGTTCATACCGGATAACAATTTGAATAATTATAATAACATCAATGATAAACATTTAAGAAACGGGTAAAGAAGTTAAATTTTTTTTTGTAATTTACAAATTGTACGAGTACACAAAGTTTCGTGTACATAATTATGATCCGTTGAGGAGTTAGTCCGCTAGGAGACGATCCTGCTTGGACCAGGTCCACGTCATGTCTGCCATTATAACGTAGTGTTATCAGAACGCGCAAAAACATTCAAAATTTCATTTGCTAAAGTAAGGGTCAATTTATACTAGCGCAGAGTCGAAGCGCATCGAAGCGTCTTTCCAAAACTGAACATAACAATTTCAACATTAACTCCTCACATATTACTTCTGAGATTTTAAAAAGTCGCGCGCATTCTTCGGAATTCGCGTGTCTGCGAGTGAACAACGCTTATCATGAATCGTGCGGCTTCGCTTTAGTTGTAAAGAATTTGACGCTTCGATGCGCCTCGACTCTGCGCTAGTATAAATTGACCCTAAATAC
The DNA here is from genome assembly GCA_954870645.1 of Agrotis clavis. Classification (NCBI taxonomy): domain Eukaryota; kingdom Metazoa; phylum Arthropoda; class Insecta; order Lepidoptera; family Noctuidae; genus Agrotis; species Agrotis clavis. The sequence goes on from OX940917.1 coordinate 6,305,038, forward strand.
TAACTACAAAAGATTCAGAGAAATTCAACCTTATTATCAAAACTAAAGTTCAAACCGTATTCCTGTTAAATTGTTCATCAATAATTTAATAAATTGTATTTATCTAGTTTTGAACTATACACTGTCAGTAATTCCACCCACAGTTTGGCAACGTTTTCTCGTTCTCGAAAGTACTGCATTCTTAACCCTTTCGATTCATCAATAGAACACCACAAGCTCGTAACATTCATGTAGATGTCAAGATAAGAATGAAATATAACGTCATGCAACTTTCCATCAATCTTGTTACCAAAATCGACCTGACTATTAATGATGGGCGTGGGCGGCCCCCGAATCATCATTAATATAAACGTTCTTGTCACTCAATACGCAAGGCATTTTGTACTTAAAGTAACTATGTATAGTGCATACAATTAGTTTTACAAAATCAATACTAACATTCAATGCACACAACTGCTCTCAAACATCCAAGCAAGCCGATTGAATGCCGGCAATGCCGCACAGGATGAAAATCGCGTCACGGAGCGCAAAATAATTCGAGCTTAGCTGGAGTAGTAGGCGGCGTGGCGCCTTGCCCACCAAGGTTGGGGGTGCAAGTAGTGGGGGCGGGGGACCACCCCGTGACTCCGGGAATGGTACAGCAGTGCGACGCCGTCACAGGGAGAGGGCAGACGCGCCGACGCCATCGCAACCCGCTTACTGGGTCAGTAGGGATCGTCCTTATGAGGCCAGGATGATAACGATGCCAGCGATTTAATCGTTTGTATCGATGCCAACTTTATGTATAGGCTTAGATTGTAATTGTAACTGACTTTATCATAACACGCTCATTATCTAAGCATATTTGACGAGCTTCAGAATTTGCTTAAAACAAATAAATAATGGACGAAATTATAGAATGTTAGGTTGCTAGTTGTAAAAGACTGACCTCCTGAAGATCTGTCTTCCCATACGCTAACTTATACTACAATTGTATCGTTACACACAATTATCACGTTAGTATAATTGATATGATTATCCAATTAAAATACCAGAATGATGCATGATCAATTAAATGTACATAGTTTCGTATAAAAAACATAATATTGTATTTAGTACAGAGGTACGAAGACGAACTGAACGCATACCCTGAGGGCTGGTCAAGAGTAGCGCAGAACAAGAGACTCGAGGGAGGTGCAGCAGCAGCGGGACGGTATTGTTACCGGCTAGATAAAAAACTAAAAAAATTAAACAATATTATGTATGGAATAAACAAACACCACAGACTGACTTCTTTCTGACGAACTAGTGACAGTGTTGATAATCCGTTGGTCTTGTAAGTTGCGGGCGCGGCTCCTGACGGTCATAAGTACAATTGCCAATCAGACGAAGAGTTGTTGTGTTTACCCGCTTAACCATAACAAGCACATTGTCTGCCATCCGCTACGATTGACCGACATGTTCTAAAATAAAAGGATTTTTATACTCGTATCATCACTATCTGCTGGCCGCAACGTCGTCTGCGTAGAATGCGTTGAAAAAATAAAGGTCGGTAAAACAATGGTTGAAATCCATGCGGTACTTATTGAGTTCATCCCGGACAAACATACAGACAAACAGACAATAACACCCCTCTTTTTCCGTCGGAGGTTAAAATCCTAAAAACTATATTTTTGGCTGTGGGATCGACTGAAGATCACACACCAAGAATTCTTTAAAAAAATATTCAATGTACAGTTTTGACTTCGCCCGCGACTTCGTCCGCGCTTATTTCGAACTTTGCTTCTGTGCTTTTTTTCTCCGGCCACCCTCTTTATGGAATACTTAAAGAAAATCTAAATCAATATGCAACTAAAATTCTATCGACCACAAAACAACCCTTTAGCAGTCGGTTTTCGCAACATCCCATCTTAATAAGCATCTACGTCCTAAAGATATACCCCAGGGAAAATTTGAGACTCGTAGCACTTGTAGTAACGAAGTTTCATACAAACTATGAAGCTAAAAACTACCGCTTAGGGGGGAATTTCCCGACAAAATCCCGTCTTAGTAGCACCCACGTCCTAAAATAACCCTCCTGTGAGACATCTAAAACTCCTCGTACTTGTAATAATGAAGTTTCATACAAACTATTAACCCCAGAAACATCCCTTTGGGGTTCAATTTCATCAATTTCAAAACCCCGCCTTAATGAGCATCTACACACTAAAAATAGCTCCCGCGCAAAATTTGAGACTGGGAGTCTCAAATTTTGAGCGGGTCATTTGACGTAACAAAGTTTCATACAAACTTTCTACCAGCACCAAAAACAACCCTTTATGGATTGATTTAACCAAAACTCGTCTAAGGTAGAACCTACGTGGAGAGACCCCTGCACCCGGCATTTATCGCGGCCATGCTGCGGGGCGAGACGGAGTGGGAAGCGGTCGCCTCCTTTTGCGAAGCAGTCATGCTCGCGAAGGAGAAGGCGGGCCGCGTGAGGGATAGGACAATGTCCTCCCTCCGCCCCACCCGCGATGGTGGACGCTCACGGCGACGGACGTCGCAAGACGATCTTCGGCCACCGTAGGCGCGGGCATACGGGCGGCGAGTAAAGGGCAACTCGCTGTCCGACCATGGACCATGCCCGGGTCGACGGTGCGTTGTGTTCCACGCGCGCCTCAAAAAGCGTCAGCATAATGACGGGGCCCCCCTCTAGAGCGCCAAAGCCTGCCAGGGTCGCGGGACTTATCTCATTAGTGTGACCCCGGAACATAAAGGGCTATTGAATTTAGTCAGTACGAGTCTGACAGTCCCTCCTGCCCTGCCCGGGGTGGGAGGACTCATTTGACGATTTTACCAAGTACTTAATAAAAAAAAAGGTAGAACCTACGTCCTAAAAAACCCATAAGCAATATTTTAATCTACTCTCTAAAAACCTCTATGCATATTTTGACACTCCCAACACTTGTAATGACTAAGTTTCATACAAACTAACAACCCCAAAAACATCCCCTTAAGGATAGAAATTCAGAAAATCCCGTCATAGGCAGTACCTACGTCTTAAAAAAATCCCTATGTAATATTAGAGACTCCGATCTATCAACCCCAAAAACAACCCCATAGGTGTCGAATTTCGCTAAAACCCATCTAAGTGAGCACCAACGTCCTAAAAAAAACCCAAGCAAAATTTGAAATCCCTAGCACTTACAATAACGAAAATTTCATACAAAACATCAAAACCAAAAACAACCCCTTAGGGGTCAAATTTCGCAAAATCCCGTCTTAAGTAGCACTACATCATAATGAGAACCCTAACGTAACATTTTAAACTCCTAAACTAGTATTAAGAAAGTTTCATACCAACTATCAACCCCAAAAACAACCCCTTAACGGTTGATTTTCGCAAAATCCTGTCTTAAGTAACGTCTACGTCCTCAAAAGAATCCCCATGCAAAATTTGAGACCTCTATCTAAACACACTAAAAACAAACCCTTAGGGGTTGAATTTCGCAAAATCCCATATTAAGTAGCATCTACGTTCTAAAAATATCCCCCATGCAAAATTTGAGACTTCTGGCATTTGTAGTTACGAAGTTTCAAACAAACTATCAACACCAAAAACAACCCCTTAGGGGTCGAATTTCGATAAACCCTTTTCTTTAGTAGCACCTACGTCCTAAAAAGAACCCGCATGCAAAATTTGAAACTCCTAGTACTTGTAGCAACAAAGTTTCATACAAACTGTCAACCCCAAAATAATTGTCAACCGCAAAATTTTGAACCCTTAGCACTGGTAGTTTCTGAGATTCCGTGTCCTATGAGTGAGTGATCTTTTGCTTTTATATAGATGTTAGCTTCGACCAAAACTCTGGATATTATCATACATCTCAAAAATTAAATGAAAAACAAAGTGATGCCCACTTTTTCAAAATGGAAATCAAGTAAAATATTTAACAACAAAACAGTTACAGGAAGCGACATTATCGCTATCGGACATCTTGAGCAGACAGATATTCATGTTCAAATGTATTTATAACCAATGATAATGTCTACTAAAATACCGAAAGCATATCACTATCACTACATAGTATAAAACAAAGTCGCTTTCTCTGTCCCTATGTCCCTTTGTATGCTTAAATCTTTGAAACTACGCAACGGATTTTGATGCGGTTTTTTTTAATAGATAGAGTGATTCAAGAGGAAGGTTTATATGTATAATAACATCCATTAAATAGTGGAGAAGTACTGTTATTTTTGAGGTTTCTAATGTGATGTCGTAAATAATTACATTTTTTCCGCTTACATTGCAAACGCAGGCACCCTACGAGTTTTATCAAAATAATGTACTAAGTATTGTACACATTGAAAAGGTCTACAGAAAAGTCCGTGATGGTATATGTCTATCTCTTATGGATAACCCACAATAACTTTTTTTTGTCATTTACTTTTTACGACAAATAATGGCTAATTTTCGAAGCGATTTTAACCAATACAGCATTAATCCTTAACCAATTAAATACCTTGAATACATTGTTCATTTAATATAGATCTATTATGGCCCTTTACACCGTATGATTTAAGTGAATATTTTCGAAGATATTACAGATTTAAAAATTGCGGGACGTAGCGTTTGCGCAGTTTTCTGTAGTGTATTTAGTATTCGGATGACGCAGGTCCTCACCGGACACGGAAGTTTCGGGAGGTTCCTGTGCCTGATGGGGAAGGAGGAAACGCCCGGGTGCCACCACTGCGAAGATCGCCCGGAGGACACAGTAGAGCATACGGTGCAAGACTGCCCAGCTTGGGCGGTGCACCGACGTGTCCTCACGGCGGCGATAGGCGGAGACCTCTCGCGCCCGGCATTGGTTGCGGCCATGCTGCGGGGCGAGACGGAGTGGGAAGCGGTCTGCTCCTTCTCCGAGGCAGTAATGCTCGTGAAGGAGGAGGCGGGCCGCGAGCGAGAGAGGACAGCGTCCTCCCTCCGCCCCAACCGCAGTGGCAGACGCCCGCGGCGTCGGACGTCAGTTGATGATCTCCGGCCACCGTAGGCGCGGGCATGCGGGCAGCGAGTAAAGGGCAACTCGCTGCCCGACCATGGACCATGCCCGGGTCGACGGCGCGTTGTGTCCCACGCGCGCCTCAAAGAGCGTCAGCATAATGACGGGGCCCCCCTCTCAGAGGGCCAAAGCCTGCCGGGGTCGCGGGATTATTCCCTTACCGTGACCCCGGAACGTAACAGGCTATTGAAGGACACCGTGGATTTTAGTCAGTAGAAGTCTGACAGTCCCTCCCGCCCTGCCCGGAGGACTCATTTGATGATTTTACCACACAAAAAAAAAAAAAGTGTATTTAGTATCAGCATTGCACCCGTGCGAAGCCGGGGCGGGTCGCTAGTTATTTATATTGGAAAATCTGATACATTATCGATATAATATTGTTAGTCAAATAATATTTCGCTAGTATTACTGGAGAATTCGCTTCTGCCAAGAACCTAATAGCCGCCGCATTGAGTGTGCTTACTTGGCATCACGTCTCGTTTCTGCTGACGCACTTTCCGAAGGCCCTGCTTGAGTATCGACCTCTGAAATAATGTTATCTTTTCCTTAGTAAACCGAACGCGAATATAAAATTAGGTCGTTTTGCTTTTTTTTTCTTGTTTTTTACTAGATTTTGTAATTAGGCAGCTCAATCATTGATCACAGTCGTCATATTTATAAAATGTTATAGGTCATTAAAAATAATAGCGCATATTACGTTGCGTCGCGTCGTAGCCACGGGTCAAAGAAATTGCCGCTAATGTGTTGCGTCGAAGCAGCACAAGAGGGTACGGAGGCTATCACAGTCTCAGCGAAGCGTCTCAGTTCAGCCTAGCAGTGGAACACGGTCCGTTGTCGCACTGCAGCCGCGCAGTCAACGTTGCGAAGACGCAACGCACGAATGGGGCCATAACACTTAGCCCCTTCATACACAACGCGAAGTCTCCGATACCCTCCAATTTTGGTATCCATGCGACTATTGCAATACAAATTCATAGAGGTTCGTTCACAGGCACGCCTCAATGGCTACCAAAGTCGTAAGGTATGACTTGCGTCGCTTTGTGTACGAAGGGGCTTATTGTGTATTTCACACCCTAATTTCCGTTATTTACCCATGGCGGCAGGCATAAGCAACGGGGGTTTGAACTGCCCTTTGCGGTTCCATGAAAATGGCTATAAAAAGAATACAAAGCCCGTACGGCTTGAAGAGAATTCATCTTACGCAGTGATAATTTATATCTGAGTATCATTATTCCCTGCCCCTTATCCTAAGTCTTGGTGCATATGAGATTATGTAATCTAATCTGTGCTGTTTGATTTTTAGCCATTTCTTAGAACGTATGAGTGAACAACTGCTTTATTATAACAAACGTTTCTAAGCACCGATACAAACAAAATGCAAGTACAAAGACAATGATTGTAACAAAAACAAAGGTCTTAAGAGTTGCAATTGGTTACCCGATACTGCGTGATAAAGGTTTATGTAAATAAACAATCTAATTTTGAACTAGAGTCAAACAAAATGTTACTGTGTCTGTTGGACACTTGTGGGTGGATAGGTTACTTATTTAGTTTTTTATAAATAAATATTTAAATATTCCCGTTACGAAAAAAAACCTTGCAGGTTTAGGTTTGTAAAGAATTGATGATAGATTAGAAAAAATATCAATATTCAAAAATAAATACTTTAGATTTTATTAGGACTCAAACGCAAAATTGTGTCCGCGAGACACTTGTGGGTGGTTAAGGGTTAAATTCAGCGAATCAGTTTATTCTTTAAGTTACATTGTTACTAACAAAATTATGGACATTTTAGTAGTCTGAAATAAACGAATTTTATTTTTATTTTTTTTATTTTTTTATTAGTTCGCATAAGTATTTTGATGGGCAACTACGGAACCCTACACTGTGCGTGGCCCGACACGCACTTGGCCGGTTTTTTCGTGTTAGCCTTCTTTATTAACTATCCACATACATCTTATACAACATTAATTTTAGTATTATTGTGCGAAACCTGAATATACGAGTAGTTTGTTCAGAATCGGTAACTGATTCGATTCCAATAATTTTTTAAACATGTTTTATTTATTTTCAAAATGTTATAATTGAATTTTATCACCAGTTAATTACAATACAAAAACCGTACGGTTTGAAACCTAATTGCCAAACTATTATCAATGAGCGTAATCGACACAGGAGACGCGGGTTGCGTGGGGGTACCGCGAACTGACGCGAAATGAGCATGTTTTTGAACGGACAACCAGGTAACATTACAAGCTAATAACTTTGTGATTTTTCATAATACAGCTTTGAGATTCTTTATACAAAAATACTACCATGTATTGTGTATCAGGTTTCGCACAAACTAAAAATAATGTTGTATATTATCAGACATTTATTGATTACTCTGATTTCCTTACGATGTCTTCCTTCTCGGACTCCAGTGATGTCCAGGCTAAACTTAGAGATTTCATATTTATTCGCTGAAAAATAAAGATTAGTACTTGCCCGTGTTTAAACTCAAACACACTAGGAATTTCTCGTACAAGTGCGTAACATACACAAACAACAATATCCAGAATAACTTGAACATAATCCAAACACTGTTTCGTGTGGGAATCGAACCGCTGTAATAAGACCGATCGCGATTGTAATTGAACATCATTGCATACCATTGCCCAGCAGTGGGCTGCCATAGGCTGATAACGATGATGAAACTTCAAATGTATCGTTCTCTCATTATTCAGATTAAAATGCCAAGAGCCACTGTAGAATATTTTTAGCTGACGTAAGTGCTAAGCATATGCGTAGTGGCCCTACATTATTAGGGTAGCCCCGTGGCTGGTAGCGCTGAGGACAAAGTCCCATTTTTTCGGCCGAAAATAGGGCTTCACACCGCGCCGTGACGTCATTCAACCTGCAATACAGCCGTGGCCAAACCGACAGCGACAATTCGATCCCCTTTGAATTAGTGATGTCCGAAATTATATTAAACTTATATTTTTCTTTTCGTTGTCTTGTGGGAATCATTCATTTTGGTTTAAAAAAGTATTTTGTGTATAGTTTTATTAAAAAAAATAAGAATTTTTATAAATTTTAAAATATGAGTTACCTAGTCATCGTCAAAAAAAAAATAATACTTAAGTATCATAAGCAGCTGGCGTTCACCTCCTTGAGAAACAATGCGTTGTCATACTAATATTTTAAACATGAAAGATTGTGAGTATGGATGAATAGAAGTATGGAGGTTTGTTCCTCTTTCATAAAAAATTACTGAACGGATTTGGATGACATTTTGTACACAGACACTTTACGAGTATAATCTGCTTTAACACATACGATAGTTTGCATGCCGATTTTATGTTCCTGATTTAATTTTCGAGCGGGTAAAGTCGCTGGTAACAGCTAGTTAGTTAACATAATATTATATCAAAGTATGAATGCATGTATTTAATAAAAACAGATGTCTTAAGTTCAAGCCATTTTTACTGTGGACTTTTTAATGACCTCGCAGTGCCCTATATTTTAAAATGCACAGCCATTTCCACTGTTCCAGATATAAAATAATCCTGTCGAGCTTATTTATAATAAAGACAGGCTCCAAGGTAAAAGGTCAGCTATTTAAGCCTTGCACCGACTAATAAGCCTTATTGGTTGTTTTACAAGGCTTTGAGCTGAGTTTATACCCTAGCTTTGGCATTGGAAAATGAAGAAAAATATTCATTTTTTATACAGCAGACTGGAGCGAGTTGCTTTTTGTATATTTTCTTGTTCAGTGAAATAAACAGACAGTCCTATCATAACAGAGCGTACTACCATCACGCCAACTTTACCTAAACGAGGTTTTCTTTTTAATGTGTATTTTTTTTCAGTCATATTTTGCTTTTTCAACAGGACATACAATTCAAAAGTTTTTAGTGTTTATGAAGAAATCGCATTATGTTCTTCTTATAAGTTTTAGAGCAAGGCAAACTTAACAATTTTTGGCAACCGAGTAATTATGAATGTAAGTCCTTAAAATGAAATTGAATAACTTTTTCATGGAGCACATTTTACAATGCTTTTAAAAAATAAAATGGAAAACTCACAATTCCACTAGATAAGCAAACATTCATGCTACAGCATAAGTTTTTAACAATCATAAAATGAAATCTAGCGAAAAATGGGAGGCTGTCGTATACCGCGTTCACACAATGAGTGTCTTTCATAAGGCTTTGATAGCACAGATAGCGTAGATAGCGTCGTGGCGGGCCGTAACAAGCGGTGGATGGCCGCCGCCGCCGGGCCGCCGGGCCGCCAGTGTGCGGCCACTCGGCGGCCACATAAAGCCCGTGATGTTTACCCACGTTCGATAAAAGGCCTCAGAGAGCGGTCGCGGCCCGCTCAGATTGCAAGCTGCTATGTCGCGTCGAGTTGAGAGATGTTTGTGTTCAGAAAATGTGGTAGCTTGAACAGATGATGTTCTTTGTTCAATATCATCTTTTTGGGGTTTTGATCAATTTATTAATGAAAAAGCATGTACTCGTATCAAAACAAAACGAGATGAATAATAAATTATTGTATATCTTGTGTAGTCCTAAAATTATAATCTGAAGATACATATTTCTCACAGTATTTATTCGTCCATACATACTTATTACATACATTTTGCTTAAACATCTAAGTATTGTCTAACCTTGCAGGGATTGTTTATGCTATGTATAAATTGCATATGTGATGTCAAGTTTAGAAAATCCTGCTCTTTAGCTCCGAAACAAATCTTATTTCCGTATCATCTAAAACTATCATTTCTATGCATGTAATATTCCAGTTCTTTCCATTCGATCGGAATCAGCTCACTCGCTCCGGAATGCTAAAACGATTAATCTCCATGCGATATGAGAAATGTGTGGTACGACGATGTCACACGATGCGCACTCAAGGCACTTGATGAATTCCGGAGTGACGGAGAACCAAGGAATATTCAACTCCTTGGAATGATATTTCTCAGTTGCATAGCCGTGACGCAATCCTAACATAATTCTATGCATTTCTGAAAGCCAATTAGCCGGAATTCGACATTCTCCGAGGTTCCGATGTCACCTTAGTGCATCTATGTTATGTGGTTTCGAGGGCTTTTGTTAGTTATATGATTCGGAATGTCGTGGCTTGTGGTTAATACTAATATTAGTCTGAGACAGAGTCTAATCGAAGCTAATTTAACTATGATTTAAGGAATCATCGAAACGACGAAGGAGAAGTAGTGTGATATGCTGCTTTATGTTATGAGGAAAAACACTTACGGAAAAAAATCATCTCGCCTGTTATGCCCGAAATGTGAAACCGAATAATACATCTAAAGACCCCTTTGCTGGATAGTAGCTAGTTGACTATTGACATCAACATTTCAAATAATACGAGTAATTTGGACTGCTACTGAAAAATTACTAGTGACCAGCAGTAGCACTAGACGGCCAGTACCAACAGGCCATAAGAATGAATAACGGACACAGCATTGTTAAATATTGTCTAGTTTATACCGAAGCTAGATAGCGCTAAGTTATGCGACGTCAGCGCTGTTTGCATGACAACCGCTGTATTCAGCTGTCAATATCATGAGATAGCTCATGATAAGTGAAAAGTATGTTGATAATCGACAGAATTGCGTCTGTAATCGTTATTTTGTTAGAAAACATCGACTCAGCTCCGGATGACATTTTTCAAATAAAAGTGTCTAAGATTTCGCAGTTTCCAGCTATTGCAAAGTTTTGCGGAGCTTTTGTTTGGTTGCTTACCTTGTGTCAGTTTTATATCTTGGTTTTGAAACTATTTCTTTGAAACGGTCTGTGTGAACTCAAAGTTTCTGGAACTTTAAAGTATTGCTAGCTTTAAAGCTTTTGTTTCGGTGTTGAGTTTATACATACTAGATATATTATGTATCAGGTTTTTATTGTTGTAGGTACCTATTATCTGTTTGTACTTCAGAACTTGACCAAGGTTCTGAATGTGAACGAGGTGATAAGTAAGGTAAAATCGAACCAAGTAGCGTTCTGTAGTTTCAGCCTGAAGCCATGAAGGTGTAACATCGTAATTACTTTACGAATATACTCAGAAAAACCTTTATACAACAAACAAAAAAACACTCAATCATGCAATAGATACGATCATAATAAATACAAAACTAACAGTAGTAGTTTCCACTGCAGTAAAAGTTTAAAACTCAGAACAAAAACAGGTTTTGCTGGAACAGATAAATTTCAGTGGGGTCAATCCGCAATACGCAAGGCCTGCGAAATCGCAGCGCGGCGGGCGCCCCGGTTGCGGGGAGCGCCTGCCTTACACCACTTACGTCTTGCCAACAAGAAAGAATAACTTTTTGCTCTGCAGATATAAGACACATAAAATAGGTTTGTGCAGAAAATCTATTGAAAAATATTACATAAGTACAACTATTTACAAAACAATATGTAATTTCAAAATTTCAAAGTACCCATTCTTACACATCTTTGCCCGGACACGCGCCCAAAAGACTGGCTGACTAAATGCTAATGCTAAACATGCATCACTAAACAAATATAAACTAGTCAAGCACCAGCCTCAACTTACTGAATGAACCCAAACGAGATAGCACATCTAAAAATATTTCCAAGATGTCTCCCGTCGCAGTTACTGTCGACTAAAGAACTATATTTGATTGAAGCAGCCGTTGAGTGTCAGCTGGTCGGGGAGGCACTAGATAAAGTAATATTTTATGTTACACGGAGTTTGGGGTAAAGTTGGCTCGCTTTCGTATTTTTGTGTGCTAAGACTACTATCTGGCGTGGGCGTTACGTAGTCCCGAAAGCACTCGTTCATAACTTAATGGTATCTTTAAATAAATCTGTGTTTTTTTTTTAGCACACAACATCAAAATGCATAGCGCATTGGGTTTAAATGGAGAAGGAATGCAGAAAGATTAGTAAAATAATATAAGAATCCGAGCAATGGTGGACTAGTTATAAATATACTATCTCAGTGCTATTTTTCTAAAATCAATGTGAATGTTAGTATTGAACAGCTATAAATCACAATCCTCGATGAAGGAGATGTGCACCCAAGTTATGGAATGCAATATCTCCGCAAACAAAAGCATCGATTCGATCCTGCGTAATCTGGATTGGCACTGACACACATAAGTCCAGCCGGGTGCCCTCACTGCCCTACTTAAGGAAAGAAAATACGCCGCGCACCGAGATACGTCTTTAATAGCTGCTCTTGTTTTTATAGCATTTCCTTGCTAAAGTAAAATAATAAGCTTCAAGTGAGAACATTCACCGTTTGTCTATTCTCCTCGCGTTTTGTGCATCGCGCACGCGCAAAGATATGAGCGCATATTATGAATTCCGCAGCGTTCAATATATATAGGCTTTGTATTCCTTGCATCTTACCTTTGAATTTTCTATGTTGCGTATAATGATAGTATATTCGTAACATGAGAGGTGTGCCCCTGAGCCAGTGACATCGTCATCAAGCAACGGTCGTCGATACAGAGGGTGATATTACTTGCGGCGGAATGTTAAGGTCACGTGGACGTCACCTGAAGCTGAACTATTTGTTGAAAGGGATTGGTTTGCTTTTATGCTTTCTTTTGTGAAAATTCAGCATACTCGATATTAGAATGTTGTTGTGCATTAATTTGGTTAAGAGCGTTGAAAAAAATATACGCGCAAAATTGGGATAAATATTTACCGAATTCTATCACATTCCGTCGGTTCCGTCTCGAAGCTCGTGAAGCGCATGTCAATCTCGAGTTTGATAGTTGTATACATATAGTATAGTACCTATATAGCTTTGATAGCTCTTCTGTTAAGCGAGTCGGGATGCTTCATTAATTTCCTAAATTGCATCCAGCGCAGCAGGACTTGAGCCCGTGGGGCCGATTTACGGCACCTCGAACCTATGACCCCAATCGTCGTGTAGACAAGCACAGCATTATAATGACAAGGTAACATACGCAGCGTCTAAATCTCAAGTTTCTTTCCTTCATAAAATATAACAAGAAGCTCCTCCACTCCACTTATGCAGCTGGGAAACAAACAAACTGTCTTTATTATTTTATACTTTCTCCAACATTAGCATATTCGATCCGCCTCGCCTACGTCTGCTTATAAGAAATGCAGTCTACAGTCGCTGCATTTTAAGGTTGAGATACTTTCCAAAAGTATACCTAACGTAGAGATCTGATTAAATGTTGTTCACTCCATACGAAGGTCGGGCACTTGGCTCAAGTTGCACTCCGGAGCCGCAGCAACTTTGATCTAGATTAGTGAGTGAACCGGCGGCGACCAGTCTGCTCTGCCTCGCCGTGCACCACTCGTGATAGTACCGCGGCCTCTCCACGCTGCCGAGAGCCTCACGCTACTAACCACACTTACGGAACTCGCAGCCCATGTAAACCCTTCTTACATAACTATTAAAGCTTTACCATTTTCAAAGCTTGTCGTTTCACCTAACAGGTAATCTCATACATCACCAAGCCCGTGACGCGTACTGTATTGTTTGCGCGGAACGTCGTCGACGGCAAACATCGGAAAGTGAATTAAATTCCAGCACGAACTAAAAAGGGCAAGGAAAGCGAATGTTTTCCTAGGAAGTGGTGTGTAAGGGGTTGCGTGTGACGGTGCGGAGGCGCGCGGTGCGGAGCGGGCATGCAGCGGCGCGGCGCGACGCGCGTGTGGCAGGCGCGGGCCGCGCCGACCGCTGCGGCGCTAGGCGGCCGGTGTCGATACGCGTGCGGCGCGGGCCGCGGGGCGCCCACGGGCGGCGGGAGGCGGGGGCGCGGGGCGCGCCGGGAGCACGCACGCGCGCCCGATCCAGTACTCTGCCGTCGCGCCACGGCGATACACTCGTCGGCCCGTGCCTTGCGACCGCCACGCGGATCTCCGCCGAGACATGACTCGCCGCACCCGGTGAGGCGCTTCCGAACGCGTCCCGAATACGCATTACGTAAGGAACCGTCGTCGACAACGCTCCGCCATCGGCGGTCGCCATACCACACATATCCAAAATATATATCGAATCGTTCTCACATAATCATCGTACTACTAGTTAACGTTAGTTGTCCATCGACAGCGATAAAAGTTCGAGCGGCAGAACGCGCGCTCGGAGCGGTCAGAATTCGGCGGTAAAGTTGCGCAGGTCGCGAGTAGTGCGCGGTGCGTGAGGCGGCCCGGCCGTCGGGCGTGCCGCAGTGTCGCGGGCGGCGCGATGCGACCGCGGACCCGCGCACCGCTTTAAACACATTATGAGGAGCGTCGCGGGCCAGGAGCGCGCGTAGCGGCGAGCCAGGAGCGCGAGCCGAGGATTGGCATGGCGCGCTCGTAAGGTGGCGGGGGCGGCGCGCGCCACGAGCCGGCCGGGGGGCGCCGCGGGCCAGCCGGCCTCCTCGCCGCGTCCCCGCTGCAACGCACCAGCTCCGAGCCGATGACACATTGTCGCTGAGCAGCCACCATTGCTCGCATAGAGTTGGTCGAGAAATGGGGGCTGACGCCTGTCCTCAGGCCGAGGCAGGAATGCCCCCGGGCCCCAGAGGAAGGTGGAGACCAAAGGTACGTATCGTCAATAGCATGTAGTCAGCACCATCAGCTTAGAGGAGCGAGGCAGTAGAGGGGCGGCAGCTAGTCATCGGTCGTAAAGCCGTTTGCGGTGAGGATGTGTCCCATTGACGTCACTATATGTGCGGTCGCAGTCGGCGCGTGCCCAGCTAGCCGCGCGTGCTGCTCCGCGATGGACTACTTCGTTATGTGCTGGTGAGTCGGGGGTTGGCAGACGTCGCTACTAACTTCTAACACTTGCGGTCTGACATCCGGTGAGTGTCGTCTAAGGAATTTCGTTAATGTCCGTATCACATCTACCGTCCGACCTACATTTCTACGGGGTTTTCGCATTATTCATTAATATCCATCACTAAGACGTTCATCTCCGGCGGCCTGTAAGTCTCGTTAGGCTAACATCGCGGCTGCAGTACATTCTGTCGCAACTTGGAGTACCCCAGAACAGAACATGATCGTCCGCTTTTCTCTTGTTTCCGCAAAGCTTTGATGTACACCCTCACTGCGGCATAACTCGCGGCGCATGCGACGAAACAACAACAGATCGTTTGTCTACATGATCTCCGGGAGCTGTAAAAATATCGATGATTGAGGTCGTAAACGTAACGCGCTGGATGCTGCAGACCGGCCACTCTCTGCGGGATTAACGTTCGAATGACAGCTCTCAATCGGGATCAATAAAGACATTATAATATAATAACAAGCATGAGTCACGAGCACTACGTCGCGAATCTTGTGCCGGTGAGCCGCACTCATCAGAAATGATAGATATGCCATCAGCGCTACAAATCCCATGAGCGCCATGCTACACTCTGATTATTTGTTGATGTCGCACGAGGCGCTGGCGCGGCCGGTAGGCGGGTGTCGGTGCACATACACTGACAACTTCTCATAATGTAATAATTCAATGTAATCATTCGGTGAGGATAAAACCATCTCCAAACTTCAACAGACGTCTAAACGCAGACATTGAGATATAGGTCATAAAATAGGTTTAGTAGACAATAAATTTTTCAATCAAATTGATATATGTATGTGGATTACTTTATAGTGTACTCGCACAAATCTATATCAATTAATCTTTAGTTGTCGATACTCATTTTACGACCGCTCCATTTGATATCTTTGAAATATCGCCAACTGCAGGAGGTAAAAGGAAATTACAATTTATTCGAGATTATTGAGTTTATATTCCGACTCGCTTCGATCGGTAAAAGCCAATAAATTGTCGGAATGGCGTTTGAAGCCTGCGGCGAGGAGCGATCCGAGTGTGCGGAGCGGGAAGCTCCCGATTGGATCTCCTCGGTTGCACCGCTCCGGATTACCTTGTGTGATTTGACTGCGATGAGCCGCTCGCTTCGCTCACTATTTTGTTTGATTCCATTTTAAATCTGACTTCAACACAGTGGGTCTTACGATCGCCAGCCATTGCGGCTGTCCTTGCATTTATTATTATAACATCTTCACTAGCAGCAGTAGTGACTAGTATTTCATACGCATTGATTGTATATGGCCTCGATAACATGTGTTTTGGAAAAAAATATTGATGTTTTACCGACGCGGTAGGCGAGATGATTTGCCGAATTTCAATAGGAATATTAAAAACGTTCCGAGCTTCCGTTATTTTGTTGATGGAAGTTATTATGAATCTTAAAGATGTTCTGTGATATTAGGATAACATGCGGAGTGGAATATGGAGAGTAACGTAAACGTTTCATACTATGTTGATTGATACTGTGTATATTACGATAGCTCGCTAACAATGTGTTATAAACATTTTATTGTTATATCTTTAAGAAGTGTAGCAGTTAATTTGATAAAGGGTAAGATTATCATGAAGTGATCACTGCAGAGCTACGTATGAAAGGTTACTTCAAACATCAATATTATATCGATTTTGATTACCGGTGTATATAATGAGGAACTTAAAAACACTTACGGAACGATACTTACGAGTAGATGCTATTATTTATAAAATATAAAGAATATTTGTAATTTTATGGGAAAATTTCGACTTAATACCATTGGTTATGATGCTTAAACCAGAAATCAAAGTTCACTAGCAATCATTCATTAAAGTGCTCATGTGTAAACTAATGAAGTTAATCATACAAATGAGAGTAATAAGAGCGGAAAAGCCGTTGAATCCATTACGTGACGTTTATTTCGAGCCGCCATCAATTAATTATTAATTAATAGATGCTGGGCTTATCGCCGTCCGTTAAACCCTCTGCGCCTCACCCTAACATCCTCAAACATGATTAACAACGATAAAAAAAGCTTTGCCAAGCATCTGCACAAAGTTTGCTCATCCCAACGACACATCCAGACATTAAAACCGGACTTACTGGACCAGTTCCATTCAGGGAACACAAAAGTATTGATCGCCCAAAAGATAATAAAGTCACGTGAGAGAACGTCATTTCACCCTCATTCCCATGAGAATCATAAGAGAAAGAAAAGCCGGCCTTAATCCAGATATAGTATCTTGACGTTGGAATCCTCTTTGAAGAGTTTCATTTCATTTCACCACTCTGCTTATGTGAGAGAGTGACAGCCATAAACAATTTGCGTTATTTTAGGTGGTTAAACACCGTAAAATTATAAAACTTATTTCTTAAGTAAGTCGTTTCGTCGACCCAAACAATACCAAAACTCGTTTATATAAAAAATACTGAGAATCAAATCCTTCAGTGTCTTGCTAGTGTTTCAACTAAAGAGCAAAAGTGGCGTAACAAACTCCACAGCGTCACATCTGTTTATCAGTTTGAAAACAGTTAATTTAATAAAATAGTATACGATGAAGTAAACAATCAAAGCAAAGAACTCAAACAGAATATTGACCTGCCATATATCAGAGGCGAAAGAAAATTACATAAATCTTATAGGTGAAACCAAGTGAATAAATAAAGCTAGTTCTTGGCGCAACTATTCGCCCGAAAGACGCGAACAAAGGTTCAATTGAAATCAATAATTCATTCAGTGAACACAAAATTCGACTGTTCGCAAAATCCCTTGAACAGATCAAACAAACTTAACAAAGAAAAGTGTACACTACTCTACATTTCCAAAGCCTTTTGCTAAATTTTCGCTTTCCTAACATAATTATTATCTAACCGACCGCATTGTACCGCATCCAACGAAGTAACAAATGTGCCAACGGAATCGAATTTGTTCCTTATAACTCGATTTCGCTTGAACAGTCGCTCCGTCGCCCCTTTAGAAAGGAACGAGAGAGTTCTTATAACGCAATCTACAAAGACCATTTCTGTATTTAGCGAATGGTATACGATACGTTTTTTAGTCTTTTTTTCATCGTGGTAAAATCATCAAATGGTCCTGAACCCAGGCCAGAGCGGAAGGGACTGTCAGTCTCGTACTGACTAAAATCCACGGTGTTCCTCAATAGCCCTTTACGTTCCGGGGTCACGGTAATCCGTAAGTCCCGCGACCAACGTTTGATGGTCTTGACATGGATTTTAGATCCTTCCTCCACATTTTATACGGCTTTATCGTGCGTTTTATATGTAATAGCGCGATAGAAGCGATGCTAAGCCACCAGCAGATACCAGCAATACTTAATCATAGTATGTAACGTAGACGAATAAACACAGTCTGCGATTGTAATGCGGTTGTTTAGCGTTTACATCGTCGCAGTGGACGAGGGCTTTTACCGCGGTACCTAAACTATCTGAAATTATAGTTCTTTAATAATTCCGAGTTCAACAGTTCTTAGATCAGTCCGAAGAAAATCTGCGGGCCTAATCTCTAAGCACGAAACCCGGGTTTCGGCCTTAGATACGGGCTTTTTCTATACCGCGTGACATCGAGCCCGAACTAAGAATGAATGATATTACGGAACTAAGAATGAATGATATTACGACAAGACCGTCTGATCCAGAGATTTGTGTGATCACATTCCTACCTCATTTTTGTTTGTTTCTCTTACAAATGTTCGCGACTCTTATTTATTTTAAGTCGTATATTTCTTCCAACCTTCAATATCACTCTTGTATCTTCACGTCTCGTCACCTTGTCTCTCAACATCCAACTTTCCTTTTGGAGACTGTCGCTTAAGTTCGTGCTACTTACTTAAGTCTGTTGACATAAAACTTCCTTGGTTTTGTTATTTTAGAACGATTTATCGTAAGTATGGCTGCAACACAGGTGTTAAAGAAAATAAGCTCTAAAACATGCTTTCTAGTCTGGTAAATGAGTGCTCAAAAGGGGTATGTGGTTGGAAAAGTCGAAAGCAGAAAATCTGACTATTGAAGTTTGTTTGGACTAGTTAGAAGATAAACATACTAAAAGTCCTGACCCCTCCGAGGTGAGCCCGGGGGAGGGGGGGGCAAAGAAGGTCCCTTTTTTTGGTTTTTTGCTTATATCTCGAAAACGATGCGTCGTATAAAATTTTGTTGTACTACATAATAAAACCTCATAAAATTCTCTACAACTTTGTTTGTCACACTTTTTATCTATCTCCAATATTTGCATAGCTGTGAGCTCCGAAAAATGACCGATTTTCAAAAATGTGTTAAATTTTTTGTCTCGGTCTTTGTTTTCTTGTTTATATCTTGAAAACGGTGCGTCGCATGAAATTTAGTTGTACCAAAGAATAAAACCTCATAAAATTCTCTACATTTGTGCCTTTTACACTTTTTATCTATCTTCAATCACCTAGCTATGAGCTTCGACAAAAGTTGATTTCTTAAAACATGTTCTTCACTCTAACGTTTCTTATCACACATCGCTCTTTTATATTTTTTTTCTTAAAAACTAGACAACCGGACTATTTAACACTCCCGCCTCTTTGGACATGACGGTCCTGGTTGTGGTTCGTCAGGGTTCGCCTCTTCTTCTGTTGAATTATTTCAGAAGATGGAACGCAGGCTGCTACTTCTGCTTCATATACCTCGCCGTCGCGCGTCGTCGTCATCGTCGTGTTGCAACGAATGAATGCCATTTGTGCAACTTCCATTGCAATTGTGACAAATAGTAGAGCATAGTATGGAGGCTTTCCTACACCCACATCTAGCCCTACTACAATCAGTGGTGCATCGGCAAAATATTAACTTTAGTATTTCTTCCGGTGCAGCTGGTTCTTTGGTTTGAACAGGAAACAAAAGGTTGCTTTCAGTCCGTTCCCATCCCCATAGTTCAGGGGAAAGGTCTTGTCCAAGCCAAGCCAGGACCTGATGATAAGTACGGACAGAATGCTCCATCGCTGCTCCCTCAGTTGGTGGTAGGGAGGAAATGTCTGGTTTAACATTTGATACTGACTGGAGGAAACGCTGGTACCGACAGTTATTAAGAGAAGTCTCCTTCTTGCTCCATACCACCTTAAAAAGCATAACTTTCTATTTTTTCTTATGTCATCATGCGATGAAGAGGGGTTTAAAAACACTTCTGCGGCTTGACGGATCTCGGGACTTTTTAAGTAAAGTTTACAATTGTATAAGGCTTCCGCTGCAACAAGATCAATTATATTGACGCTAGATGACCCACTACTTCTTCACCCCAATCATCTCCTCTTGCATGCCCAGTCTCAATGCATGAGTCTTTAAAGGCTACGTGCCTAACAGAGTATACTGTCTGTCGTTTTTCTAAAGGTTTTTTTCTTTTCAACTTTGAATGGACATGCACAAAAAAGGCATCGAGATGTGACGACAACTTTTAGTTTTGATGACCTCAAAGTATGAATCCCGGAGGGTCCAGCATACGGAGTATGTTTCCTTAGATCTGCTTTAATGTTGTCGGGTCTTGTGTATTCTTTCTGACAAGATGTGTGAACCCTTAGAGACTTCAAATCTTCAAGGTGTGGGCTCTTTTGATCATTTCTGAGCACAAATCAGAGAATTTATCCCCTTTTGACCGACCTTGGAAACATTTTCTCCACCTTGTTTCAGCATTTTACCACGAATAAAACTAATTTCTGTCATTTTGAAATCTTTGTTGTGACTGCTTCCCTGCGTTATCGAGTGCACAGTCACAAAACTCAATAATTCACGAACGAAATAGCAACTAAGCCCGAAGGCATCTTGATAGATATTATTGGGAGTTTTAGCCAGTTTGAAAGTAAACTGTTTCCGCCTTCACCGCGTGGATGTACTCCCAGTTTATGTTATTTTTTAATAGCGTAAGTGAGAAATAATAAATAATTGTTACAAAGTGCTATAGAGATAGAACACATTTTAAAAATCGCTCGTTTTTCGGAGCTCACAGCTATGCAACTATTGATGATAGATAAAAAGTAGGAAAGACAAAATTGTAGAAAATTTTGCTAGCTTTTATAATACACTACAATATTATCCCATGTGGTGCATTGTTTTCGAGATATTATAAAAAATCTCAAAAACCGGTACAGACAATTGTACACATTATTGAAAAATCTATTTTTTTTTCACAGTTCATAGTTTTGCAATGATAAGAGATAAATAAAAAAAATATAACAAAGTTGTAGAGAATTTCATCAGGTTTCAATCTCTAGACCAACTAAATTTCATGCGACGCACCGTTTTCAAGATATAAACAAGAAAACAAAGAACGAGACAGAAAATTTAACACATTTTTGAATATCGGTCATTTTTCGGAGCTCACAGCTATGCAACTATTGATGATAGATAAAAAGTAGGAAAGACAAAATTGTAGAAAATTTTATGAAGTTTTATTAAGTAGTACAACAAAATTTTATACGACGCATCGTTTTCGAGATATAAGCAAAAAACCAAAAAACGGGACCTTCTTTGCCCCCCCCTCCCCCGGGCTCACCTCGGAGGGGTCAGGACTTTTAGTATGTTTATCTTTTAAGTAGTCCAAACAAACTTCAAAAGTCAGATTTTCTGCTTTCGACTTTTCCAACCAAAATCATTCATTGCCCAGACTATTCCCTAACTTTTTCAATTCGCTATTTACAGGTTAAATCCAGCTTGACTGCAAGAGAGTTCAATCTTCTTGTGTTGTGGCCAAGACCTACAAGAAGCTGGAACATAAAAAGAATCTTGAATCCACGTGGCTTAGACAATGGTCCACATTAGTGTCTCACTGCGCCCTTTTGTACTCAGGATTTTTGAAAGCTCCGCTCCAAAATTAAAATCAGTTTTCTGATCCATCAAAATGCTATTTTCAAATATTTGTTCCAGACAATATGACCCAATAATTGTGATCTTAAATACCCTTTTCACCTCACGCGCTCGGAAAGATTCTATTTCTCATTCAAAATCTGAGCGCAAAACTCCATTTTGTGCTCTAGAGCACAAAGTGTTGTTCAAAATTCGAACACGTCTTGTATTCAATTGTTTTCTACACTGCCAGGCGAGCCGCCCCCACTACATTTCCTCGCTGTGTGAGGTGAAAAGTTGTGTGTTGCACTCGGCAGCAAAGTTTTTCTGCGTCTCGTACCTTTGAATACTTCGAATCGCTCAGGATTCTATATTTGAACCGCTCGTTTCTCTCGCGGTTCAATCTTAGAATCCTTCGCTCCCTCAGTTTTCAATTCAAGTACTCGCGCCAAAAATCAACTTTGCAGCCTTGCATAACAAATAACTATTTCACCTCACACGCTCGGAAAGATTCTATTTCTCCTTCAAAATCTGAGCGCAAAACTCCATTTTGTGCTCTAGAGCACAAAGTATTGTTCAAAATTCGAACACGTCTTGTATTCAGTTGTTTTCTACACTGCCAGGCGAGCCGCCCCCACTGCATTTCCTCGCTGTGTGAGGTGAAAAGTTGTGTGTTGCACTCGGCAGCAAAGTTTTTCTGCGTCTCGTACCTTTGAAAACTTCGCATCGCTCAGGATTCTACATTTATCCTTCGCTCGCTCAGTTTTCAATTCAAGTACTCGCGCCAAAAATCAACTTTGCAGCCTTGCATAACAAATAACTATTCTACTAGGCCTTAGGGCACTTGTATACGTCCGTTTTTTCGCCGCATTCGCGGTGGTGTATGGTTTATATTGAAAATTTGTACATGCACCGAACATCTGCCGCCGTTTTGTTCGCGTTGTCAAAAAGCCGGTCCGTTGTCCAGTAAAAAAAACGGACGTATTCAAAAGCCATTACTAAAAAATTATGTTAAAATATAAAACATATCGCGAGTTTTCTTATACATCATGGGATGGAAATAAAATATTCGGTAAGATTTGATCTCAACTCGAGCCACCAGTTTTTTCCATTTATTTCGTAAGAGGAAAGAGTTACTAGCCTCCCGGGAAGTGCACGCGGAATAAATTGTATCAGCACGGTGCTATATGCTGCTACATGTATACATAAGTGATGTTACTGAAAGATCCTGGTTTAATTTTAAGAACCCGGCTGCATTTGATTTTTTACTAAAACAAATATTGTTCAAACAGTTTTTCAATCTTACTGCTGTCTTATCTTACAAATTTTATAAATGCGAAAGTTTGTGGCTGTCGATGGTGGTTGTTATTCTTTCACACAAAACACAAAAACAAGCGCAGAACGCATTTACATGTGGCACACATTTTATAATGACCTCTTGATGATCTGATCTCAGGAGGTTAGGAAAGAAAATGGTCTCCCCATTTCCTCCCGAGCAGAGGGACACATATTTATGTATAATGTAACCTATAGGTTACAGAAAAATTAACAAATAAGATTATTGTTGTCCTTGTAGCAGTGTGTCCAATGCAAACTGGTAACACAACTGCGAAGTGAGCATTGCCGCAAGCATAAACTAGTGCTAAATACAATTTCAATTGATGAGAGTTAATAAAATATAAAAACGAATTCCTTCTGCTCGCTTTTCAACATCAGGGTTATTTAATAAAGAGCAAAATGCTGTCGCTGAAATGTGAAAACCCGCTCTTTATTTGCATATTTAAAGGGACGTCCGAAATGCTAATCTAGTGCATTCAAACAGACTTCGCTGAGGGACAAATTCTTTCATAGTTCATCATGTTCATAAGTGTTGCTTTTATTTCGGTCCTCATCGCGTTTCAGAAAAACATGGCGGCGAATGACGCAAGTAAGATTATGGAACATACAAATGGAAATATGGGATAACCTGACAAAAAAAATACAAGATTTCGCATTGCTACTATCAGGATATTTTACATGATTTTTACACCTTGAAATATCAGTAACCATAATTACTATTTTTTGTTGGCAAGGTGGTAATTTTGTACGACTTTCTATAAATTAAATGTGGTTGGAGTTAAGTAACTGACTCTATGAGAAGGAACAGCCAAAATAATCTCAAAGATCTCTTTAAAGTCCGAAAAGAATAGAAGGTGCAACAATAGTTATTTATGATACTAGTGCGGTAAGTTGGTTTTTACAAACGAGTACACGAATGTAAGCCCGAGCGAAGCCGAGGGCTTACGATAGTCACGAGTTTGTAAATACCAATTTCTGCACGTGTGTCATACAATGTTTTTCAACACATTTGCGAGAAAACAGTACAATATGATCACCGAACGGTTAGGTACCTATTGCCAAACTATTATCACGAATGTATAACACAGTATACGCGGTAAACAAACTTTTTCATTTGACTATTTTTAACAGCAAATGAAAATAACCGTTTTCTGCAATTTGCGCCTCATTCAAAATATCAGGTCAAGTAGATTGCATATTTATTAATATCAGATTCCTCGCTTGAACTCATATTATTATTTTGTTTATATTTATAATAACAGTGGGAAAGTCGCAACAATTTTTGAAGTTTCTAAAATGAAAATGCCGCTAATTTGCAAATGGCGCCACATGCACGTGGTGAAAAATTGAACTACATCTTTCGTCTCATTTACTCTTTAGTAATAAAGTGAGACAACGCATTGAGCAAAAGCGCTTCCAAGGAGTTTCGATCAGTCAGGTTGCTTATTCTCATAATGTGAAACTCTTTGGTGGAAATCTTATTTTTTTTTACGGAAATTAAACAAAAACCGTTAAGAAAGCGCACGGTGCTATACAACGGGGAGTGCCGTAAAATAGGTACTTAGGTGAGAGTACCTATTTTACCGCACGCTCCGTTGTATGGTGCGTAATTTTTAACTTTCGAACAATGTATACACTTATACAGGCTTTTAATAGTACATTATGATATAAGTGCGGTAAGTTGATCATTACAGCTGAGGCGATATTGCTAGCACGAGCCGTAAGGTGAGTGCTATAAGAAAGCAGAGGCTGTAATTATCAAACCGCACGTATGTCATACGACGTTTTATAACACATTTGTGAGTAAATAAATAAAATAATTACAGCAAAAAGAAAAAGCACGCGGAATAATTTTTACTTTTTCACAAATTAGCGATGCGCGCATCAGCGTCTTTTGTTTATGGCAACGGCACAAATACAGCCAGTATTACTTATAAAGTAAATTCATACTTTTGTGTTTTATTACAAATAAATGGTTGTAATTAATTGTCAAAATTAATTAAATTAAAGAATAAAATGTTTATTTATTATATTTCATCTCCCAAAGTTAATTTTAATAATAAAATGTTGACCGCTTTTCTGACATAAAAACTCTTTGCTAAGATTTAAAAAGTACCGTTCGTTTTAGACGGAGCATCTTGCTAAACCGTGCGTTTTACTTTACCATTACCGCACTAGTGCGTTTTACTTTACCATTACGCACTAGTGCGTAATAAGATACATTACGATACTGAAATAGGTGCAGTAAGAGACCTTTTACGAGCAAATGTGTTATAAATGCATTTTTCGAGCAAATGTGTTGAAAAATCTTTTATTAAGACTTTTTAAACTCAAAATAAGCTTTTACAAAGTTTTTTTTGTAGATTTAATTATAATCCAGTAATAAGGCAACAAATACGAAAAGAATCTTAAAGGTAAGCGTCCACAGGTCGGCATCGTACGTATCGGACGCATCGCATCAAACGGATTTCTGTATCGGCAGCGATCGGATTGCCGACGCGACGCGAGTATCAGCAATCGGATTGCCGATGCCACCTTCATCGCGTCCACTGATCGGCATTCCGTATGACGTCATGGTACGCATCGCATGCAGGCATTGCCGATGAGCCGTCCGTACGATGCGGATCAGTGGACGCAGTTGTATGAGTTTTAATACAAGGCAAACTAAAATCCGTTACGTACGATACGTCCGATACGTGCGATGCGGACCTGTGGACGCTTACCATAAAAGTACATAAATATAATATGTCAAAAATGATTAGGGGACTAAGTTCAAAAGGAGGACCAAAAAGATGAGCATAACTGAACAAATATTGCTGAAACTTGAGCATAGACTTGAACCAGTCTTGCACCGGTTAAGGTCACAGAACTAATTACTAACCACTAATGGATTGGGAGCAGAAAGCCTGGCAAACTCTTGTATTCAAAGGAATGATAGTCACAAATGAACGTCTTATGTCAAATGGCAAACCCGGGGTCGCGGGATTATCCGGGGTCGCGGGATTATCCGGGGTCGCGGGATTATCCGTGACCCCGGAACATAACAGGCTATTGAAGGACACCGTGGATTTTAGTCAGTAGAAGTCTGACAGTCCCTCCCGCCCTGCCCGGGGTGGGAGGACTCATTTGATGATTTTACAACGCTAAAAAAAAAAATGTCAAATGGCAAAAGGATTTCAGATTTGGTATGAAAACGTTTGAATCCGTCAAATTGACAAAGATCAAAATCGTTACCATGGATATGTATGTTTACGCGAATGTGGACCTAATTGTATTTGAATGTCTGTAGGAAAATAAGCTTATGGTGGGTCATAATTCCGTTTTGTCGATTGTACATGAAATAGGAAGAACTCCTTATACGAGTATTATACTGATTGTGACCTAAAACTTAAAAGCAAACTCTTCTCCGAGCCAATGGTTTCAAAAAGATATTTAATCAATACTGACCGAGCGGCGACCTGGAACAACTTCATAAATTAATAACTGAAAAAAGAAGCCACCTAGTAAAAGGTTATATTAATCTCATCTCGGCCCGCCTCGAGATTGGTAATAGGGAACTCAAGCAGCAAACAGATTAGCCAATCAGAGTGCTCTGCCGTCGCCCCGCCCTGCTAAGACGTTTTCCTTAAACACGATTAGACTGGCCTTTAGGCAGTGGTCCGACCGCCGACGATGAACGAGTAACGAATAGAAACTAGAAACTATAAAAGAGTTGGCGATCAGCGGGAAGCGAGTGTAGTTTCGATAGTTTTGTCGCCGGGCTTTAAGCGAGTGTGCAAGTGCGATGAGCGATTACCTACTCGCGCCACTCGCCCGCGGTCGCTCAGTCCACTGTAAAGAAATGATCAAACGAGCCGAACGAGCATCTCTGAGCGAGTTTATTTTTGAAAGCTCGTCACTCAGCGACAAAACTAGTAAAGCGAGTCGTCGCCGGCAGTGTGAACAGACAGAGAGCAACTATTAATATGTGCATCTCTTCCGTTTATACGAAATGTACATTTATTGTGCGTTTCTTGAGAGAGAAAATCGCCGATAGTTACTCGTTTTCTCGCCGCCAGTCGGACCATATGAATAAAGAACTATTTCAGAAACTTTTTAGAAGCTGCTAATTTTTTTTTTTTTTACGATAGGTTCAAAGATGACAGATGTTTATTTATTGGTTCTATACCTATATAGATAAAGGGGTCTTTATTCGATCTTGATTGATGATAAAATAAGCCGTATTATTATTTAATGATACTTGAACATAAATTAATGTAAGGGTGCGTCCACATCTGGCGAATGCGCCGCAAATGCGCAGCTCGCGCACCGTTTGCGAGCTGCACGCGTGCAGATCGCGCGCCGCGCGCGCGCCTTTTGGCGTACCAAACCATTGCTGTTACTGCGCGCGTGCTGCTCGCGCGCCGCTCGCGAACCGCGTGCGAGCTGCGCATTTGCGGCGCATTCGCCAGATGTGGACGCACCCTAATAATTTATTATACTCGAATGTATGTGGGTGTCACACACTTCTGCCCAATACCACCGCAAATGCAGACGATGCAAACCATTAAAATTGCCTTAGGCAAAACAATCTTGGCAGGAAAATCAAGTCATATGGGTACCATGCCTCATTAAATTGTGAACAAAGAAAAACACAAAGTTCCACTTCTTCCACTTGAAAGACCGAGATAAAGTTTTTCTCCAAAGATCACTTGCAGGAACACAGTTGGGAAGCTTGGAAACTAAACAAGTGATTAGATTAAAAACTTAGTCGTTCAATTTAATTTCAAACTAAAGATCCATGTGTGTGATATACGTATTCAATGTATCAGGTGTCGGTCTGTACAAACTTAGAGGGAAGGTAGCTTACTCAATTCTGTTAATAAAATTTTAGCACATGTGGGATCGGAAACCAGCCCCAATTGAATGGTAACCATTTCAGTATTTTGATGGAATTGGGTTTTAAGTCCCAACTGAAGTAATTAATAAACTTTTAGCAGCTGAATATAATGATGAATAGCTTAAATAACTCAAAAATTATAGTATCAATAAATGCTTCATCATTTTGAAATAAAGGGTAAAACATCAAATTTTCGATTCGGTCAAATTTTTTTATTTTTTTTTTGTTTAATGTTCCACAACTATCACATAACGCCATCTAGTCCCAAGCTAAGCAGAGCTTGTGTTATGGGTACTAGACAACTGATAAACATACTTATATATTTCTAAATACATAGGTACATATTATATGTAGATAAATTACACCCAGACACAGAACAAATGATCGTGCTCATCACACAAACATTTGTCCGGGGTGGGAATCGAACCCACGACCTCCGGCATAGCAGTCAGGGTCTCTAACCACTAGACCAACAGGCCAGTCAACAGAACAACTTCTCGTAGGTCATACTAATACTGGCTGCGTATGGGATTTGAATCCCCGTAACACATTGCACAGCCACTGCGCCTGAACCTGTGATATCCGTAAAATTAGGACATAGGTAATACACTACAGTACGACATTCACCATTAATAATGCTGGTGTTCTATATGGCTTCAATCGAATAGGAGGGCATCGTATTACCCAGGCACTGGGTTGTGGATGTAAGATATGCAGTCTCCCTATGTAAAATATACTGGGTTATTCATAAAACATTTACAACCTTTCATGGGCTGAAAGTACCTAAGGTTAAAAACAACTTCAGGTGTTTTGTAAACGGAAAAATATTGCATTTGGTATGAAAAACTAGATTTGTTTTTCAGGTTCGGTGGACCGCCACCGCGCCCGCCACAGGCTTAGGCTGCGTTTCCACCAGAGATGTGCGAGGATGTGTAGCGAGGAATGTGTTTGTAAAGAACCAATAGAATCGCTTCATTTACCTCGCCTCGGTCAGCACAGCTCTGGTGGAAACGGCTCAGCGGAGCTAGATTTTTGCGCATACAAAACAAGCAAAGGATGCGTGCGAGGGATGTGTACGAGGAATGTGTGCAAGGAATGTGTACGAGGAATGTGTTGCGAGGGATGTGTTGCGAGGGATATGTTGTGTCTCCGCTCCCACTACACCGCACCCTCGTCGACACATTTCACAGCTCCGCTACACATCCGCACACCACACATTAATGCGCATTTTCACAGCTCCGCTACACATCCTCGTAGGCACATTTTCATCGCACAGCTTTGGTGGAAACGCCCACAAATTTTCACAGCACAGCTAGACATCCTCGCACGACACATTTCCTCGGCACATCTCTGGTGGAAACGCAGCCTTACGCCTCCACAGATGGACACACACTTGACAGAAAAAACAATTCCCCTTAATTCTTGTAAACAAGCTTGCTCATGAAGCGATTTGTGCTATTTGCAATTTCTACTACCTAACTAAAAATGAAAATCGTCCTTGCTACTGTGATAATAATATGATGCAATTTAACTGACTTACGTCGTCGTGGCGGGCGTGTTAAGTTTTTCATCTACCCATAAATAACCGCACGTTTTATGTCATATACTAGCTGACCCCGCAAACGTTGTTTTGCCATATAAATTTAAAAAAATAGATAGTAGCCGATTCTCAGACCTACTGAATACGCATATAAAATTTGGTAAAAATCGGTAGAGCCGTTTCGGAGGAGTACGGTAACTAACATTGTGACACGGAAATTTTATATGTAAGACTAGCTGACCCCGCAAACGTTGTTTTGCCATATAAATTAAAAAAAAATAGATAGTAGCCGATTCTCAGACCTACTGAATACGCATATAAAATTTGGTAAAAATCGGTAGAGCCGTTTCGGAGGAGTACGGTAACTAACATTGTGACACGGAAATTTTATTTATAAGATTGTCGTAGTGGTAAGGATGATTTTCTTGTAGTCGATATCGTTCAAATTGCGTCTCATCGCATCGTCAGCAAGCTCGCTATCTCTTGTAAGACAAAAGTCAAACCATGTCACCGGTTTGCGTCACCTGAAGATACTAGCTTTAATTAGAAATGGGTCGATCACGCCACGTCTCGTCTCGTTGTCCCAACATACCAGCCTCCTCTACTTAATAAATAAGGTCGTACGTCATTAACAGCTGCAAGATTAGCTATCACGACCGTGAAATTACAAAGTTGGTCAAAAAGGAGGTGTATTATTAGGGATTTTCGTGTTATCTATACTAATATTATAAAGAGGTAACATTTGTTTGTAAGTTTGTATGTTTGTAAGTTTGTATGTAGGGGGTAATCTCCGGAAGTAATGAACCGATTTTAAAAATTGTTTCACTGGTAGAAAGCTACATTATCCGTGAGTGCTATTCGTTGTGTGCGCGATGACAGCGCCCCTAGTGGCCGCAACTATTCAGGACTTGTCATCTGTCAAATCATGTCAACTAGATGATAAGATATCTTTGTGATATTAAATTTCGACTAGTTTTTCAACGAAATTGAAAAAATAGTGTAAAAAGTGAGTGTGTATATTATACCTAGCGATTTTCTTCCTCGTGGAAAATATGGATATTATAATACGCACGGGATTTGAATCGGTTAAGCATAAAATACATTTCCAACCTCAAACTGAGCAAAAAGGGAAAAAATTAGTATTAGCACAGCATGTGAGAGAAGTGGAAGAGCTTAGAACGAACGGGAAAAGTTAAAGTTAAAGTTTTCGTATTAAATTATAAAGAAAGTTATGAAAATAAAGCAACTTGACACATGACAGTCCAGAATTAATTCACATTTCTGCCACGTCGTGCGCTACGATCGATTTGCCGTTCCCCACCACCCACTTCGCACATAGTCAATAGGCTATAAATTATAAAGATATCATACAAATTAGACGAAATACTGCCCAACGAAGTGGGCACGGGTCAGCTAGTCTCGTTATAAAAAAACCGGCACAGTGCGAGTCTTATACTCATCTACAAAAACGGGAAAAAAATCATGTCTGTGGTATGGGAGCCTCTTTAAATGTTTATTTTATTCTGTTTTGATTCGGTATTTGTTATTATATAGATATAACAGAAATACATAATCTGTGAAAATTTCAACTGGCACGGTATTTGAGATACAGCCTGACAGACAGACAGATGGACAGCGAAGTTTTACAGCTCGTTCACGACTTTGGTCTAAGCCGTTCGACGGGCGGCGCGAACAAGGCCTGCTGTCCACACAGTCGTCTTTCGTAGGATGCATGTAACCTACAAATGAAGATAGGCGTATTATGCTTTGTTATGTCCACGCTGCTTCATGCAATAGTCAGTCACGCCACAAAAGGTCTCAGTTTTCTTTCAACTAGCATCGAGAAAGGATGTCTAGCAACGCTGATGACATGTAGCCGCGCGCGCGCTCCGCATGACGAACGCAACACGAGCGGTTGACGTGACGTTGCCGCTTCGTGGACACAGATTTCATTGTTACTACGCAAGATGCAAGCATTCATCTTGCCAACGACGATATAATACTAGACTCCTAATAACAGGCGACCGATGTCTGTCAACACATTAGGCAAAAAAGTCTTATATCCGTCTCATTTCGACCACTCCTGTGAGCCGTAAACATACGTTGAGACAGAACAGACCTTGAGTTAGCCAATCACAACGCAGTACCCCGTCCCCCTCGCTTACGTAGTACCTCAGCGAGTTGACAGAATAGTTTTTGTTCCTTAGATCGTGCATGCGGAGTCTAGTAATAAATCGTCGTTGCATCTTGCAATCGTCAATTGACGAAAGCGTGCGTATGACGTGCGGTTACGTGGACAATTGGCCTTAGACATGAGTTTTTTTTTTATAAACTTTGACCCACACTAGGAATTTCTCTTAAACATAGAAACTCACATATACAAACACCCAGACCCGGAACAACTACTTGCAGAGAAATATTTGTATAATATTTGTTCCGTTCGGGAACCGAAACCGCGACACACAGAGCAGCAGTCCAATTGCTCAGCCACTGCGCCAAATACGTGCCGTCTTTGTATGTAGTTGCTTTGTATGCGGTGCGGCGTTTCATGTCGTGTGACAATCATTTCTATATCAGCCGCCGCGCCGGGCCGTTAGTAGGGACCCGTTTAACCTTTTGAGTGCCAAACGAACCTTTTTCTGTACGAAGCCAATAAATGCCTGAACCTCAGCACAAATTTTAAAAACATAGAACGAAGGTCCGCAGTTGGTGATTCTCTTGTAATGCAACTTCTTATAGACGTAGATTTTTTAAAATAAAAAGTAAAGTGCTTTGCTGATAGAGATCATGGAGTGACATAGTTAAAGCACTGTTAAGCTTGAGCATTTGTTCCTAAAGGCGCTCCCTCACCGCGAGCATTCACCTGTAATGTAACGTTACAGATTCGAACATTCGAAGACAATAGAACATCAAATTGTGCACTTTTATGTTACATTACAGGTGAATGCTCGCGGTGAGGGAGCGCCTTAATATTATAGCTCTCGTCTCACAAATTCCTCGAAAAGATTCCAACAGCCTTAAATTACTACAAAACCTTAAACATTTGTTGAACACTTGTCTAAAAAAAGTGTGACTGCAAAACGGACCTTATTTCAACGTCATAATCAGTCATTTTCTTAGACAAGTGTTCAACAGACGTTTAAAAGTTTTTGTGGTACCACGGTAAGGCTCTTAAAGATAAAAGAGCCCACTTAACAAAGCTATTAAACCCACAATTCAGTAACGAACAATTAACTAATAACTGGTTACAGGTTGTAAAACCCGAACACAATTTATATGTTGTTACGTATTCGAGCACGCTTACCAAATTATTTAAACATTTTCTGTCTCATTGCTCCTAGTAATCGCAAGCATACTGAGCATGTAAGCCCAGAGTTATTGCCCGGATGATAAATGTTGGCTATTGCATTAAAATTGTCACTACATAACTGAAGATATTATATAGAATTCATATGTATTATTATAAGACTGGCTGCTGCCCGCGACGTCGTCTGCGATGCGTTGAAGAAATAAAGATTTACTACTCGTTCCCCTTAGGTGATAGCGTGAGAGTATGGAGCCTATATGTTGACCCGACTTCTTAATATTGTTCGTGCCAAATTTTAATTATTTTATTGTAACAACAATTTTATTGTACTTTTTGAGTTCATCCCGGACATACATACAGACAAACAGACAAAAAAAATAATAACTAAATTTTTGGCTTCTGTATCGATTGTAGATCAGACACACCCCAAGTATTCTAAAAGAAAAAAAAACAATTAAATGTACAGTTTTGACTTTCCTACTATTTTTACCGCCTTCAAAAAAAGAAGGATATCAATTCGACCCGTATGTATGTAATATTTCCAGAACTGCCCAGTTTTCGCATATGTTGGTCTATATCAGAGTCTGAACAAATGAGCCAAATTTCAAAAGTGTATGTATGTATGTATGTTTTTATGTTTGTGTTCGCATATCTCCGGAAGTGCAAGTCCGATTTAGGTAATTCTTTTTTTGTTGTACTAGGTATTGTTCAACTTAGGGAATACTGCAAGTTTCATCAAAATCGGTTCTTTGAGATAGGGAATTTTTTGCCTACTTGGATCGTAGATTTTCAAAGTCGATTAAATGTTTGTTCACGATCATCTCGCGTTTGTCTGAACCGATTGTCAAGGCATTTTACGGAAAAAATGTTTATTACATTCTAGGGAAGGTTTTGATAAGCAATAATAACGGATATCTTGTGATGTTGCCCGCATAGATAGATCCGCTTTTGGATTTCCAAGCTAAAAATAAAAACTTTTTAAGACAACCTAAGCTAAAATTTAAAAACGTGGGATTTTAGATTTTTTAAATCTATTATTTATAACCAACTTACAAAATAAATATCATTTTCGTACCACTTGCTCAAAAAAGTGCCATTCTATGCCACAATAAGCGAACATAACAATGGTTATTTTTAATCTGTTAAAAACAGGGAAAGAAAAATGTACTGAATTTCATTCACCCTCTAGGGGGAGAATGTGATTTTTGGAATACTTACCGTTTATACTGAACTACATCTGTGTTTACACCATTGAGTTTGTATATAAAGCATTATACATCTTTTTGAAAAAGGAATACGCATTTATTATGCAGTTATGATCAATAAATAAAATTACGAACGTTTATGTTACTTGCTGCTACGGAACCCTTCATGGGCGAGTCCGACTCGCACTTGGCCGGTTTTTTCTTATTATTTCTTAGTATTTTATTACTGTTTTTTTTTTTTATGTCGATATTAATTTAAATTTTATTTTTTCATTTATTCTACATATTTTAAAACATTTTTACAAAACATTTCAAAATATAAAGAATAGTGGCCCAACGATATCAAGAACAGGGTCTAAGCAACCGGCGGGCGGTAAGGGCTCCAAAGAAAGGAACCTTCTAACAATGCGCGCTGTGTCCAAAAGAACTGCTGTCTGAGTCAGGCCCTTGATCCAGCTGCCTCAATAATTATTATTATGCTATTTTTAGGGTTCCTTAGCCAAATGGTAAAAAACGAAACCCTTATAGATTCGTAATGTCTGTCTGTCTGTCCGTCCGTATGTCACAGCCACTTTTCTTCGAAAGTATAAGAGCTACCCTGTTGAAACTTGGTAAGTAGATGAATTATGTGAACCGCATTAGGATTTTTACACAAAAATAAAACAAAAACAAATTTTGGGGGTACCCCCCATACTTAGAACTGAAACTCAATTTTTTTTTCATTTGACCCGTACGTGTAGGGTATCTATGAGTAGATCTTTAAAAATTATATTGAGGTTACTAGTATAATTTTTTTCTAAACTGAACAGTTTGCGCGAGAGACACTTCCAAAGTGGTAAAATGTCCCCTGTAACTTCTAAAATAAGAGAATGATAAAACTAAAAAAAAATATATGATGTACATTACTATGCAAACTTCCATTGAAAATTGGTTTGAACGAGATCAAGTAATTAGTTTTTTTTTTAATACGTCATAAATCGTAAACCGCTATTTACCTTTCAAAGTTACAACCAACTACAAGAACTTTTATATTATGTTACTTGCTGCTACGGAACCCTTTATAGGCGAGTCCGACTCGCACTTGGCCGGTTTTTTTATTATATTAATGTCAAGTTCACCTCGAACGAACTTTGAATCTTGTCGACAGCGAACTTATTTGTTTGAAAAGTTAAAACAAACCCAAGTGCATCTTTCGCAACAATTTATTGTTTTGTGATTTTGTTTTTAAAAAAAATAAAGGATGGTATTTAAAAGTACTTCAATTTATTCCCATTTCATTTACCTAATTTTGCCTGTGTTCCACCAAATATACTGAATATGCACCAAAATATGTTCATTAAAATATGTCATAACGAGGTGTAATATAAAAAAATCTACCTAAGCAGGTTCGACGAAGCCCCGCTTCGCGGGGCTTCTATCTCTGTATACAAGGTTTAAGGCGCATAGTACCCTCAATAACCTTGAGCATGCG
The DNA here is from genome assembly GCA_954870645.1 of Agrotis clavis. Taxonomy (NCBI): domain Eukaryota; kingdom Metazoa; phylum Arthropoda; class Insecta; order Lepidoptera; family Noctuidae; genus Agrotis; species Agrotis clavis. The sequence continues at coordinate 6,340,402 of OX940917.1, forward strand.
GGCGGAGCTAAACGCACACTTTCATATCTGCACCGCACACACTAATATGTCCCGAGCGTACCGCGATACCTCAAAACGATATCATAGACTATGCAGCGAGGCAGAAACGACGTGCGCGGCTAGCCGGCGGGCGCGGGCTTTTTTGCCTAAAATTTCAGAACAGAATGCCAATTGCACGGTACATTTTTGTTTAGATGAACACAAGATATTTTTAAAAGACTATACGTACCTACTTATACAGCGTGTTTCTTTATTTCCTATAACTTTAGGGTTATATTTTAGACGTAAAAATAATACAAAAAATTCTGCATTATGTGGTCCAAAAATGCATAGTTTCGAAGATATTCTAAATCTATACTAATATTATAAAGCTGAAGAGTTTGTTTGTTTGTTTGTTTGAACGCGGTAATCTCAGGAACTACTGGTTCAAATTGTAAAATTATTTTTGTGTTGAATAGACCATTTATTGAGGAAGACTATAGGCTATATAACATCACGCTATCATCAAAAGGAGCGGAGCAGTAAAGAGAAATGTTTCAATATCGGGAAAATGTATTCCATTTCGAGAGTGTCCGTTGCGTGCGATGCGTAAACGGTTAAACATACGCAAAAATTATGTACTACGGAATTATTCCTGATAAAAAATTCTAAAATAAAGTCCGCGAGAGCATATATTTATCTTTTAAGGTTAAGTCATTATAACCTTTTTTATGGAAATCAAATTTGATTTTAAGTAATGCATTATTTGCGATGGTATTTTCATTAACACGATATTAATCCTTATCCAAATAAATACGTTAATCATCACAAGCATTGAATTTTGAACAAAATTGCCCTTGACATCGTTTGATTTCAATGAATATCTTAGGAGATATCATAGTTTCAAAATAATACCACAACAAAATTAAGAGTAATACCTAATAGAGCGGGAGCCAGCAACAGATTTCCATGACCAATTTCCTCTCAAGCGATAATTAGCAGACTACATAAGGGAGTCGTATCATAAAGATTCGTGGAAGTCAGCTGCGGTTCCGTCGGTGGGATAAGCAGCAATCGTCGTTCAAACATATAGGAAAAATATATTTTTTTAGTCATTTCCTCCCAACTGAAACCTGGTTTATATCGAAGATTACCTTAAAAAATCACGAAGAATAAAACAAATCAGCTGACTGTACCTTGGTGGAAAACACGTCAGCTGGTCACGCGAACATGTAATTTTTTATTTTTATTTTCAGTGATTTCCTCTCAACTCAAATTTTGACCTGATGATAGGTAACATTAAGTTTTGGATAAAAACAAACGTCACCTGGCTGTATCTCGGTGGAAACATCGTCAGCTGATGCTTTGTAAATTACAAGCAGGACTACCGCTCTCAGCCTAAATGTGCATTCAGTTCAATGTTTTCAATTCCTCCCTACAGAAAACTTGTTTATATTGACGCTTACTCAATATCACGAAGAAAAAATACATTCAGCTAATGTTGACAGACAGTTATGTATCAAAATACAGAGTTATTCTTATTAAGCTGGGCATCAGGGACATATGTGATTCCGTAAGAGATACGAAAAAACTTAGTTAGGAGACTTTAGCTCTTTTTTCATAATAAAAATTCTGGCATTTTTAGTTTTTTGGTCAAGTGTGAATTGTCCACTAAAATGAATTCACAAGGAACAATATTTCATCATCATCATCTCAGCCGTAGGACGTCCACTACTGAACATAGGCCTCCCCTTTTGATTTCCACTTATACCGGTTGGAAGCGACCTGCATCCAGCGTCTTCCGGCGACCTTTATAAGGTCGTCTGTCCACCTTGCTGGTGGACGTCCTACGCTGCGCTTGCTAGTCCGTGGTCTCCACTCTAGTACTTTTCGACCCCATCGGCTATCTGCTCTGCGAGCAATATGGCCTGCCCATTGCCACTTCAACTTGCTAATCCGGTGGGCTATATCGGTGACTTTAGTTCGTCTACGGATCTCCTCATTTCGGATTCGATCACGTAGAGAGAGAACAATATTTGGATTATTCTCTACGAACAATATTTGGATTATACAAAATATGCAATACCTTAAAAACTACTTAACCGATTTTCATGACACAAACTGTACAATTGTTTTTACAACAAGACCAACACATTAAAATAAAGTCCATTGCAATAACCCCAAAAAACAAAAAAAAAATACATTTTCAAGTTACGTACTTATGATCAACATAATTATCTCATATAAGATTTATTTTTTAATGCCTTTCGACTCTGTTTCATGTAAAGATCATTTCGTTGTATCGGAAGACAAAAATCAGGACGGCGGAAATTAGGCAAAGGACATCATTTAACATTCATCACGCTCCATACATTTTTTGGGCTTTCCTGAAAGTGCCGGCCAAAGTATTGAAAGTCGGCGATGAGATCACCGCTATGACGAGAGGTGTACGTAGTGGGAGGTGCGACAAGATGTAAATATTGTTTATAAGGAGATTCTCTTAAGATATTTTTTCTAATTAGAATTTTTGATTATGTTATTTGTTTGTGCTAAATTCTTATTAGAATACTGTATTTCTCTAATTAGACTTAATTAAAATACATTTCTTACCGAAACTAACTAGAAAATTGTACTAAAGTTTGATAATTAGGTTAATCATAATTACGTTGCTTGAAAATGTTTTTTTTTGTTTATGGGGTTATTGCAATGGAACTAGTGATGGGCAATGATAATAATCCGGTTAAAATCATTTGGCTAATAATCGATTAATAGCAGTTAGTAGCCAGTTAATAGCCATTATGGATGATAACCCTGCTGTTAATGTTATTTAATATTTTTAGTGATTGAACCCATGGTTTTCAGGCTTAGGCCTGTCAGATTAGACTTCATTTTCATCATCTTTCTTTGTAGTAAATAAATGTGCAATTTAAAAATAATCGGGCCCTTTTAAAAAAAAATAATCAGCTATTTACGGGTACACTACGATAACATGAACTTCAAAATACCGATTTTATTTTCGTAATTCCGAATGGTTCAAAAATCCTAATATACCAACTCTAAATGATCAGTATTCGTGTTTTCATAAAAAAAAAAACAATATTCCTAACGTAAACTTCTCAAAATACCATGTTTGAATAGATCGAATAACAAAAAGACCGACTTAAATTTTTCAAAACTTAAAAAAAACATGAAAACCGATTATTAAAATACCGATTAATTAGAATTCCGAAAATTTAATTACGTTCGTTCTTGCATCCTTAGTATAGTTGCTGATTACCTCCTATCAAGGAATCTCGACGGAGCCCAGCTTCGTGGGGCTCTTATTTCTGTTTGCAAAGTTTAATGTAACCTAACACTTCGAACCTAACCTGTCCGAGTCCGGGTGCCCCAAGTCCCGAACTCCTTGCATCCTTAGTCAAGTTGCTGATTACCACCTACCAAGGTGGCCCGCTTCGCATGGCTCGTATTTCTGTTTGCAAGGTTCCGAGTCCAGGGGCCCCAAGTCCTGAGCTTACTTCGCTCGCTCTTGCATCCTTAGTCAAGTTGCTGATTACCACCTACCAAGGTGGCTCGAAGGAGCCCCGCTTCGCGTGGCTCGTATTTCTGTTTGCAAGGTTCCGAGTCCAGGTGCTCCAAGTCCTGAGCTCACTTCGCTCGCTCTTGCATTCTTAGTCAAGTTGCTGATTACCATCTACCAAGGTGGCTCGACGGAGCCCCGCTTCGCGTGGCTCGTATTTCTGTTTGCAAGGTTCCGAGTCCAGGTGCTCCAAGTCCTGAGCTCACTTCGCTCGCTCTTTCATCCTTAGTCAAGTTGCTGATTACCACCTACTAAGGTGGTCTGCTTCGCGTGGCTCGTATTTCTGTTTGCAAGGTTCCGAGTCCAGGTGCTCCAAGTCCTGAGCTCACTTCGCTCGCTCTTGCATCCTTAGTCAAGTTGCTGATTACCGTCTACCAAGGTGGCCTGCTTCGCGTGGCTCGTATTTCTATTTGCAAGGTTCCGAGTCCGGGTGCCCCAAGTCCTGAGCTCACTTCGCTCGCTAATACATCCTCAGTCAAGTTGTTGATTACCACCTACCAAGACTGGTTTGCAGCGATTCGTTTCTGTTAAGGCGCTATCCCTTACCGCGAGCGTTCACCTGTAATCCCTACTTAATATTATAAAGAATCCTTAGTGAGCGAGGGATTCAAGTTAGCCCAAGACAAGGCAGCTTTACTCCCGAGGAGCGTACTCTGCTTTTCACACCTACTGCGAGGAAATGAATTCGATTTTTGAAATTTGATGTGGTACGCCGTACGACAACTTTCGAACGTGAAGTGGGCACACAGCAAGCGATCAGCTGTTGCAGCCAGCGGCCGCCATTACTGCTACAACTCCTTGGTGAAAGTTTTCATACTGTTTTACTTAGCATAATGAAATTCAGTACAATATTATTGCCCGGCTCGAATGGGGGACAGCAATGCCTTGCTTTATTCCTTGTTTGCATGACATATAATTTGACATTTACGAACAAGTGGTGTGATAAGAACGTTATATGTTAAGAACTGAATGCACATTTAGGCTGAGAGCGGTAGGCCTGCTTGTAAATGTATAAGCATCAGCTGACGATCTTTCTGACGTTTGTTTTTATCCATAATTTAATGTAAACTATCATCAGGTAAAATTTGAGTCGAGAGGAAATCACTGAAAATAAAATAAAAAATTACATGTTCGCGTGACCAGCTCACGTGTTTTCCACCAAGGTACAGTCAGCTGATTTGTTTTATTCTTCGTGGTTTAAGGTAATCTTCGATATAAACCAGGTTTCAGTTGGGAGGAAATGACAAAAAAAAAAATTTTTTCTACATGTTTGAACGGCGATTGCTACTTATCCCACCAACGGAACCGCAGCTGACTTCCACGAATCTTTATGATACGACTCCCTTATGTAACTAGTCTACTAATTATGACTTGAGAAGAAATCACTGACGAAACTTTGCTCTGGCTCCCGCGCTATAATGACTGCCTGGTCATGTCATAATTGCGGCGGTAAGATCCCTCTTTGAGAAGTGGTTGGAGATGCGCTGCGGCGTCCTCACCTTCAAGCTGACGCAAGTCCTCCCGGGCACGGTTGTTGCGGGAGGTACTTCAGGGATTCGCTGGCAGGCGAGGGGAATGGGGAGTAGTTGGAACGCGCTCCGTGGGTTATTTTCTTATTTGTAGGAAATTTAAAAACGTGGGTTTAAATTTTTTAAATCTATGAATTATTTTATTATTTTTTCGTAGGTATCCCAATCAGCAAACCCTTTCGTTTAATACCCATATCATGGGGGTGCATTTCAAATAGTCAATCCGCCATCTTCGATGTCCGCCATGTTGGATTTAAGACACATAACAAATTTTTTCATATTCCTAACAGCAAAACCTATCATTTGATACCCATATCATTGGGGTGCATTTCAAATAGCCTGTCCGCCATCTTGGACGTCCACCATATTAGATTTATTTAAATTTATTTATAAGTCACGTGACTATTTTTTTTCGTATTTCTGACAGAAAACCCTTTCATTTAATACCCATATCATCGGGGTGCATTCCAAATATCCAATCCGCCATCTTGGATTTAAGACACGTGATAATATAATATTTTTTGTACGAAACTAAATAAAAAAAACTTGAGAGGTGTCAAGGGACACCCGGATGGAACGAAGTTCCTTTCGATTAATTAGTGAAGGAATTGTAATAAAATTTTATTTTTTTATTGTTATAATAATATTTTTTGATTTTTGTTATTTGACATCTGGGATTTCTATTTTGATAATAATATCGGTTTCAACACCCTCAAAAACAACGAAAACGACATCCATGATGAAAACCTCGATAATTTTGGCAGCCGCCACTTTGGATTTACATTTTGACTGCAATATTGGATTCAACACCCTCAAAAACCATGAAAACGACACCCATGGCGAAAACCTCGATAATTTTTTCAGCCGCCATCTTGGATTTACATTTAAACTGCACCATCGGTTTCAACACCCTCGAAAACCATGAAAACGACAACCATGACGAAAACCTCGATAAATTTATGCAGCTGCCATCTTGGATTTACATTTTGACTGCACCATCGGTTTCAACACCCTCGTAAACCGTGAAAACGACACCCATGACGAAAATCTCGATATTTTTTGTAGCCGCCATCTTGGATTTACATTTTGACTGCACCATCGGTTTTAACACCCTCGAAAACCATGAAAACGACACCCATGACGAAAACCTCGATATTTTTTGCAGCCGCCATCTTGGATTTACATTTTGACTGCAACATCGGTTTCAACACCCTCGAAAACCATGAAAACGACACCCATGATGAAAACTTCGATAATTTATGCAGCGGCCATCTTGGATTTACATTTTGACTGCACCATCGGTTTCAACACCCTCGAAAACCATGAAAACGACACCCATGACGACAACCTCGATATTTTTTGCAGCCGCCATCTTGGATTTACATTTTGACTGCACCATCGGTTCCAACACCCTCGAAAACCGTGAAAACGACACCCATGACGAAAACCTCGATATTTTTTGCAGCCGCCATCTTGGATTTACATTTTGACTGCACCATCGGTTTCAATACCTTCGAAAACCATGAAAACGACACCCATGACGAAAACCTCGATATTTTTTGCAGCCGCCATCTTGGATTTACATTTTGACTGCAACATCGGTTTCAACACCCTCGAAAACCATGAATAATCTTCGCGACTCCACCCCACTCCACTCCACTCCGCTCCGCTCCGCTCCACTCCGCTCCACTCCACTCCACTCTTTGAGCTCTAGCACTCTTTCGCAACGCGCGATAAGGAACTTCGTTCCAATAAACACATTACCCTTCTTTGCGTAGCGCAGTCGGATAAAAGTGTCGTGCCAACTTTTCGTAAGATTTTTTTCCGTCCAGCCCCCTTTCACAACGCGCGATAAGGAACTTCGTTCCAATAAATAATAAAATTTATTTAGCGCATAGGCATACACAAAATTACTTTTATAAAAAAAAATGTGCTAGGGACTCATAGCGTGAGACTTTGTCCAATAAGTATAATATGTATAAAGTAACATAAATTAGTACCTAGTATTGCTCTAGCTACGAGTTGAGAATGTACTCTCGCGAACATCTACGGCTGACCCTCAGATCAACTGACCACTAATTATCTAGCAAAGGCATTTGTTACCAACTTGCATAGCTTGATAACGTCACTCCTAAAACAAACCAACTATCTATTAATTTTATGATTATTTAAATGTTTGTTTACGCTATAATAATAATATCGGAATCTTACTTTGCTTGATATAATGTTTGTTGTCCTGCAATAGATGTAAGTATTTTATAATTTTACATTTCTAATTAGGTGGTAGATAAGTTTCATCCATCATAAACTGCACCGTTAATATAGATAACGGGGAATCGTTATCAGAGGGGTTGGGATATCGGAAATAACATTCAGAAAATCTTCGTTAACACTTTTAATTACTTGCTAACACACACTGAATACAAAATAATCAAGGATGGCAGAGATATCGCTCGATTAAAAACTTAGGAACGCGAGAAGTTTAACATGGCGGAGCAACCAAGATGTCTACCCAGCTTGCCGGACCGATTCAAAGTGTTCACTTCACTAAACTGTCCGCCCAAGTGGCCTACCCCACACAGGTTAGCCAACATCTGTCAACGTCACTACCTGTCAACGTCGAATAGCTGATTAAACTTTCGAATCGACATTTGACTCGACTATTCGCTCGGTGTTGCCATTTGCTCCCCATGCTAACCATCTCCAAATTATCACTAATTTGACGCTCCTAAACAATCTGTCAATTCTAACTTAATAGTTACTCCAATGAGAGATAGATGGCGTTATTCTAAATTCACAATAATCAATAGAGATTCTAAAATGCGTATCGGTTTTGATTCCAGGCCAACGATAATAGATGGCGTTATTCTAAATTAACAATAATGAATAGAGATACCAAATTGTGTTTGTTTTGATTCCGCAGCATGATAATAGATGGCGTTATTCTAAATTAACAATAATGAATAGAGATACCAAATTGTTTCTGTTTTGATTCCGCAGCATGATAATAGATGGCGTTATTCTAAATTATTGTGCTTCTGTGCTCATTCTGCGACACGGCCATTCTGACAATTCACACGTCCTCGTGTGAGACATTCGTCCTCGTGTGAGACATCACATCCTGAGGAATCTGGAATGAGAAAAAATCTCGAACAGTAATCATTCTAACCGTTCGGCCATTCCTGACCCAAATGGAAAAGGTTTTCTCATCAAAATAATTACAGGGTCTAATAAAAATCTCAAGGAACTCTTTCTCTAAAAGCTGACATGTCGAACAACACCCATACTCATTAAAATAATAGGAAACTCATTAAAATATTGCAGTGCTCATACTCTGACCTCCATCCGGTCTTCATCATCACACATTATAACCTCCATCCGGTCATAAGCATGAAATCTATCGACCTCCATCCGGTTTTCAAAACGTAACCTCCATCCGGTTACACACAATCAAGATAATCATTTCGAGCTTTTATCAAAATATTTCTTAAAGTAGGTTTGTTCAACATGTTACCTTATTTTTCCTATAACGTTACAGATTATAAGAAAACTCTTACTATGCTAGACAGGTACTCCAAATGTAAAGTTGAGTACTACCAAACCAAAACAAAACAAAATAAAATGAAAGAATAAGGCACATAATAGAAATTGGTACAAAATTAAGAAAGCATTATGACTCTACCAAACATATCCACAGCACTTAACCAGCACCATGCATCACTTCTTACCCAGACACTGAAGTACTTAACCAGTACTTAACATTGTAGCGCTTAACCAGCGTTACAAATCCTATCACTTAACCAGTGATAATAACAGCGCTTACCCATTGATATTAACCCTCTAACGCTTAACCAGCGAAAGCACACATAACACCCTTAACCAGCGATTCAACAGCTAACGCTTAACCAGCGAAAGTCTACATCATAACACGCTTACCCAGCGATTTAACAGCTAACGCTTATCCAGCGAAAGCCAACACAACTCGCTTAACCAGCGATTCAACAACTAACGCTTAACCAGCGAAAGCCCACATCGTAACACGCTTAACCAGCGATTTAACAGCCAACGCTTAACCAGCGAAAGCTCACGTAATCCGCTTAACCAGCGATTACACTACTAACGCTTAACCAGCGATAGTCAACACAACTCGCTTAACCAGCGATTCAACAGCTGACGCTTAACCAGCGAAAGCCCATGTAATCCGCTTAACCAGCGATTACACCACTAACGCTTAACCAGCGATAGTCAACTCAACTCGCTTAACCAGCGATAAAACAGCCAACGCTTAACCAGCGAAAGCCCATGTAATCCGCTTAACCAGCGATTACACCACTAACGCTTAACCAGCGATAGTCAACACAACTCGCTTAACCAGCGATTCAACAGCTGACGCTTAACCAGCGAAAGCCCATGTAATCCGCTTAACCAGCGATTACACCACTAACGCTTAACCAGCGATAGTCAACACAACTCGCTTAACCAGCGATTCAACAGCTGACGCTTAACCAGCGAAAGCCCATGTAATCCGCTTAACCAGCGATTACACCACTAACGCTTAACCAGCGATAGTCAACTCAACTCGCTTAACCAGCGATAAAACAGCCAACGCTTAACCAGCGAAAGCCCATGTAATCCGCTTAACCAGCGATTACACCACTAACGCTTAACCAGCGATAGTCAACTCAACTCGCTTAACCAGCGATACAACAGCCAACGCTTAACCAGCGAAAGCCCATGTAATCCGCTTAACCAGCGATTACACCACTAACGCTTAACCAGCGATAACATCACTACCGCTTAACCAGCAATAGCCAAGTAAAGTTTAAGTTCAAACACTAAACATAACACAATTAAGACTGACCGAAAATCCTAGAGCAACCAAGTACCTTTGCAATTTGTACCATTACAATGCAAGAAACTAATCATCAAATTCGTGGCCTTTGGCTAACACTAGCCCCACCAACAAACCTCTGTTTGTTTCACACCGTTCATCATGAACGCACAATACACGACCTCCACCAGTGCCACCCGCACACCGCGCATCCATGGACACCACCGGGATGTCAATAAGATACGGACTACGGCTACGAAACAGCTACTGGTACGGTCTGACCAGCCGACCTAAGATTCCACACTTATCATCCAACTCAAAGCCTCTACTTCAAAATGGTACTTGACCCTCAGGCATTCTCCACAATCCATCAAGTGCCCGCTACTATCAGGCAACACATGAAAACAAATCTCAATACTAATGTCACAGATCTCCATCAAAGTCAAAATCTATAGGCTACAGACTTTAATAAAGAACACAAGGCACCAGAGTCGTAAACAAAATGAAAATTGCTCACCGGATAATCCCAGTCGACGCGCTCAGGAGGCACAGGTCAATCCTCTCCTCATTAACAGGCTTCGACGCCCCGGAGTCGGCGCCGCTCCTCTCATGTCGCCGTGGCAGTTGAAGCAGGTGATCCCGGATGCATGAGGCTTCGCAGTTGTCGATGGACCCCTCTCGTTGCCATCGCTGTGGTTGTGGTGCTTCGGCGTAGCTCGAATATCCTGTTTCACGTCTATGCGGTAGCAGTGCATGAATTCATGACCCGGCTTGCAGCAGGTAAAACACTTCAGAGGTTTCACAACACTTTTCGCTTTTTCTTCACAAAAGAAACGCTTGCAGCTCTTGTTGTAGCTGGCCACGTGTCTTGCCATAAAAAGTCGCTTAAAATCAGTCCACGTCATACCAGGAAATGATACGGTAGGCAGCCAGGCAGAAAGAAGCTCCTCCCTTCAAGGCGCGGCTTATAGCGACCATAAGCGGGGCGCCATGTTGATCTTGGTACGAAAGCACATCACTGTAGTCGTCACTCAAGCACGTGCATCCACATTTTTTTTTTCTCAGGATCAAAATTCGGTAAACGAAAACCATGTGGTGACGTAGTAGGTGTTTTCACGGCTTGAATCGGTGTCAGAAAATTGCGGTTCCAACAAACACATCCATTTTTCATCACTATAGTCTTTATTTCGAACACGTGGGTCGTCGTGGTCCAATCCCACTTCTGATAACGGGGAATCGTTATCAGAGGGGTTGGGATATCGGAAATAACATTCAGAAAATCTTCGTTAACACTTTTAATTACTTGCTAACACACACTGAATACAAAATAATCAAGGATGGCAGAGATATCGCTCGATTAAAAACTTAGGAACGCGAGAAGTTTAACATGGCGGAGCAACCAAGATGTCTACCCAGCTTGCCGGACCGATTCAAAGTGTTCACTTCACTAAACTGTCCGCCCAAGTGGCCTACCCCACACAGGTTAGCCAACATCTGTCAACGTCACTACCTGTCAACGTCGAATAGCTGATTAAACTTTCGAATCGACATTTGACTCGACTATTCGCTCGGTGTTGCCATTTGCTCCCCATGCTAACCATCTCCAAATTATCACTAATTTGACGCTCCTAAACAATCTGTCAATTCTAACTTAATAGTTACTCCAATGAGAGATAGATGGCGTTATTCTAAATTCACAATAATCAATAGAGATTCTAAAATGCGTATCGGTTTTGATTCCAGGCCAACGATAATAGATGGCGTTATTCTAAATTAACAATAATGAATAGAGATACCAAATTGTGTTTGTTTTGATTCCGCAGCATGATAATAGATGGCGTTATTCTAAATTAACAATAATGAATAGAGATACCAAATTGTTTCTGTTTTGATTCCGCAGCATGATAATAGATGGCGTTATTCTAAATTATTGTGCTTCTGTGCTCATTCTGCGACATAGATATTTATTTATTTACACAATATTTTAAAATTAACAAAATGTACAATATAAACAGTATTACACAAAAAAAGTATTTACATTCACATAAACACCAGTCAAAGTATCAATAAAGCGTCCATGCGCGGGCGGGATCAATTTGGATTACCTGAAGCGCGTTACTCTATAATGCACACTAACGCAAAAACCACGTAAATACTTGCACAAACACAAACGTGTACGCATAGTCGAACGATAGCGCGAGCGGAGCAGCGAGCGACACAGCCTCCCCGTCTGAATGCTAACGCGCGACTGCCGCGGGCCGCCCTCGCCCGGTTTTATATATGGAAATCTTAATAATTGAATGTTCCTTGTATGAAGTCGGTTAAAAATATTGACTGATTTACATGAGCGTTGCTCACTTTGTAGTAAATTTTAACACCGATTGATCTATTCAAAAATATTTTAAATAAACGAAACCGTTTAGAAGTTCTGAGCATTTATTTGAAAAAAATAGCGTGTTGTTAAATATTTTTTTACAGCTCAACTATTTGTCTTAAGAAAATAAAATTTACTCACATTGTTGTACATGAATCTACAGTAAACATATTTTTTTTTTCAATCTTTACACCCAGCCGTTAATGAGGACGATGCTTTAGAATGTAACGTTTTTACGGCTTAAAAGGCGCGAAGGCCCTTAAAGGAACCTAACCAAACCGAACTTCGGGGTGTCCCTGAAATCTTGCTAAAGCGAGTTTTAGATTTGGTGACCATTTATCCATTTTGGTTTACAAAAAGAATTATTGATGCGCATTTAAATTTTAACCAAAAATAAATAGTTTATTACATAGTTTTTACTCTGGGTTTACCTTAATTCTAATAATTATAGTGTATTTCTAAATACCTAACATTTAATTCCACCTATAAACAAATAATATGTAAAATTTATCACTTTTTAGTTTGGGGTTTGACACACCTCACCTAGTATGGGACGACACTTTTAGTCACCTGGTAAACGGAGGGTTATTACTAAGATGAAATACACACTATGAAACAGCGGAGTCTCGTTACGTTGTTTCTCAGCTCGTGAGTGCTCAGTCCTGGAGAAATTCTCCATATTTCCATCATTTACAAACTAGCGGATATCTGCATCGTAAAACATTATTACGATGTATTAACTGCCTCATATTTGACAACTCTAAGTGTGTGTTTATTGCAGCCTGAAAAACTATTTTATTTAAAGTCAGTATTAATCCGTTACAGCGTACTGTACGATACGAAGATGTGTCATCAAATCAATCATAGTTCGAGAAATTCCTATCTATAAATATCACGTGAGTTTCAAACATCAATCTCATACAATTTGTATTACGAAAACTAAAAATTTCAGCTGACCTTTCCATTCTGAAAACTTTCTGAGACAGTAACATACTTCTCACAAAAATGATCAATAACAATAAGAACAGTTCCTTTCTCGCCTCACGTGGGAAAAGCCAAAGTCAAGTTCATATTTTTCCCAAACTGTATGAAATTCCACTGACTCTCTCAACTTTTCTCTCAAGTGCAATGTTACAACCCTGGACAAATATCTAAGTTATGACTTGACTTTGAAACTCAGTTCAAAAGCAGTCTGACTGCTCTGACCGGAATACCCACAACAGTAATAATCAATCTTTATTAGAACATTCACCAACTCTTCCCCAACCACGTAGCAAAATATTTCAAGTTCAAGATCATAACCTTAACGGAAACAGTATAAAGTTCTAACTTAGAAAGTTAGAACTTGAAAAAATACATCTAGAGTTACGAAGGAAATGAGAAATCACTCGTTTCTGCAAGAAATTGCTCTGTAAATATAATTATTGACAGTGTTGTGAGTAGGATGTCCCGTGACGTTTAGACAGGCCGCGTCAATACGACGGATTTAAAAATGGCGTTTCAAAAGAATCGCAGATGAACGCGTGACGTGTTTGTTTTTATCTCTCCATTGCGATTTGTGAATACGCAGATGATCTGAAAGGATAATTAGGGAAATATTTGATTATCTGTATCTTTATTTGTAGGAGCTTTTGCCAGCGGCTTCGGTCGTATCGGTGTAGGAACTAACTAAATATTACTGAATCAAAAATGAATCCTCTAATGTGCTTAAACGTTTCAATAAATTAATGCATTTAAAACCAATAACATTAGTATTAATACAGATGCTAGAATAACGCTTGAAAGAGAAAAGGATTTCATTCCAATCTAGAATAACGTGTGCTTGAACTTCATTCCACAATTCAAATAAACTCGTTAAATTAGATTGATTATACACATCATAATCTTTATCCAAGTAGTGCGTCAAAAATCCCTATAACAATATTGTGACATCCGCCATAAGCGTGTACAATCAATCTCAACTCAAAGATCAACATATTACGTTTATATTTAGGCGCTAATCTCTGAAACAACTGAACTGATTTTAATGAAACCTTGAAAACATACCGGGTGCCCGACCGGCATTGAATAAAGGCGCGCAAGCGGGTAATCTAAATGTGTCGCTAAGAATGCTCGTCACACGCTGCACTTACAATTAACAGGCACGTTACACCGCAATGTACTTATATTGATCTTGACAAAATTTACCAGTGCCCTAATTCCAGATGTTTCATTGAGAAACATAAATACATGACAAAAAAACTTTTTCAAAAAAAAATGTAACCGCCTTCAAAAACAACCACAAAAAAGGGTAAAATAACTTTCAAAACTTTTCTTTCGGAAGTCGGTGACTTTTTTTATTAATTTCATTGTCTTTTTGCCACCGACTTCCGAAAGAAAAGTTTTGAACGTTATTTTACCTTTTTTTGTGGTTGTTTTTGAAGGCGGTTACATTTTTTTTTTGAAAAAGTTTTTATTTTACTCTTTTTTTAGTTTAAATATTCAACCACAATTCTTGTCAAATACGAGTTCATCATTTTCTTACATGAGCACTAGAATTTTGTAATCCGTAACACCGGTAATAACATCGTTAAAATCTCTTACATTCATTCCCTATCTCCAAAACTACTGAACCGATTTTGATGAAACTTGCAGTGTTCTCTAAGTTGGACGATACTTAGTACAACAAAAAAAGAATTACTTAAATCGGACTTGTAGTTCCGGAGATATGCGAACACAAACATAATTTACTAAATCAGTCGATGCCAAGTCCTTACTAGAGGAGTTGTACTTTCCATCATCAGCTCAGCTACATGAGATGATGATTACCATACGCAAATACTTAAATTACTTCATAAAATTTGCGAAAAACGATATGTATGCCTATAATATTTCAGGGTTGCCCTCGATTTCTCCAGGATCCAATCATCAGATCCTGACATGGTGACAATGGGACCACTCCTGAAGTATCTCCTTTCGAACAGAAAAAGAATTTTGAAAATCCGTCTACAATTGGCGGAGTAATCGCGTAACAAACACACACAAAAAAAAAAAAACATACCGTCGAATTGAGAATAAGCTGTCTAAGCGAATCTAACGCAATTATACGATGCAATTTCTACTATCTGCATTGCGAAATTTAATTGCACACCCAAACTGGTACAACAAATCACGTGTTTACATTTTGGTTAATCCCTAGCAATGTGTACTAGATGTTCTGTTTACCAAATCGTACCTACTATCTAAAACACACACTTATATATTCCTTATACGATAGCTATATGAACTAAATGCATCGTACGTGTGTGTGAACATTCCTGATGTATATTGTTTACGTGCCGAAAGCATCACACTTCAGCGATAGAGTATTAAAGTCCGCTAAAATCACAAGACTGCCTCTTGAAGTTTAGAATTCACTGTTTTAATTGTGTTTAAGATTGAAAGTATCGCTTAAAATTATAGATATTATGTAACGCAGTTTACACTTGGTTTTAAGGCACAGGAGAAGCTTCCTGTAAAATCCATTTTATCCGATTACAGCAACCATCTTTTTTTAATAGATAGACAGACAAGATTGTCATGTAATATTCGATAGATAAAACAGATACAGACATCTATCTATACACACAGAGACAGACAGATATCAGATATAGACAGATATCTTTCATATTATTATGTTTTGCAAGAGTTCCGTAGTCCACGTAAGCTCCGTAACTTTTGTCACTGTGGCCATTGCCTACGCGTGTGTTTCTATTTATTATGATTTACCAAACTGTACGCTCACCACTCGCCTATTATTAGCACAACCTTAATTTAGAGGCTGGCTGGAAACACTGTTAATGCGCAAACGCACAAACACACACGTTAAGTGGGAAATACTGGTCTTCACACGATATTATGTCGTCGGTATTTTCAAATATATCACCTATTTTTAGACGTGAGAGTATTTTAAACAGCTTGTTTAATACATTCTCGAGATTGCATAACAATGCAGATATATCTACACATTTATTATGTTTACTTGTTTATTCGTCAACAAGTGAATGTCAGCGCAAGAAAGATGCCTTAAAACCAGTAAGGAGGTCGACCCCTCCTAGCAGAACTCAGTTCGTCATCTCGCTAATGAAGTGCATTTGTTAATTAGCGCGCGTTGAATAGTGCGAGCAGTTTGTTTGTGCACGACGGACCGCGGCCGCTGCGCGAGCAAACTATTGTTCGAATCGAAGTTTACACCTCAAACAACGATACACTTGAACAGCTATTTATTGCTCCATTAAATTGCCCTCTGAAACGTGTAATGATCACTATTGCTCATAATTCGTGACAAATTGGCTATGTTCGAACACGAGCTTGCCTACTTCAACTGCCGAGCGCTTGATACATAATTTCAATGACTCTATGTCCTTTGGTTTCCTATTAAGTATTCTCTTTCCGTGTAGCTTTCATAAGTAATGGTATAACTCATACACTCTGCACAATGTACGAGTAAGTAAACTGTTAAATAAATCGTGTTTGTTTAAATTCTCAATCAAACACAAACCTCTCAAAACGTACTATAATAAATGTATGACCAATATTTGATGCTCTTTCAATAACATGGAATAGTTGAACCCCGACCCACGCATCTAACAGCTTTTTAATCCTAGGAATTTGCACTTCAATCCACTCTAAGCCATCACATTCATTCACAAAATGTGTACCTAGTAAAAAAAAGATTCTATGTTTTACAATGAAACCGCGCAATGGAATGGACTGTGCCAATTTTCCTCGCACTAATATTTCGGATATATAGTCGCGCTTTTTTTTCTTGTTTCAACGTATAACCGATTTTCTGACGAAACTAATTTAAATCGTATATTATTACATAGTATAATCCTACTGTAGCTATACCTAAGTTAGAAAATCTACTTGGTAAATGCATATAACTTACAGAGAAACTGAAAGGTATTAAATATGTAATGCAGAGCTATCTGCATTACATATTTAATACCTTTCAGACACATGCAGCCGGACCTTGAAATTTATGAAACCCTACTGACATAAATTACAATGAATATAACTTATTTAAAAAATACCTATAACACTTCAGTATTAAAAAGATAAGTATTGAAGAAAAATTAGCCCTGTATCCAGAGCTCAGCTCGTGTAGGACAAACGATCGATAACATAATGAAGGAACTGATAATAAAATTATATCAAACGAAAAAATCGTAATATAAGTATTATGTAATTCTACAAAAATTGAGTATGATTGGCGGGTATGTAATAGTTTAAATGCAAATTAAAGTCTAAACGCGATTAATAGATTTAAACCACGATCAAAAGGTGTCACCAATTGAATGGGAAATTCTACTCTACTGAGCAATATTTTCAAAACACACTTTCGGCAAACGCACACTCCAATTTGGGGCCGAAAACCCGATTAACTTTCAAAAAACTGTTAAATTGGATTTTTTTGTAGCCCAATCGTTATACATTATACAATAAAATCATTGAATTCACGTTCACAAAATCTTTAGGATAACCGCGTTTTGATAACTCATTAATACAGTCGCGGAAAGGTTTTAAGACATCAATTTATTTATGGGCAAATCAAGTCTGAATTAAATAAAAAAGATGAATTAAAAATATGTCAATGGATTGGTGGTTTAAAAGTGAGTTTCTATGTAAACGCACCCACGCTCCAGGAAAAATTCCAAGTGTGGGACAAAGTTAAAAAAAAAAACCCTAATTTGCGACAGTTCTAAAACGTAGTTCAGATGAGTAAATCGCGTTGAAACTCGCTGTAGGTGGTCAGCGTGCACCGCGGTCCGCACGCAGGCAGGGGGTTGGGGTGGATGCATCGCTCTCGGGTCTCGGTGCTCGAGGGCTGTTAGTCCATCGCGATCACTCCGCAAGTTAACACCGGCCGAAATATGATGGAAATGACAACATATTGTCGGTTCCTTCGCCGCCGTAGGAACCGCGACGTTGAAGCTGACGACGTCGGCGAAAACGATGAGGAAAACCCGTGAGTTTGAATTAAGAATTTTATCAGTTTTTTTATTTATTTGTCTTTTTTTTATTAAATTTGTTTTTATTTTATTTTCGGCTCTTTTTTGGACTTTGCTGGAAATTAATGTTTTTTTTTATTCATGAATCTTTTATGGAATTTTTGTTTTGTTTTAATAAATATATTGACAAACTCCTGACTTTTTAAAATAAGACTCACGATGATTGGTAAAGTAAATTATTATGATGGTTATTCTATAGGTACGGAAAACTTACAAAAAATCTTACAAATATTGTAGTAAATATTTCTGAAAACATCAACCCATGAGGGACAAATTCAATCATTGAAACGTGCTGCAAACTGAAATCATGAATGCTGAAATAATTTATGAACATTTCAGTGGTGTACTCCGTGTGTCCGTGGTTTAATTACAAAATACAAAGCTTCGTTTTCACGTTAATCATTGCTGGTATTTATTCGTTTTTTATTTGTTCCATAGTAAATAACTATATTACGTTTTGTTTACAGTGAAATTACAAGATTTGATAATAACTGTCTTTATCTAACACTTAGTAAAAATATCATTGGTCACAAATGACGGTTATCTTAAGTACCTAGTCCTTAGGTTTGTTATTAATTTGCAAGGGTTATCATATTATCAGTGGCGAGTTATTTATAGAGATAATGTTACAAGGATTTATAAATTACGAGTATTATCAATGATTATTCAGCAAGTACTATAAAATACCTATTACCCCATTAAATTATACCTGTGCCCACAAAAATATTTATTTTTCCAAAAAAAAGTCGTCACATTTTCCGAGTTGAAAAGGAACGTTTCTACTTGCCGGTGTAATTTAAAAGCGACATATGCAATGATTAAATTTCTTAAAAAAGTAACTGTTTTTAATAAAATTTCAATACAAATTTTAAACACTGTTTTAAGCTATCACGGGTTGTTAGGTACTAAGATTATACCTATGTGATACAAGTTAAAAACTTAATCTTTCAATAAATATTATCGAAAAATGAAATGAAATTCGTAGAAAACGAAAATGTTAATATTGCTTTGATTCAGAAGAGAAATAAAAGACAAATTGTGTGATTTCCCTTCATTAGACGGAAGGTGAATTCTTATTGCTTGGAAATTGTTTGAATAAACCTTTATAGAAGGGAGACTTCAACGAATAGTTTTATAATCCACCGTTCAGAAATCGTTCGCAGCTGTTCAATAATGTATTTGTTAAGAAAAGCTATTTTCCTATTAAATCTGCAGAAAACGGAAAAGCTCATTATATTGTGTTTATTATTATTCATGAACTACACATCTGTAGTTTCCCGTATTCACTCTTCACTAATGATTATTATAATAATTGGAAGCTGCAGCTTAATATCGCGTCGCCATTAAAATGATACTATTATATTCGTTATTAGGATTTGAATCTCATTACTGAAATAATTATTTTATTTTATTCTACTGTTTTAATTAAAACCGTTTTCGATAATTACGAGAGAGATTTCGTATTTGCGTCATTGAATGATAAGCTGATTTCAATAATTTCAATTTTGTAACGACGCAAAAACCTGATGATTTTTTAATTTAGCCATAAAATAATAAATTTATATATACATTTTTCGATTTTTCTTCTCAGAGTAGTCGGTACTACCAATTGATATAAAAGCAGAGTTCGGAACTAATCGCATCGAGACTCACGTAAACAGTCTCAAAACAACTAATCTATATAAATAAAAATGAATTGTTGTTCGTTAGTCTGATTAAAACTCGAGAACGGCCGGGCCGATTGAGCTGATTTTGGTTTTAAAATGTTTGTCGTAGTCCAGGGTAGGTATAAAGGGTTTTTTTTTATTGTTTCTGAGGCGGTACGAAGTTTGCCGGGTCAGCTAGTTAATAATAAAAGCTTTTCATTATAAAACTCCCGTAGTAAACAAGTTTAAAGAAAAACAAACAAGAATTTATAATGTTGTTTACATTTCTAATACTTACTTGCCACAATACAAGTCAATTCCTCCTCTCAACCTTGATGCATTGTAAGTGGCAGTGCCATCAGTCATTATTGCATACGGACGTTTAGTAATACATCTATGACATTCAAGTTTGCCCATACCATAATTTCCCGTGAAGGGAAAATTATGGCTCCCCCGTATCGAACCATTTAGAACTTTATGCAATTAGCATCATTCAATGATGACCTTGGCTTACACTAGGTCTTTCTTCTTGAATATTTAATGAAGTTGAAGTAGGCGGGTCTACTGCGTTTCTAGGTATAAATGTCAGTAAGGGACGATCAAAAGCCGTCAAGGTTGTAGTTTTAAGCCGGAAACACATTATTAACACCCGACGCCACCCGACGAAACGTGATGCGTGTTGAGTCAAATCAAATGTATTGTTTTCTATGACCAGAATCACACTATGAACACCCGACGCGACGATGCGCACGGTGCACATCGGGTGTCGACACGTTGCGTCGCGTGGCGTGTTTAATAATGTGTTTCCGGCTTTAAACTACTTTTTTTGACTGTTTGTTATTTAGGCAGTGTCACATATTCGCTGCCGTATCAGTTAGACCGATCCTTAAGAAAGTTTCCTACAGCCATTTCATTGACCCATAAATATGTACACTTAGTACAGTTAAATATTTCTAACGATATTAAATAAATATATTCTCATCATCATCCCATCATCTTCCTGCACTTGTCCCATTTTACTTGAGGTCGGGGCAACACGTTTTCTGATGCCATTCTCCGTTATCAGAAGTCACAGCCTCATTTACTCTTTACACAATCCATTCATATACACTTTGGCGTTGCTTTTCCTCTCCATCCATCAACATTCATACCCATCGCTCTCTGTTACATGAGTGTCATCCCTCCTTATCACATGTCCATACCAAAACACACGATTAAATAAAATCCATTCTTTACATATAAATACCCTCCTTCCCAGTTTCGAAGAAAGGGTAACAAAATGACGATTCAGTATCAAGTCTATAATAATCGGCCATATTTGTAGCGCGTCGTCAAGCCATCTTGTGTGAAGAGCTTGTAAAGTTTCGTGAAAGGCGGGCGGATAAGCGAGACAATTAGAAAAACAACGCCAATCGGCCCTCTTTGCGAGTTGAGGTGCTGACGTGAGCCAAGAAGCGGTTCTATTATGTACGAGTATACAGCACCTCTCGGCATTAGGGTTATCGCTTGACATTAAGATTTAAACAGTACTTGTATATTTTACATTGGATTGAATTTTACTTCCTATCTTACTATCTTGACTGACTCTTACTAGTATTTTAAATGCAAAAGTTTGTGTGGATGGATGGATGTTTGTTCCACCACTGCTCGGCTCCTATTGGTCGTACCGTGATGTTATACTCTCCTGCCCTTTCGCGATAAATAGACTATCAAACACAAAAAATATTCATTTCGAACTAGTCGTTCGTGAGATTATAGAACATTGAATGTTCTATACAAACAAATTCTTCCGTTTTATAATATTAAAGATACTAAACAGTACTGTTTTTATGCGTACCCTCTTAAGAGGATCGTCTACCGAGCGCTGGTCCGTACTAAAAGAGAAAACGTTTTCCTACCCCTAAATGTTATCCTATCTCAATGATTTTTTAGAATGCTTCTGATACAGTAAAAAACTAGGTTTATAGGTTTTCTTTTTTTCAAAAGTAACTCTTAGGCGCCTGTAACTTTCAAACTATTATAAATTTCGAAAAAAAAGAAAACCTATAAACCTAGTTTTTTACTGTGTAGGAAGGATTCTAAGAAATCATTGAGATAGGATAACATTTAGGGGTGGGAAAACGTTTTCTCTTTTAGTATGGACGAGCGCTCGGTAGACGATCCTCTTAAGGCGTCTCAATAAGCTTTACACAATAAAATTTACCTCAACGTGCTCTCGATATAGATTACCCTCTTTATTTCAAAGTATTCCGTCAGCCCTGTATGCAGTGTAAAGGCTGGCAGCCTCCCCCAAGCTGGTGCTATCGAGAGGACACGAGTGGCATGTTTGAGCACGTTTGGCATGCACGATGAGGTTCATGTATTGTTGGCGGCAACCTTGAAGGGGACGTCTATGGACGGAGCGGCGTCTCGTGTGTAGTACCTGGAGCTTGCATGGGAATGAAGAGGGTATTCATTGAATACAGGATGGATGTTTTATCCAATATTGACTTTTACAAGCCTGTATTAAAATACCTAAAGCTGGGTACTCACTTAGCAGTGTTGCATGTAACGTATCAGATACTGTATCAACCTGCAAGTGGGTACGGCTCGTCCGAGCACAGTGCGAGCCGCCTTTGTGTTCGCAGTGATACCCACTCGGCGGATCACTGCGAGCTTACAGCGAGTGGTTCGCAGCGGGCTCGTGCCTACGTACTCACTTTTTACCGTATCTGAAACGTTACATGCAACACTGCTAAGTGAGTTTCCAGCTTAACAGTTGCGCTTGGAACACTCATCATCATCATCATCATCTCAGCCATAGGACGTCCACTGCTGAACATAGGCCTCCCCTTTTGATCTCCACAGATACCGGTGGGAAGCGACCTGCATCCAGCGTCTTCCAGCGACCTTTATAAGGTCGTCTGTCCACCTTGCGTCCTACGCTGCGCTTGCTAGTCCGTGGTCTCCACTCTAGTACTTTTCGACCCCATCGGCCATCTGCTCTGCGAGCAATATGGCCTGCCCATTGCCACTTCAGCTTGCTAATCCGGTGGGCTATATCGGTGACTTTAGTTCATCTACGGATCTCCTCATTTCGGATTCGATCACGTAGAGAAACACCTAGCCCTCTCCATAGCTCGTTGAGCGACTTTGAGCTTTGGAACACTATTCTTTACTAATTTCTTTAACTTCATTTTCAATGTTACCTGCGGGTCTAATAATACTCGTTGGAAATTAACTAAGTAAATCATTAGGAATATTGCTAAGTGGCCGTTTTAGACCCGCTGATCTTCATAACCAAGATCACAATTATAAACACGTAAATAATTTTTAAGAACAGTAATTTTTAAGAAACGTCAAAATGCCAAACCTTCAACAGTACTTCTATGACTGGGACAAAGTCAAGCTCGACCTCCTTAGCAACTTATCTGTTTACTTGCCTACTACAACGTGAAACTGAAACTCCACAGTTGATTTTAACTGCTATGTTATGATCATTAACCTTATTTTTTTTCTTTCGCAGGTCACTGCCGAAATTGTGCAACACGGAAGAGGAGACTGGTCGCCCCCCTCAGGGTGGAGTTGTGACGTTCGAGCCCATTCAACACGACCACGACTTTTGCGAAAGGGTTGTTATCAACGTAAGTAGCCATTTTTTATCGTGGTAAAATCATCAATATTAGGATAATGTATAAAAAGAATATCTTTGTCCTGAAATCACAATTATAAAATAATGTATCTTTCTATGCTTTTTTCTTATCGTGGTAAAATCATCAGGGCGGAGCGGGAGGGAACTGTCAGACTTGTACTGACTAAAATCCACGGTGTCCCTCAATAGCCCTTTACGTTCCGGGGTCACGGTAATTCGTAAGTCCGGCGACCACGGCAGGCTCCCGCGACCCCGGCAGGCAACATAAATAGCCTACTTTTAATCATTATTTTTTATATATACGTTGCCCCACACTAGGAATTTCTCGTGGGTGCTTTTACACACATAGAAACTCATAAACACCCAGAACAACTACTTGTAGGACAAATATTTGTTCTATGAACCTACGACAACTGCACAACAGTCCAATTGCTCAACCACTGCGCTACCGTGCCGTCATTTTTATATTATCATTAATCTCAACTCTGTTTTGTATGGGTTATCAAAATCCCGAATTTTAAAATACCAATGGACGAAATCCCGAAAATTGAAACGCGAATGGTCGTTTGGTCGAGTGTTCATTTGCCCAAAGTTAAAATCTTGAAGTTCAAAATCCCGAAATTGTCACCGTTTCCGAGAATAACGATTTTTAGTAAACCTAACCTCAAAACACTTCAAAGTTGCCTAAAAAGTGTAGTCGGAGCAGAGAGCTCTAGGGTTTACAAAAAAAATGATTGATTTAGATAACGACTATCGGCATCTTAAACTTTCGGTATTTTGCATTTCGGTGTTTTAAACGTCGCCAGGTCGCCGGTCGCACGTGTTGTGTTAACAAGTTACCGCGGCATGGAACGAAAAGGGCACCTGATAGAACAGGGTGATTTTAGTCAGTAAGGGTCTGAAAGCCCCCTCCGCTGCACTCAGTGAGGGAGGAAGGACTCATTTGATGATTTTGTATTCAAAAATGTAAAGAGTTGAGATAAATAATTAAGTATATATATTTTTATATATTGAATATAAATATATAATAATCTTCTTATATATATAAAATTTCCGTGTCACAATGTTAGTTACCGTACTCCTCCGAAACGGCTCTACCGATTTTTACCAAATTTTATATGCGTATTCAGTAGGTCTGAGAATCGGCTACTATCTATTTATTTTTTTAATTTATATGGCAAAACAACGTTTGCGGGTCAGCTAGTTATGTTATAAAATGATACCAATGCCTCTAATCCAAGGAATCCCAAAATACGAAAAATTAGGTTATAAATAGCTCGACGAATATCGCATGGAATATTTATTTTATATCACTGGATAAAAGATTTATCAAAAAACTGGTTCGGTGTTCCTGGTATATTTTTTAAGTTGTCAAAAGGCTATTATTTACTACCAAAAACTAATCCCATTTCTCAACAAGAATCGTTTCAATTCCAACAATTTTACGTACAAAAGAATTATTCGCCAAGAATAAGAAATTGTAAATCTAACGTTACCACTATAAAGTAAACACATGCCGTATTAATCATGCACACATACACACCCTCCCATTCACTACTTACACACACACGAATGTAACATTTCGTACACAACGCACTCACACACACAAATCTCACATTACAATTATGTTTTGGCATATATTTCTCTTTTTTTAAATAAGCTTTATTAACACGAATAGTAATTATGTCGACAGACAGCCTAGGTTATCAAAGGAATGTGCTTACAAAAATTATTAACGTATGCTGATATTAGGCTTCGTGAAAATGCCAAATACTTTGATATTTAATAAAAAAAAGTAAGCACCACTTGTTTAAATCGCAGGCAAGTAATACAACGGGTAGTTAGCAAACCCTTCTACTTTTCAAATGAAATATTATGTCCGTTCTGAATACTCTATAGGATAGAGCGACGCCACAAAAAAAATTAAGGAATAATTTTCCGAAACATCAATATAATAACTTAATAATGACTGGCCCGTTGGTCTAGTGGTTAGTGACCCTGACTGCTATGCCGGGGGTCGTGGG
The DNA here is from genome assembly GCA_954870645.1 of Agrotis clavis. Taxonomy (NCBI): domain Eukaryota; kingdom Metazoa; phylum Arthropoda; class Insecta; order Lepidoptera; family Noctuidae; genus Agrotis; species Agrotis clavis. The sequence goes on from OX940917.1 coordinate 6,366,025, forward strand.
TTCGATTCCCACCCAGGACAAATGTTTGTGTGATGAGCATGATCATTTGTTCTGTGTCTGGGTGTAATTTATCTATAATATGTATGTATTTAAAAATATATAAGTATGTTTATCAGTTGTCTAGTACCCATAACACAAGCTCTGCTTAGCTTGGGACTAGATGGCGTTGTGTGATAGTTGTGGAATATTATATTATTATTATAAAAAACTTGTAAACGCACCTTCCAGACTATTGGTAACAATAATCTTGGTTCATAAAATTACTGCACCCCATTTCAACACTTTTCTTTTGTCATCTACCATCACTGATTCATGTTCTAGTAGCATTTTCATATAAAGGGAAAAACACGTGCTCTTGGTATACAGTACAATAGTCAATTCAGTGTGTGCCACTCTATTATACACCTAATTTATGTATGTGTAAACCAATAATTATGTCCACTTGTATGAATGTAAATAAAAACGGCCTTGTAGCACCATCCTCTCCCCTCAAATATGTTTATTTTGGTTTAAAAGCGTCTTCACTTTTATGACTTTTTTATGAGTTATCTAAAATAAACCGTAATTCTGGAATAAAACCTTAAATTGGATCAACAATCAACTCGCATATTGCAGTCCACAACTCACAGGCCTCAACACTCTGCCTTTCACAGCCATCTTACAAGATAATGGGTAACCTGCGTAAATCCCACACTACGTTTGCTAACAGATTTTCTAAAATAAAATATTGGTATAATAAAAGTACACGCTAAAGCATCTTATGTAAATACTAGTTACAGGTGTACACAAAATTCACATGAGAACACAATGAAGCATCGTTAATATTAAAATAAAAGCTAATAATAACAACTGAATTAAAATCAAATTGTAATAACACATAACATAATATACCTACTTAGTACTTGTATTCGATTTTAATGTCAATAAGTTGATTAAACTCAGACAGAACACGAGTATCAAAATATTGAAATATCTCTATCCAAAAAATGTGAAAGCTCATAAGACCATCTTATCATTTTCTATTCGAAGTCTTCATTTCTAAGCAGCTGTGCGAAGCAAAGCGGTTTCTTCCTCGAAATGCTATTTATATGCTTTCATTATAGAACTCAGAAAATAAGATGAAAATCAGCTTACAGAGGATTTTTTTTCCGCAATAATATTCTAAGCTGTACTTGGAATTGTTGAATTGCCTTCTTCTACTTACATAAGTCTAATTAATTAATTTATTATAAACGACTTACCTTGTCGCTCTATAGAACATTTCTCTAGAATTCATTAAGCTTCAGTAAATAAATAAATTGGCAGGGTTGGCAACGGCATATTTGTTCAAACGAGTAGCCCTAGTAATACGAGCGGTTTGTTATATTGTAAACGTGGCTGCACTAGAGCTAATATTTTATTAACGTGTCGTGTCACGTATCGATTGCGAGCCACGTAAGTCAAGATCACGCCATCAAATGGCCACGTATTTCATTACTGACTGCGTCTCAGATTGAAATACGAATGTAATACGAGAAAAACTTGCATCTCGCGCGGTTTCGCTGCTCAAGCTTCAATTTAATATACGCAGTAGTGGAGCACACATAAAGGCCATCACTTTGAGCGGCGTAAGCTTTCTCAGCGCCGAGCCCAGCTAGGGTTCCACTATGCAATATATCGGGGTGCTTCGCCAGGACCAACGACGATATAATACTAGACTGGTAATAACAGGCGACCGATGTCTGCCAACACATTAGGCAAAAAAGTCTTATATCCGTCTCATTTCGACCAATCCTGTGAGCCGTAAACATACGTTGAGACAGAACCGACCTTGAGTTAGCCAATCACAACGCAGTACCCCGCCTCCCTCGCTTACGTAGTACCTCAGCGAGTTGGCAGAATAGTTTTGTTCGATAAATCGTGCAATGCGTAGTCTAGTATTATATCGTCGTTGGCCAGGACTTACCCTTGACATTTACGATTTCCTGCGCTTGAAACTTCAGTAGTGTTTTCTATTTTGCTATTTTACTTTCATAAAAGGGAGAGTGAGATTTAGCTGCCCCGATAGTTACTGTACAGCCGTCCTTTGTGTGAGTTCTATAATTAAGCGCTACTCAGCCCTGACATAACAGAAAGCCAATTAAATAAACATTTCAAGACATTTTTCATTTTTAAAAGTTTTTTGTAATTATACATTCTTATTTTCTGCAGCTTGTTGGATACAACATGAACATACCGAGTTCGCATTGCATTCGGAAACGACGACTTTGAAAGGAAATGTTTGTATGTAGAGAGAGTTTTAATGAGAAATCTTAGACAACTTGTACTAAGGTCGCAAGTAAGCTGTAGGGTTTGGTTTCCTTGAAACCTTCGGAAGTTAACAGGACTTTATAATAAGGGAACTTTCTAAACATAATGCATCGTTAGGATTCCTGTTCGCTTTGAAGTCTAAGTCGCAAGACCTAAACCGATACAACTTAAAGTGACCTCGAACAGCGGTAGTTAAATGCTAGTCCGACAAATCGTTTATTTCAATAGAACGTTGCGCGCCATTCTGGGTATGGGACACTGAGAGGAATTAGCCAATGATGATAATGACGAATAAATGGGACTCATTCAAATATTTTTCGATGATTGTAATTAAAACGGCGCTTAAAGAATCAGGACCAAATTATATACGGAATCAAACCCGACTCACAAACCGACAACCGTCCGGGAAACTAGTTGCGTCCAAGTTTAGTGCAATCATCGCGAATTGTTGTCTAAATAAATAATTAAGATCGATGAGATGTAGCGTTCACCGACACTCAGGTAGCTATCAACGCTAAGGTGTTTACTGGACTCGGAAAGCACCAAACATACGTTTAACGACTGAGCATTGAGCTATATACTGTGGAGGTGGTATTTGTTTCATTAATCTACTAGGTTAAGGTTCCCCCCGGGTCGACGGCGCGTTGTGTCCCACGCGCGCCTCAAAGAGCGTCAGCATAAAGACGGGGCCCCCTCTCAGAGGGCCAAAGTCTGCCGGGGTCGCGGGACTTATTCCATCACCGTGACCCCGGAACATAAAGGGCTATTGAAGGACACCGTGGATTTTAGTCAGTACGAGTCTGACAGTCCCTCCCGCCCTGCCCGGGGTGGTTAAAAAGGTTAAGGTTCCTGAATAGAGTAGGGATTTAAGATTCGATTATTTTCTAAATTAATACAGGATGGTTCTACGGTTCTATGAAGGCCACTTTACCACAAACATAATAGAAATTGAATTAAAATTTTTAATATCTATTGTCTTTGCTATTGCTTATGAGTCGAAAATTTTACGAATTTCATCGCACTTCATGTTATGATACTTATGGCTAATTTGGCCTTTTGAGACCCTCTGAGGACCCTAGTACTAACGCTGTATGAGTAAAATTATAAGACTATTATAAGCCGAGAACAATCTTGATGAGTCGTAGAAATATCAAACGCTTAAAAAAATACCGCTTTTGGTGCGTGTTGCTGCTTAAGGTGAATGGTGCACGCAATTGGTTCGCTCTCTTTCAAATCTTTGCGGTTACCGCAACTCCCAACCTACATTTAGCCGTGAAAATTATTTGACAATTGTTAGTTAGTTAGCTTGATTACAAAGCTTTTTTGTGAATAGAAAGCAGGATTCGAATCTGCCTCCTTCTGGACATTTACTCTAGAGTCTAGAGTAAATGCAAAGCGAAGCAGGCAGATTCTAGAATCTAGCCATTACCAACTGGGCTATCGCAATTCTGCCCAGCGAGGTCGAATCTTTAATTCCTTTCCAAAAATCTTTACAAGTTTGACTATACCTTCCATAGTCTTGGATTTACAGTACCTACACGTTACATCTATCAACGTTGTCGTCTCACGTTGACATGATCTTCAAGGACCTCAGTGAAATGCGACATCCTTCAAGATTCATTTAAGTATCTGGTTCATCTCACTAAGGAGTGAGATGAACCAGATACTTAAATGGGACTTCTGAAACCCTGGTCTAATACCGTGTAAGAAGGCTTACACGGTATTAGACCAGGGTTTCAGAAGTCCCTTTTACTTTTTTTTTGTTTAGAATACATCTAGGAAGGTTCAAATCTTGTTCAAATTATCTAGGTTAGTCTTTAGTTCCACCATCTTGAACCAAACAGACGTTCTATTTATTTCCTGCCCTCCAATAAACCCAAATAAACAGCTCTGAGCACTAAAACAACATGTTTTATAAAGAAAGCGGAATTAAACTCGAGTATACGTTGCAGCTAATTGGTTTTTCCAATAACGTTATATCCATTAATCTTCCGAACAAACCCCGATTGAATGGTTTACAATGTGTCAGGGTTACGACCGGTATTTAATCGAAACAACTATTTTTAAACCGCACGTTTTTCTAGTGGATTATCACAGCTGACTAATGGTGCGAGTACGACGCTGGCGTACTATTCTATTGAGACAGGTTTAGCTGACTCTGTATTTCGGGCAATCGATCCAATGGGGATGGCAACTCAAAGCTGGCGATAGTTGGTCCCTAAGTCATATTACTGTCTACCTTGTACAAAAAACAAACAAGATTTATTGTAATAAAAATTGAGTATAAATACAAAACAAATATGGAAAATTATTCGTCAATGCAAGTGCATACTAAAAGAAGAACTAAGACGCCGTGGTGCATCTACAATAGGAAAAAAAGTGATTTAGTTGAGAGGCTATAAATTTGATTCTACTACATTAAACACACATTTACTTGTAGTTAAGATTTAAAATTGTAGTTATTACATATGCTAGCCTCTACAAAGATTATAGTACTGCTTCTGACATTCTATATTTAGAAAAATGACATCAAGTTTTGTGTTTGTCTTCTTCATCTAATTTTTCTATTTTATAGATTGGAGAAATATGATAAGAATTTTAACTTCCTAACACCACTACCTATCACAAATCTCGGTTCCGGTGATAATTCTTTCACCAGACGAACCGTTTCATGATATAAAGAACGATGCAGTACTTAACCTCCAATAGAAAATTAGATATTAGGTATTTTGAAAGGTGTAAGTATTCGGTTGTTTAGTTAAGGTATAATCATAGAATTTCATTAAATTCAACAAAGGCCTGTCCCGGCTTCGCAAGGGTAGATATTTGTTTATTATATAGCTTTTCCTTAGTGATAATACATTTTTTGTTCTCACAGCAGTCACAGCAGCTACCCATTATTTCTTGATAAGTGTGGATTGTCGGAAATTTGTATGTTCCATCATTTTTACAGCCTATTACACAACATCTAGTCATTTTACATCAATAAATCGTTTTTTTTTTTCAGAAAATTCCTTTGATTTGACAGTTCTTTTGGGACCATCTTGTCACTTGACACTTGCCTTCCCCATTCTAAGGATTGTAGAAAAAAACAAGTAAAGAGAAAATAACGTCACGTCTGCTCTTGTTTATTTTTTGGGACGTACCGTTCAGTTGCTTCACCTGCTATCGATTTTCCCCATTACGCAAAGCTCCGTCGCGTGTCAATCCACACTAATTTCCTCACCGGCCATTGGTCAACAACTCGTAATTATGCCTACCTGTTGATATATCACGATTTCACTGCCTTGTTAGTAAATATCGCTTTGAACTTTGTGAAACTCCTTCAAAGCAAAAAGGCACTCAACGTCCGCAGCTTCGTCAGCTTCGAATGGGCAGTTAACATTTTACTATACCTGCATTACGTCAAAATCGAAGTTAGCGTTATGCAATCGACAATCGACAGAGCAGTGGTGGCTGAGTGGTATCGGTCCCGACTTACGAGTTGTAGGTGGTGGGTTCGAACCCCGCCAGGCGCATTACTTTGTGTAATTTATTTCATCACCACTGCTCTCAAAAACGGTGAAGGAAAACATCGTGAGGAAACCGGCATGTCCTAGAACCAAAAATTCGAAGACATGTGACATCTACCAACCCGCACTGGGCCCGCGTGGTGGATTATGGCCCACTCCCTCTCACAGAGAGGAGGCCTGTGTCCCAGCAGTGGGAACATTATAGGCTCATGATGATGATGATGAATCGACAATAATAAATGGGACTTTCGCTTTTCTTGTAACTATATCAATTACCCAAGTGCTACAAAAGTATGTGGGATTAATAAGAAGCCGATCGGATGTAGATACACAGATAATTTTAGACTAGTTCCTCTTTAATCTAATTTTCTTGTATATAAATGCCTCATCCTTTAGTTAGTCGTCCACGGTGGGCTATAATAGTAAACGTGGTTCAGTCACATTACACGGTTTTGACAAATCGCCGATGTAAGTGCAGCACTTTACCCCACGCGTGGGAGTAAACTGCCGCACTAACGCTTATAGAAAATTTTCAGTCCGTGACTGATTGCGTTTAGGTTTACATTCCAATTTCCGCTAAGTGCACTCTGTTGCAGAATTGTAGAGGCTCAAAATGATTGGCTGAATCCAGCCGAGATGACGATGGTTATAAATGAATGCTATTTTAAAATAGTAATTGGTGTTCTGAGAATGTGAATTGGGTTTCGATGTAATAAAACTGTGACTGAGTAATTAGTGACGTGTGGTTAAGAGCATGTTAGTTCTGTGAAATATTGACAGGAGCAGACAACGTTTTAATTGTTTTTGTTTAATAACAATTTATAGAAGCGTCAAAATACGCACGTCGTGCACGCGCTCTGCTCGGCGGCGCGGCGTCCGACGGTCACTCGACGCAAATCATGGACAGAGCGTCTCCCACGGCTTATAAAAGAAACCCGACCTTAAAACATGAAACCATTCGCGGTTAGCGTTTACAACGGAAAATTAATTAAAATCTCTTCATAAAAGCTCGCTGCAGTACGACGTACAACTCGCTCTGCCCTTGGGGAACACACAATAAAATGTATTTTTGGATACGCCCATTGCCAGCCGCGGAGGTACATCCGCACCGAAAGAAATATTGTGTGAAACTTTGCGTCCGCGGAAAGTGAATGTACGCGTTTGCTTGTAAATATTGATTTGATTAATTTAGTTCGCGTCGATGGGCGCGAGTGGCGCGACCACGGCGCGTGCGCAGCTATTCTCGTGAGCGTCGCCTTGCAGCGCCGATGTTTGAACCGCTTTGAACTAGAATAGGGTTCTCACGCTTTATTTATGTAGACATTAAAAATAAAGTGTTTGGGCTATGACGTCTATATGAATTGAATTTAACACAGATATCAAGCTCATAACTGAAGTTTATATTTATATAGTTTCATAATATATCTGCCGATATTGAAGCATAGATTTCGCAGAATTGGGACAGCTAGCCACAGTGAAGCCCGTCACACAGGCCTGCCCAGCACATGTGTAGGTACGGCAGCAAACCGCAGCTTCCCTCCACAAGATGACTCCGTTTTTATTTAGTGTTCGGATAACCGTAAAAAAGTACATTCATACATTATTCATTGCGTTTTATTTGCGTAGCGTTTTAAACAAAAAATATAAACATAGGAATAAAACTATCGTTACTGGAACGTTGCCGTTTATTTTTATCGCTAACAAGACCATTACGGCGACCACTTGACGTGTTGCTGAGCATTTAAAGGTAGCCACAAATCAAAGCTCAGTAAAATAGTAACAAACATCTATCGATCCATCCATCCACCTCAAAAACTCATGCATTTATAACAGTAAGAAGTTTCTTTTCTATTCAAACCCGTCCATCATAAATGAAAGCACAAATAGCCTGACCTTAAACTTCACGTTCATGTTCAAATATTGTGAACGTAAACGCTAAACTGTTGAAACCTCGACACAAACATATACGAGAAGGTAAAACTCTATAAAATATTCCAATATTTCTGACACCTGTTGCCGTTCCATCGGTTTCGAAGAATCGGTCAAACGCCTTGAAAGTGCTCTCACCTTGTACTTAGATTCAACACACATGCACTTGAACATGCTTTGAAGTCGACAACATAAACAACTTGACGCTTTTGTTTTCGTGGAGGGTGAGTAGAAGTGTATTGTACTACTACATTTGTTTTAATCACGTCGTCAGGCTCTCTACGATATGGTCTCCGTGTGCATTTTCTTTATGAAAGCACGTCTCTATTACAAAAGGGGTTCTCATAAGTTTCTGTAAAATAATAAAGTTTTGACGTACAAACAATAAACTCACACCTTTTTCCAAAGGAGTTTGCTGAAACCATAACCCTAGCTGGTACGATCCAAACTTATACTCTTTTCACCTCGTCAACGTTCACACATCGGTCATACTTTGACCTTTGTAATAATAAATACGAATAATGTTGGTCACATCAATATTATGTGTATACTAGATACATGTTTTGCCGGTGTATCCCGTGAACTACAAATAAGCCACTTTATCTTCACGTGGGCGCGGAGCACCAAGGGATTACTTTGGACGGATTGGCAGAGACTATTTGTAGACACGAGATCATTCTTCGGGAACCTTGATTTGCTACCAATATTCAACATCTGCCGATTTCCGAAAAGGTTTTAGTAGACCACATACACATGCTCCGCCAGATTATACAGAAGACAGAGGAGTATAATCGGCCATTGTGTTTAGCGTTTGTGGACTATGAAAAAGCCTTCGATTCAATCGAAACCTGGGCAGTATTGCAGTCCCTCCAACGTGTTGAGTGTTTGTATACTCGTAGAAACGCCACCATGTCCATCCGACTTCAGGAAGAGAGCACGAAACCAATCCAATTGCAGAAAGGCGTGAGACAGGGAGACGTTATTTCTCCGAAACTGTTCACGAACGCGTTGGAGGACGTTTTCAAGCTCTTGGAATGGAACTGTCTCGGTATCAACATCAATGGCGAATACATCACTCACCTTCGTTTTGCCGATGATATAGTCATCATGGCAGAATCATTGGAGCACCTCAATGCTCAGCGACCTCAGTATCGTTTCCCAACGGGTCAGCCTTAAAATGAACATGGACAAGACGAAAGTCATGTCGAATGTCTATGTGGCACCCGTGCTGGTTGTTGTTGGGAATGATACTCTCGAAGTTGTAGACCATTATACTTACCTTGGACAGATTGTTCAGTAAGGTAGGTCCAACTTCGAGAAAAAAGTCGCCCGAAGAATCCAACTCGGATGGGCAGCGTTTGGGAAGCTACGTGATATCTTCTCATCGAGAATCCCACAGTGTCTCAAGATAAGGGTGTTTAACCTGTGTGTGTTGCCAGTGATAACATATGGCTCTGAAACGTGGTCTTTGACTGCTGGCCTTTTAGAGAGACTAAGAGTCACTCAACGAGCAATGGAAAGAGCTATGCTCGGAGTTTCTTTGCGGGATAAAATCCGGAACATGGATATTCGGCGAAGAACCAGAGTCACCGACATAGCTCATAAAGCAAGTTGAAGTGGCACTGGGCAGGCCACATCGCTCGTAGAACTGACAACCGATGGGGAAGAAAAGTTCTCGAGCGGCGACCACTGACCGGAAGACGCAGCGTAGGCAGACCTCCCACTAGGTGGACCGACGACATCGTGAGGGTCGCGGCGGGCAACCGATGGATGCAAGTGGCGAAATTATTGCCGTTCGGCGTGGCGGTCTAAGGGGGAGGCCTTTGTTCAGCAGTTGACGTCTTCCGGCTGATGATGATGATGATGATTCAACATCTGTGATATACTTTCCTTATACATTAGTAAATAATATTTATTTATTTGGTCTCACAATCTATAAAGGAAAAATGAAAATGGGACATGACACGCATTGAGTTCGCGTGACTCATTTATTACAACTAACTCCTTTTTCCTAGTGAGAAGTAAAAGAAAAAAAAGTACTTATATGGATTTAAATAAATGTAAAAACTAAGCAAAATAAATGAACAGAGTTAATTAATATAATGCTAAAAGGGCCCCAGGTTAAAAAATCGCGGCTGGAAAATGAATATAGACAATTTGCATGTTTCCGTATTTCTAACATTGTGTCTCGTAACTGTAAAAAACTGAGGGCCTAAATTCCGTCAGTTGCTAATGCACTTTTGCCATCGAGGTCCATCTATTTAAAAATTAGGCCTTTTGCAACTCAATCCGTAAATGTAGATAATATGTAACTGCACTTTAAACTGTCAGTTAATTAGTAAAACATTTTACCAACTTTGACTACTGTAGTTGGAAATAGCGAAATTACTACCCGTGGTCCTACCAAGCAATCTATTAGTACCACGGGATTTTTTATTTACACATGGTACTACTCATTTATTTTATGTTATAGATTAATTATACACATTTTCTGTATTCTCGGCCTCTCGCTCTGTGTGCATTGAAAGAGACTGTCGGACTCGTACTGACTAAAATCTACCGTGTTCTTTCAATTTCCCTTTTCTCTCCAGGGCCACGGTTAACTGTGTAGAGAGTCCCACCTACGACCCGAGTAAACGAGTAGTATTATGGGTAAATTAAAATTTCCCCTATACGCTCTTAATATGACTGGCCTGTTGGTCTAGTGGTTAGTGACTCTGACTGCTATGCCGGGGGTCGTGGGTTCGATTCCCACCCAGGACAAATGATTGTGTGATCAGCATGATCATTTGTTCTGTGTCTGGGTGTAATTTATCTATAATATGTATGTATTTAGAAATATATAAGTATGTTTATCAGTTGTCTAGTACCCATAACACAAGCTCTGCTTAGCTTGGGACTAAATGGCATTGTGTGATAGTTGTGGAATATTATTATTATTATTATTATATTTTGTTTTTCGTTGCACTGTCAATCTATTTAGCCATCCGCCATTTTTTTGCAACCGACCTATTTTTTCTGCGCCGAAAATACTGTTCTTAATATTCTCGGTTTTAAAGCTGAGTGAAGCTTTTAGCTCTCGAAGTTTTCTGTGATAGAGTTCATAAATTGATCAATCTTGCTAGCATGGTATGTTGTTGACAATGTTTTAACAACAGTTTTTTGGTGTTGTTGTATCAATTTGAGAGATTTACTTGTCAATGATCATTGCAACACAGCACTAATAATGTTGATCACTTTAGTCTTCTGCAATACAAATAATAAGAAAACTGACTAGACAAAAGGTATCTTTCATTGTTAATACGTTTTAACTCTGTCACAATAAGTCAATTCCTAAAATGGACTTATACTCTCTTGGCCTTAACCTTGAGTTGACCTTGATTCTGCAACAGATCTATCTCATCTAATAGAGACTGAACCTGTCGCACACGACAAATACATGTGAAAGCACTAACCAGAGTCTCGCTGGAAATTATATTCTAATTCCTTCACAATTTATCATACTAAGCTGAAGTGTTAATAAGAAGATAATGATAAATGTGAACAGTCGCTAGTTATGTACACATTTATAAATGTGTTAGTGCAGTAAATTTGCAGAATTATGAAGTAAGTCGTTTACATGTCGTTGCTCCACATGCGGTCTGTCAAATAGTTTTAGCGACACTAGGAGCGAGATCCACGTGGTAAACGCAAATAAAAAGTTCAAGGGTGTTACAATTTTAGAGTAGGCGCTCTGGTGGCGTGCCGTTGCGCAAGAGTGTGTGTTTGGACACATTGTGGGAATGTTTTAAAGGGTTTTGACATGTTGAGCGCGTTGTTTATATCCCATCAACGATTACTTTATGCAATCTTAAATATTAAATCTAACTGGCCTGTTGGTCTAGTGGTTAGTGACCCTGACTGCTATGCCGGGGGTCGTGGGTTCGATTCCCACCCAGGACAAATGTTTGTGTGATGAGCATGATTATTTGTTCTGTGTCTGGGTGTAATTTATCTATAATATGTATGTATTTAGAAATATATAAGTATGTTTATCAGTTGTCTAGTACCCATAACACAAGCTCTGCTTAGCTTGGGACTAGATGGCGTTGTGTGATAGTTGTGGAATATTATTAAAAAAAAAAAAAAAAAAAAACAATTTGGTTGGCAGTTAAGACACGGATTACTGAAATCTTTTAGGTAAATTTTTAAATTAAAGCTAAGAAATAGATTAAAAGTCTTGTTAAAAATGTTTCATCTGTTGTGAAGCTAGTCTAGGTTTATTTGAGCCTTGACAAGTTGAACTATCTTTAAAACCATTTCTTATTTCTACGGCGACTTTCTAAATCAGGTATTAATCGCTGAAATAGTCACTGTGTTTAGAAAGTGCTAAGCATGATCAAGGTCTAGACCAGCATAACTCCGAGCAAATCTATTATCGGAACTGTCTGTGACAACAGGCCATAATCTTATAATCTCATTAGCGAGATGAATTAATTAATCACATATCTAGAAAACAGCTTTGTAGTCGCAGCACTAAACATAATTAACAGCAGAATTCTCGGTTACATGATTTTAGGTCAAGATTAGTGGTCAGTGGGTTTCGGGTGCGAACGATATTACGTTTCACACTTGACCTTGTTATCTGCAGACTGGGGCACCTCTTCACTAGAGAATCCGAGGAATAGTAATCAGTGGTCAATCACGTCCTAGTAGTAATAGATAAATAGTACTCCTGACCGATTTCAGCCACGTCGGCACGACACGACATTTGGTGGATTTAGCGGGCCGTTTAACTTTAACTATGGAAGAACTGAAGCCCCTTCCTTATCAATGTTTCATATTATACTCGTACACAGAGAAAGATGGTATAGGGAGGATGACGTCGAGTTAGGTCTCTCAGTTATTTAGGACTAGTGTTTGCCCGCGGCTTCGCTTGCGCTAATTTCAAATTTAAGAAACAATACGGATCGTGTAAGTAGCGCCATCTGCACCAATTCAAACATAGATAAACACAAAATAACAGAAAGATTTGATTGCTTTTGAACCATTAACATTCCTACACCTCAAACAATAAATTACAGTTTAAAAAAATATCCAATTTACTAACCTACAATTTAAATCAGCTTACATTTTATCCTAGAGAACTATTGAAAAATATTAGAAAAAATTAAATTGCAAATAATATTGAAATGAAAGTATGCATAAATTAATTTTAAATAAAATTCTCAAAGTAATTAAAAACAAAAAAGGAAGCGCAAAAAGTGAAAAAGAAAAATGCAAGATTTGATCCTGAGACCCATTGAACGAAAGTCACGCGGGTTCCTAACCAGACTGGCTGGTTCGCTAACAGTGATTTTCAAATAGCGGTTCATATACAAATGTCAACAATTACTAAAAATCAACATATTAAAACATTGCTTATCCCCCAAGGGGAATAGCGTAATTATACATACCCTATTAATGGGGAAGGCAAGTGTCAAAGTGAAAATGACAGTTTGGTCCCCAAAGAACTGTAAAATCAAAGGAATTTTCAGAAAAAAAAACATTTATTGATGTAAAATGACTAGATGTTGTGTAATAAGCTGTAAAAATGATGGAATACACTTTTCAAAATAATATCTACTTTTCTTTTGGAGGTTATGTACCAGTATTGCATCGCTCGAAAATCGAAGAATTATCACCTGGAACGAGTTTTGTAATAGTTGTGGTGTTAAGAAATTAAATATATTGTGATATTTCTCGAATCTAAATAGAAAAAAAGGTTAAAATTACTGACTTAAAACATTATGATATTTTATCAAAATAGAAAGTCAAAAGCAGCATTATATTCTTGATAAAGGAGAGGACAGGTAAAACATACCTAAACTCAAAAATTGAAACCTCAACTACAAGTAATTGTGGATTTATTACGGTAAAATCAAATGTATAACCACTCAATTAAATCACTTTTTTTCTCTTGTAGATGCGCCGCGGCGTCTTAATTCTTCTTTTAGTATATAGTACTTGCATGGACGAATAATTTTCCATATTTGTTTTGTATTTATACTCAATTTTTATAACAAATAATCTTGTTTGTTTTTTTGTACAAGGTAGACGTGGGGACCAACTATCGCAGCGCCATCTACGATTAGCTTTGAGTTGCCATCCCCATTGAAGAGCAGTTTAAGGAATATTTCAGGAAAAATTGAATAAATATTATCCAGTGGTTAAGCCGCCAACTTAAAACATACATTTTAAAAACAACCTAATTCAAAATTGCTTATCTCCCAGTGACAATAGCGTAATAATACATAGCCTATTGACAGAAGCATATTAGTAGAAATATTTGAGGAAAATTTGACCGGAAAGATCAGTAGTTTAGGAATTAACGCAAAAGAAAAATCCGTAAAAAAATTCGAAAAAAAAACAAAAGTTGATTTGTCATCAGAATCGATCCCTTATCTCGAAAAAAATACAAAAAGAAAAAAAAAATCAATGTACAGGAATGACAGCTCTACGATTTTATTATATGTAAAGATAAAGATAAAGAAGATAAAGATGTAAAGATAAAGATTTTAGGTGATCCTGATGATAGTTAACCGTTTTACCTAGTTACCTTAGCGAAGGCCTATATGACGCCATACCCAGTTACTGGTTTGCACTGGTACATTGCTAAACGTACATGGTCATGTATCCCTTCAATCATGTAACCATAAATTCCAACTTTTTTTACTACTTTACTTAAAATGTACATTTTCTTTGTTCACAGGTCAGTGGCCTGAAGTTCGAGACGCAGTTGCGAACTCTCAACCAATTCCCGGAAACCCTTCTGGGGGATCCAGCCCGGAGAATACGCTACTTCGATCCCTTGAGGTCAGTAACAAAACAATGCAAAGCGACTGTTTAATCAAAACACTTCTTAGGATCCATTGGCATAGGATAGTTTTCTGAAACTCACGTATTTTGCCAACAGGAACGAATATTTCTTCGACCGCAACCGCCCATCTTTCGACGCAATTCTGTACTACTACCAAAGCGGCGGCCGCCTGAGGCGCCCAGTAAACGTACCCCTAGATGTCTTTTCCGAAGAGATTAAGTTCTATGAACTTGGAGAACAGGCCACCAACAAATTCCGGTGAGTTAAAGTACATGCGCCAGTTCTGCGAGACTAAATACTGCACTTACTATTTCTAACCTTTTAAAATCCTTTCAGTGAGGATGAGGGATTCATCAAAGAAGAGGAGAAACCTCTTCCCTCCAACGAGCGCCAACGGAAAATCTGGCTGCTCTTCGAATACCCCGAGAGCTCTCAGGCCGCACGCGTCGTGGCTATCATCTCAGTATTTGTCATCTTACTGTCGATTGTAATCTTCTGCTTGGAAACCCTGCCGGAGTTCAAGCATTACAAGGTCTTTAACACCACCACCAACGGTACTAAGATCGAAGAAGACGAAGTCCCTGATATCACGGATCCATTCTTCTTGATAGAGACCCTCTGTATAATATGGTTTACATTCGAGCTGATAGTTCGGTTCCTGGCCTGTCCGAACAAGTTCAACTTTTTCCGTGATGTGATGAACATCATTGATATCATCGCCATCATCCCCTACTTCATCACATTGGCGACAGTTGTAGCAGAAGAAGAAGACACATTGAACCTACCACGCGCACCCGTTTCTCCGCAAGACAAGTCCACGAATCAAGCGATGAGTCTTGCCATACTGCGGGTGATCCGACTGGTGCGCGTGTTCCGTATCTTCAAATTATCACGACACTCAAAAGGCTTACAGATTCTGGGACGGACGTTGAAAGCTTCGATGAGGGAACTTGGCTTATTGATATTTTTCTTGTTCATTGGTAAGTATAACGTTGCATTCAATTACGTTAAATGTCTTATAAACCCTTTTAAACATGTTAGCATAATATTTTTACCTGAATCTTTTTAATAAAAAACTTTCTTAGACAATTTGAATTATCGAGTCAACAAGTACGTATTATATAATTTGTAATAACATAAGAGTCCAATTAATATTGTATCCGATCTAATATGCATATACTTGATCTAGTAAGACAAAGCGTGTCCTCAAGGAGTATCTGTGATACTGCAGAAGAAGTCGGGATGTGTATTGTAACGCAGCAGACGGGCCCGGTCGGGCGGCGAGAGCGGCGAGCGCGGTGCCGGTTACTTCAATTCAAATTCTATTTTATATCAGTAAAATCTTTTCCAATGTTCAATCCTAAGTATAATTATGATAAATTTGTTTATTCCTAAAGTAATCCTCAACTCTAGCGCGGCCCGTCATGACGGTGCGTTCACATGTTATTTTGCGTTCGCAGGTGTCGTGGTCTTTTCCAGTGCTGTCTTTTTTGCTGACAAAGACTGCCATGACACTAATTTCGATAGCATTCCTGATGCCTTCTGGTGGGCAGTAATTACGATGACCACAGTCGGCTATGGAGATATGAGGTAACCTGTGTCGCGCCGCCACCCGCCCGCCTTCCTCGCCCCGCGCTCGCAAGCCATCCCCACCACTGTATGTCGCACTGTATTCTCCGTTGGTGTGTGCTTGTTCTTCAAGGTGTGGTGCTGTTTTCATCCGCGGTGTACTTCGCTGAGGCGGGAAGTGAGAACAGCTTCTTCAAATCCATACCAGATGCGTTTTGGTGGGCGGTCGTGACAATGACGACCGTAGGATACGGAGACATGACGTATGATACAGCGACTTCACCCTAAGTTTCATCTTTGCCTTCTCGTCATTTCATTTTACCCCCAACCCTTACATTGGTATATTTAACACTATTGTGATATTCTTTCGCCACATCATGTAACTATGCTTCAGTTTGATTTGATCGTCGGTTCGCTTAGAACTTAACCGATTACACGTTTTTTTTCACCTTTATATACTGAGACTCTTGCACGTTCGAGAACGTTTCTTATTGTCTTGTTTCTTTTATTTTATGAAATGTTTGTGTCATCATATCTGTCCTGAACCTATACAATTTTACATGGCGGCTCAGTTGTAAAATTTTTCATTCACAAGACAAACGTAGGTACACATAGGGTGCTAGTGTACCACAGGCCCGTCGTCCGTGTGACTATCGCCCCTCCCAAAGCGTAATCTATGAGAATGAGAGAGAACAGCTTTAGTTGTACACTCCAAGTGTGGCGATGTGTCCCGCACCGCTCGAGGCACGCTCTCAGCACTTGAAGTGACTCGTTGTGTACCGGATACTTGTCCACTGTCGAATGTTACTCCTCTGTATCGCTTCCGCTAGATGTGTACCGTCCGATGTGTCCTGTGTCGGTGTTGTGGCTATACGAATGTTACCAACGTAAAGTATCGAAAATGGTGATCCATCTCAATCGCACACGTTGATATCACGTCGAGTACTTCTTCTTCATCGTGTGCAGTAGAACTTTATAGCATCGCTTCTGCACCGTGTTCCGATATATCATCGCCACTATCTCTCTCTGTCTAGTTGTTGGAATGCCCTGCAAACCCGTCTCCGATGGTAAATTTTACACATGAATGCTACTATGCAAAATTGATGTTCAGAATGATTCATTGCTTGTTTATATCATTGGCTTCCAATCATTAGCTTTCACACACCATTTTCGATAGAGAGGTATATATATATGTTTAGCCGTAAAACGTCCGAGTGCATGTCTGTGAAGTCGTTATGTAGGTTTGTCAACAATATTCGTAGTTTCTGTTTTAGTATGATTAATTCTGCTTAGAGTCAGTTTTTTTTTCAGTTGACATTATATTTACTTTGAGCCTCGACGTCCTGTGACAAACGTGATCGTTAACTGGGGATGTGTTAGGGAATATGTTTCATTCTTGGCAGCTTTTAACCTAGAATCAAATTATATGCCTTGATACGTTCTCGAATGTGACGATTTAGTTTTTCATTTGGACTTACTTGCTAGCGTTAAACCAACTGCATTGCAATAACTTACTGGTGTCACAGTGAGCTGTGACATGCTGGCGAGTATGAGTGAGGACGAATGACATTGTATTGCCTGCGCCCTTAACTTTGCCCAGCGATTGGTCTTACCAATTTAGAACTTCTTGCTCTCGATGTTACTTCACGTTTTAAGTTATTATATTTACATTTTAGTAGAATCCCAAAGTTGTGTTTATTTCTACTATGTTTATTTAGTTGATCTACAACGGTATGTATTGAACACATTAACGCATGATCATCATCAGTCGCGTTTATTTTTATTAACAAAATATTATTTAGTTCAATCATTAGTTTGTATTATTTATTAGCTGGATAAAAATGGCGAGTGCTTCTGTGTTTTAATGAGATGTTTTTGTGGTATAGGCCGGTCGGAGTGTGGGGAAAGATTGTCGGTTCCCTGTGCGCTATCGCCGGCGTGCTCACCATTGCGCTGCCTGTGCCTGTCATCGTGTCGAACTTCAACTACTTCTACCATCGTGAGACTGATCAAGAAGAAATGCAGTCCCAGAACTTCAACCACGTCACCAGCTGCCCGTACCTGCCTGGCACTATGGGCGAGCCCTATCTTAGTAAGTTGTTCACGTTTCTTCATCATCATCCACTATGTTACTGTTTCCAACATTCTTGTGCCCTGCAACACGCTGCGAATGTTGACAACTGTAATGAAGTATTAACTACCGAACGTTTTCTATGTTCAATTGTGATAGTCCATTTGTAATCGTATTTTATTTTTTCATTTTAATTCACTGCATGCGTAGATTTCCTATTTGATTTTGACAGCATGCTTTGGTTTTCTTATTTTTTCACTGTTTTCAGTTGTCATTCCTGTCTTTTATGTTGATTTTCGGTAATTTCAGGTGGGAAGGACGATGAAAAGGACGACATTTGCGGTGATCAATGACTGTATGACAGTGTTGTTTATATATATAGTATGAGGACTTAAGTAATCGCCAGAGACGATATCCGTGATATTATTGCGTAAGGGACAAACGAGTGCACTGTTTTTGTTTTTTTTTGTGTAAATATTTTTAGTTAGTAAGAGATGTAAAAAATAATTGAAATAAAAAATGATATTTATTTTCTTTTAGTTAAATTCGAATTTGTTTTTACTTTTATTGTGTTATGTTCTGTTATTTTATCATTTTGGTTGAGTGCAAAAGTTATTGTCAGACTTGGTTCGAGAGGTGACGTTCATCTGGCGAGCCATGACGTCGCAAAATCGGCCACACATACACAAACAATACGTGCGTGTACGCTGTCAACATTTATAACGTGTTAATTTTTTACGTTCTCGTGTTTTATGTAACATCAGGAGATAGGTTTATTTATACATACTTAAATATTTTAGGGAAACATTCTGAAGAATTCACATTGTAGCTAAATAGACGTTTAGATGGATGCATGTATACTTACATACGTAGTTGTTAAAACAACACTAGTGAAGCTCGACGTTCCGCGCCAAATTCTTCAGATGACTCACGTACAATCAGCTGATTCCTGCTCTCCCGAATGCTATAAACACAAAACAAAGAATTGAAATGGATTGTATGAGACATCACTGTTAGACGTGTATCCTACTGACCTGATTAGCTGCGAGCAACCCCTTTATAGCTGTTATGTTGGCATTCACATTCAAGCTGTTCATTCAGTAGCCGCTGCGGCATGCTGGCATCTCAATGGCCCTTATGACTACATAAACAAGCATACCGAAATAACTGGCTGGCTTATCTTCGATTTCTTTTTCTTTATTTATGTGAAAATTCGTTCGTTTTTTAGACGTAAGTACTTTCGTTTTTTGATTTTATTTTGTGCGGTTGCTTCAGTGACGTCGTATTTTTAACGACATTTATGATTGAATAAATTACAGGTTGTCTTTTTTTTTAGATTTTTTGTGGGAGTAATTTTGCAGTTATAGTATTTTGTGAGTAATGTAATTTGAAATTTCGTTGTTGTCTACTATGAACTAAAATCAGTAATACACTTAAAAATATAATCGACATCATAAATTGGTCATTAGGCTCACATTTCCCATACCTTCTAGTGTTAACAGCTAGAACTTACGATTTAACATGGTAGTGTTCATAAAATATCACCAAGCTTTTAAAACTAAACTTATCTTATGCTTTCTAATATTAAAATCCTAGGAAAACACTTCTTACTAAATCATGCAGTTTCTATAGTGTACTCAGACCAAAGAAATCAATTATACTGTATTTTATTATAAATGTCAAATGGAATTAAAATCATCATTCGGCTTCCAATTCAAACTGGAAGCTACAATAAACAAGACAATAACAGAAAATATAATAATGCAATCCAAATTCAATTCAGTAACTATAACACATAAGTCATATTATTGGGACGCATATAACCGGCGTAGTTACAATTAAGTTGTAAATCAGCGGGCGAAGTAGCGTGTGATGGCATGTTGCCAGGCAGGTTATGGACTCGTAGAATACTACAAACCAATAGGCGTGTAGAACTAATATTAATACGGAGCATGAGGACATGGACTACCTTGACCCACCTGGAAGAACACAGATTCCGTTCCTATTAGGGTTGAACCACATCTGGCAGCACGGAAACGCCTTTTTCCGTCGTCCTTTCTCTTTCTGTCGCTTAGAACTGCCATTTGCTAGACCGAGACAGAAAGCATTATGCGATAGCACGCGGCGGAATCCTCGAGGCGGCCGCGTGCTGTCGCATTGTCTCGGTCTATCAAATGGCAGTTCTAAGCGACAGAAAGAGAAAGGGCGACGGAAAAAGGCGATTTCGTGCTGCCAGATGTGGTTCAACCCTTAGGAAGAGTGAAGAAGAATGCTCTTCGAAGCAAATAAAATCGGCTCAGGTGGAGATTCATTCACGACTCTGCTCTGGAGGGTAAAGCCTCATTTAGACGGAGCAAGAACTCACATGCGAGTTTCACTACATTGCGATATTTGTTTGATCTACCGAATTCGTTGTAAAGTCCGCAATGTAACGCCACTCGCATGCGAGTTCTTGCATCGTCTAAATGAGGGTTAAATGTGGTGCTACTACATAAAAGATGAGTGAGAAATAACCC
This sequence comes from Agrotis clavis, assembly GCA_954870645.1. Lineage (NCBI taxonomy): Eukaryota > Metazoa > Arthropoda > Insecta > Lepidoptera > Noctuidae > Agrotis > Agrotis clavis. The sequence goes on from OX940917.1 coordinate 6,386,749, forward strand.
AACTGGTTGTACGTTACAGAGGGTCTACTCTCTAGGCACGAAACCCGTGATTTCGGCCTTAGTTACGGACCTTTTGACAACGAGCCCGAACTAAGAATGAATGATATTCTAATTTGACAGATAGAGTCCTAAGAGAAGAAATGTGGTACTACATTTTTTAATGCAATTTGATATAATGATAGCTGATGACTAGCGTCGCGTCAAAAAGACTTCAGTCATGGCGGTATCATCCATCTGCAAATTTGATTTTGATGTTAGTTACATTCGTACATCTGTATCCCTTCCCGTGTCTTCTTTCACGGACTTAGCAAGTAGACCCCTGAGAACTGATGGACGGATCTGAGGGCGCCATACTGGGCCGACCTGTAACGACTTAACTCTGTCTCCCAGTGGGTCTCTTCTAAAAGTTTCCACTTCTGGTGGCTTAATGCGATGGCTATCCAGTTTCTTTCAGCCACTTTAGTGACTTTCAGTCTAATTGGATGCAACTGAATACCAGTATTTTATGAAATTGAAGCTACTGCCTACTGCCTATCTGTACTCAACAAACTAGTTCTCTCTCTTAATAAAAATGGTTGCAATTTCATGTTGATATGAATATAGATTTTAAAACCCACGAAGGAACTATCTCAAAGTAGCAATCAAGAAATCAAGTAAATTGTATATAAATGAAACTAAAACGTTTTTCAAAGTAGTTTTTGAATGTAAGTCAAATAAACCCAAGTTTTATTAAAAAAAGCTTTTAACATTATTATTTTATTAAAGTCAAATTAAATTAATTGACGTTACCGCTCATAATAATGATTTTTAATCACACAATTCATCATTTTTTAAGTAAAATAGTAATTTAGTTTAGAATATAATAAAAGTGTAAGTACGGAAGAGTTTTAATTCGCTTAAACTATATTCAGTTTGTATTGAAGTTAATCTACTAACAAAGATAAACAATATTTATCATTCTGACAAGAAAAATAGATTTTATAGTGTTTGTACCATAAGTTTATCCAATCGCTTTATAATCACGATTTATATGAAAATACTTTGTTCCATGTGAATTTTTTAAAGACTAATGTTTTAAATAAAACAAAACAAATCTTTAAACGTTGAACTTTGTGTTCGTAGCGTCTCGTAGGATACTCGTAGCGTTATCGTAACAGGTAATAAACTTGGCATAATTATTTATTTTACGAGTAATTTCATATCCATATTAGGTGCCTCATGTAGGTAGGTAGCAATTGTTAACACTAGTGTAGGTTATTACCATAAACCGCATACCTTCAGTAGATCTAACCTAACTAACAAAATCACCAATACGCCCAGCAGTAGACAATCGTAAATAGTTAAACATATATGTATAAATCGCCCCCACCATGTACATGTTACAATATCCTGGCTACAGTTTCAGGGCCCATTCATAAGAAGTCCTCGGTGAGTGACGACTCATCATCGGATATGATGGAGCTGGACGATGGTACGCTGGTGGCGGACCCTCACCTCGAGCAGAATCTCCGTCGTCTGCAAGAGGAGGAGAGGGTCCTGTTGGAGCAGCAGGCCACCATGGAAGCCACAGGCTGTGATGACATCGCAGCCCTCGAACATCAGGACGCATTACGTCTGAACCATGTAAGTATACGTGTTAAGAGAGAATTTGAGAAAGAAAATATAGTAAAAATAATATCACACAACAGTTTAGTTTTCTATCAATAAAACATGATTTGTTAAACAAGCAGAAATACACTTCTCATCAAAAAAATCGAAACACTTTCGTTTTTATTGTTTTTGTCCTAATTTTTTACAAAAGAGAATTAATTCCATGAAAAAAAAAACATTACTGTGTAGCTGGCAGTTTGGTCATTACAGTAAGAAGAAAAAAATCAAAATTCGAAATAATTTCATTTGTTTATCCTATAAATGAAATTAATCACTGTTTTGAGACAAATGTGTATTTAGGGTTGGAGTACGTTTCTCGTTTAAAAACTAAAAATTAGCGCTTGTCTTTAAACTTTCTGTTTCTTATTTCATTTACTGTGACTTTGGGACGTCTGAAAAAACTTTTTTTTCTAAAACATATGGATACTTCGCCCGCAGAAGCCGCCCAAGTGGTGGCATTGCTGGATTCTGGACTTAGTCAGCGTGTTGTGGCTGCAAGATTGCATCTAAGCTTATCATCTGTTCATAGAGTCTACAAACGCTATCGGGAGACTGGTTCGTTCACGCGCCGTTCAGGATCTGGCAGGAATCGGGTCACTTCTGAGCGAGATGATCGATTTATTGTAACAACTTCTTTACGAAATCGACGCCTTAACGCTTTTCAACTGCAGCAGCAGCTTCGCGTTGTACGAAGAGTAGCTGTAAGTGACTCTACAATAAGAAGAAGGTTGAAGGAACGCGGATTGGCACCGCATAAGCCAGCGAATGGGCCGAAATTAACTGCAGACCATCGAAGAGCGCGCCTTAACTTTGCACGCGAGCACCTAACTTGGTCATACCTTCAGTGGAGCAAAGTACTGTTTTCTGATGAGTGTAAAATTATGCTGTATGGTAACGACGGAAGGAACAAGGTCTACAGAAGAGATGGAGAACGCTTTGCACAATGCTGCATTGAAGAAAAGGTCAGCTATGGTGGCGGTTCGTGGACGGTTTGGGGAGGAATCAGCGCCGACGGTAAGACAGAACTTGCCTTTGTGTCTGGGCCACGGCTGCCTGCACTAAACTCTCATCGGTACATCGAACAGTGTCTTGAACCTCATGTGATGCCCTATGCACATTTTATTGGCAACGACTTCATATTCATGCACGACAATGCTAGAGCTCACACCGCGGGTGTCGTACGAGATTATCTTACCGAAGTCGGTATCTCCATTATGGTATGGCCAGCAAGAAGCCCGGACATGAATCCCATTGAACATCTATGGGATGAATTAAAGAGACGAATTCGAGCAAGAGATCCAGCCCCAGAAACACTTAGCCAGCTGCAAAATGCAATCCAAGAGGAATGGGATAATATACCACAACATGTGATCGTGACTCTCATCCGATCGATGAAGAACCGTATGGAAGCAGTAATAAGAGCTCGCGGAGGGAATACAAGTTATTAAATAAACGTTTCTTACATTTTTTTTTCATTTACGCGTGTTGTTTTACCCATTTCCTTCATATTCCATACAGGGTAAAAATTACTCATTATACAAAATACGAAACCTATGAAGACTTAATTTGAATTTAGAACATTAACATTAGGATTTAAAAACCTCATACTACTCACTATTAAATGACATTTTACATTTATTCCTAAATATACACATTTTTCTGATAATCCTTATCAAATCATAAACTGCGAGGTGTTTCGATTTTTTTGATGAGAAGTGTATATACGACATTTCCCTTTACATACATAAAAGTACGTCTTCACAAAACGGCGGGTTCTATTTGCACTAGCAACATTATTATGGTAAATAACAGGCCAGTTGGTCTAGTGGTTAGTGACCCTGACTGCTATGCCGGAGGTCGTGGGTTCGATTCTCACCCAGGACAAATGTTTGTGTAATGAGCACGATCATTTGTTCTGTGTCTGGGTATAATTTATCTATAATATTTATGATTTAGAGGACTAGATGGCGTTGTGTGATAGTTGTGGAATATTATTATTATTAAATATCTAATAATATGACTATTAGTCTAAGTATGTTGTTCGCACTATAGATATATAGAATATACTGTACAACAGCGGTCTTACCGCTGAGTACAGAGATGAGATGATAATAAGTCTTGTTTACCATCCCCAAGTTTTAAACGTACACGACGAGGAAATCAATTTACCCATAGAACTTCTAACTATGCTTCCTGACGACGCTAAATTAAGTCCTAAGTGAAACATAAGATTAAAACTGAAGAAAGTTTTGTTTTCTTACTTCAGTTAATGCATAAGGCGGAGGAAAATAATTTACTACAATAACGAAAATATTGTTTTAAAATAAAATGTACTTGAAGTTTGCTTGAAGTACAAATTGACATACTTATAGAAACTCTGTTGCATAATTTAATCAATAAAAATTGTTCTGGAAAGGTTCGTGAAAATGGAAAGCTTTTTCTTGCGAAACAACAATATTTATTATGTTCAGTATAGCCGTGTGACCATTCTTTCTACGTCTTCTTGCAAAAGTTTAAGACAAAACATGACATTTGAACTTTTTATGGACTTTGAAAGATTCACTTTCAACATAGAAATTGTTCCGAACAAACAATGCGAGGAAAAAGGGTGGCAATTAGGAAACTCGGAATAATTCTTTTCTATTCATACATTTAAAACACATATTTCTACGAAACCTGCAAACTTTTTTAATGAAACAACAAATATTTTTTTCAACGTGACCAAGCAAAACTGTCAGACTTCCCACGTCTTATTGCGAAAGTTGAGTTCCCGGAAAGAGAAAACATGACATTTAAACTTGAAAAACGTTTCATATACTTTGAAAGGCTTCACTTTCGGCAACAGAAATTGTTCAGCACAAACAATGCGAGGAAAACGGGTGGCAAATTGAAAACTCAGATTTTTTCCCTTTTTATGTTATTCCCTTTGCGAATCCAAGAAAGTGTCTCCTTTGTTTTTACAAATTGAAGAAATTTTCAAATGTAATTGACTTTTCAATGGAGAAAAATTCTAAACACTTATGGATTTTCAAGGTTGCCTACTTGTTACTATACGTTCATGCAAATTCTCTTTACGCTACATGACATTTAGCTATGAAAATAGCTGATCACACACACTGCCATCAATTACAGAGAATCGTTACTTTTCAGAAGTTACTTATGAGTATTAAAGTTTCAAGCAGAGAAGAAAGCAAGAACAATATTACATTTATTCCGAGTTTTACTAATAGAACCAATATCTATACTTTAGACTCCCTTTATAATGGTGATGATAGAAGCAGCATCTGAAGAAACAGTGATGATGCACAGTACATCTGAATTCATTTCTAAAACATAAATATTAAGGCAGGTATTTTGTACATGGTATAAAAGGAAAATTGTGCAACAACCAACAGCTGCGGCAAGCTGAGCTGCAGAAGCAGCAGGCGATGATCGCACAGCGGGTGCTGCGCGCGCAGGCGCTGGCGCTCGGCGAGCACGCGCACCTGCTCGGGCACGGGCACGTGCACGCCTTCGGACATGGACACGCGCACGGCCATGCGCACGCCCGTCGGGACGCGACGCAACGCCGCCGCGCTACCTGCACCGTGCGCGTCAACAACCTGCACGCTGCCGAAGCTATCGAGACTGACGTCTGACTATCAGGTCAGTAGTAGCCACTACATTCAGCCAGGTCATCATTTCCTCACCTGCACATATTTAACGCTTTACTGGGCAACCCTCATAAGGTTTTCGTCTCAAGCACCAAAGACTGAGCAGTGACGCTTCGCTTTCTTCTTTTTATAACCAAAATTGATCACTTCTCAAGTTCAGCTTAAGAAAGTTAGAATTTATGAGAAGCGAAGACGCCTAATGAGGGCGTGCAAAGCAACTTTACGCTCTTGCTTGGTAAAGAAGTTAACTATTGCCCCATAAACCACACCTGAAGTCCATCCGCTCCCTACACTCCACTTGACGCTACTTAGCTGATTGACAGAGAATTTGAGCATAAATTGTAGACATCGTAGCGATGAACAGTTTCACCACAAAAAAAACGAAGTAGACTAATACAGAGAGACTTGTAGTGTTAGAGCATATTTTTATTATTCAGTATTATTATATCAATATTATAGTATGTATTTATTATCAATATTATAGTACATACCATTTTCAATGAAGAACCTGCAAACCAGTAAATTTTCCAAGTAGTCGGAGCAAAATATATCTGGAAAGGTAGCCATCGATCTAGTAGCTGTAGGTTTAAAAGAGTGAAAATAAACAGATCGTCGTTATCAGGTCTCAGTTTATAACAGCTTGAATCAGCCACAGTCTCCACTGAGCACATTTTTATTGGCACAAGTAGCACGTTCGCTCATGTTCCATACCGCACGTTGCGTTGTCATCGTGTTCTATAACACGGTACGCTATCTAACATAGAATCACAAAATTTGTACGCGCTTTTTTCAACATTAATGCATCATGCTGGCGTGTAAGCCAACGCTTTTATATTTTAACAATTTTAATGTAAATATTTTTATAAGGTGAGTACATATCAGGCGGTTTCAAAATTTGATTACTTGACTGATTTTAACGTTTATCGGTTTCAATAATAATCAGGTAGGTAACTCGTTGTAAACAGTGAACTATATTTACGTTCTTCAGACCCGACATTTTTGTGTAACTTATGTTTGAAGAGGTAATTTAAGTTTGTATGAAGTTAAATTAACTTTAAATCTGGTATACCTAAGTTATTTATTTGTTGGGGCGAAAACATAAAACCATTTTACGAAATAAAAAAAAACAGACGATTGCACGCGTAGTAGTGACCGACCGAAATTTCGGTTTCGATTTCGGCCGGTTTCGGCCAAAAATCTAGTTTCGGCCTTAGTTTCGGTTTCGGCCAAAATATAGCCGAAAGTTTTGTCCCCGCCGAAACTCAAGTGTTCGTGCATTTTCGTGAGACGTTCGGTAAAATTCGTAGCTAACACGTACTTGCTCGCCGGCGGGGCCCCGGCTCAGTTTGCCACCGGCCACCGTCCATTTAATCGTGAGTTAAGGTTATGTTTTTGAACTAATTGCAAAAAGTAAGTCTTGTATATTATATTCATGTCATAATAAAATATATTTGTTAGGTACGTTACTGGTTAAAAAAACTTATCAATCGTCAAGGCAGTGACTGCTTTGAAACATAATTAAGTTAACGGTTTCTTCTTTGAAATAATGCTCTTTTTTTCTAGTCAATAATTTCGTATTTCATAGTGCGATATAGTGCGAATATAGTGCGATTGTTTATCCAGTGAAACATTGAAAACAATGATTTTTTATAATTTCGAATAGATTATGGCACAGTAGAAGTTAAATAACAGAAAAATAGCAATCTCTTAAAAATCTGCTATTTCCGTAAGTTTGCCGTATTTCATTACTTCCCAGAATTTGATCCTTATTAGCAACATTATCGAACAGTTTAATAATACAGGTTGTGATTTTTTTTCATAATCCGCGGTTTCTATTCCTGGCCAGGATTATTGTTTTTTTTTTTTAATTGATAATACAATTAAAAAAAAAAAACAATATAAAAAACAAGCAGTTTAAGTTTTCGTCAAAATCGGTCTCGAGACTATTCAACGTTTTTCGATATTCCTCAAAGTTAAGGATATAGCCATACACGCTCAGCTGAAAAATTTAACTGTATATTTGTAAATTTTTCTTCATCATCATCATCAGCCGGAGGACGTCCACTGCTGAACATAGGCCTCCCCCTTAGACCGCCACGCCGAACGACAATTCGCCACTTGCATCTATCGGTAAATTTTTCTTATGTGTTAATAAATGTAAAAAAAACAGTAAATTTCAGAAAACAATCAAAATTTTAAATTTATAAGTAGTTTCGGTTTCAGCCGAAACTAAGAGCAAGGCCGAAAGTTCGGTTTCGGCTGAAAAATCAGTTTCGGTCGGACACTAACGCGTAGTTTGACAAACTTCTACTAGTAGCTTTAAGAGGAAACACCAAGGGCTGGAGAATTGAAAAATAGGTATTTGTAAAATCTATGGCTGTCGCGCAGTGCCCACAACAGAGTTACAGAGCGCGATAGAGACAACTGCAGCTTGGACCGAAAATACCTTATTAAATGGCACAAAATCAACGATTCGTAGTCCCCTGATTACTCCTCCAAAACTTAACCGATTTCACTACTTTTTTCTTTAAAAAATAAAGAAAGGCATTGGCCGTGTTCCTATGTTTTCCTCTTTTTGTTTTCTGGATATTTGAACACAGCGGAAAATCTGGCCATTTTTTAGGATTTTGAATGTTCATATCTCTTTTAATAATTATTTTATGGAAAAAAGGAAAACATAGAGACATGCCAATAGTGTTCATAGATTTTTTGTAAAAAAAAATATTGCTCTACTGGCAATATCCAGGGAGAAAACAGGGGACTACGTTTGTATGGAAAAACGGCCGTGGTGTTTCCTATTAATACGATATATGTATATAGCTACGAGTGCTACCATGTGGCATAGCCAGCAATTATAACTTTGCCATTTTAATCTTAATGTATTTAATTTGGACCAAATAAAACAAATAATATCAACAAATCGGACTAATAGCAAAAACACGGAAATGTAAAAAGTTTCAGGAAGGCAGATTACGGACCGGCTGCGAACACAGGACAATTTTTTCTAATCTTCAAAATTATGTTTTTTAATTTGAGGAATATCGACACACAAATTCTTTCATAAACTCAGCACATACTCGAAAATCAAAAACAGATATTAATTTTATACAGGTACGGTTTAAGAACTTTTTTTTTTTACTATTCATATAGGTATATAATTCACTTACTGAGAAAACATGTTTGAATACAAAAAACTTTTCAAAGAAAAATGTAACCGACTTCAAAAATAACTACAAAAAAGTTTAAAATAACGGTGACTTTTTATTTTATTTCAATGACTTTTTTACCACCGACTTAGGGCCTGGCCCCATGTCTCCGGCGCGGCGCCGTGCGTCGTGCGTAGAGATGTGCCTGATGGCAATATTCCCACTGCCGGCAATATTCCCAATATTGCCACTGCCGGTAAAATACCAAAATTGCCGGCAACTTTGGCAATATTGCCAAAGTTGCCAGTCAAATAACACCAGTATATTTTTTATTACTACAGGTGCAGTTTATATTACTGTAGATAATACGTTGCGGCATTAAGTCCGCCTTATAAAAACTACTAAGTTGTTACTCTAAACGGTGATTTACTGGTTATGGAAGAATTACCGAAACAAATGCATTAAAATAACGTTATTTTTGTTGATTATTTGTAGTTTTGACAGAGATTTATACTTCCATATTATATAGGTACTTATACTCGTTGTTTTTGCTATGTGATTTTGCATGAAAAACTAGTAGCCCACTCAACGAACAGTTATAGAGGGAAATTCTTGGAACACGATTTTGGACTTCGTTACTTTGTTTGAACTAGTTAGGAGGTGAATATAATTATCAAAAGTCCCCGCCACTAGCCCTTGAGCTGTGGGGGAGGGGGGTTTAAAGGTTCCATTTTTTGATTTTTCACTTATAACTTGGAAACCATGCCTCCTAGCGGCATGGTTTGTATCAATAAAACAAAGGCTGAATAAATTTCCTATAAGTTTTATTTAGTAACCATTTCGATATCTTGTATAGTTTTCAAAAAACCATATTTACCTTTTTTGCATTCGGAAAGTGTTATTTAATATTGCCATAAATCCAGAAAGCAGCAGCAGTCTTTTCAAACTCCCGCTGTAGTACCTACTCCTCCGTGTATTTTTGTGGGTAACTCACACTTGACCAAAAATTAATACCTACCTATACGAAAATTGTTTACAAGAAAAAAGAACTAAAGAATATATATAATAGAATCATTTATTCGCTAGAGATGGTTTTACAAAGCTGTTAAAATTGATGGATGGTACAAAGACGTCTCACCTGCAGTAGGCATGCGAAAATTACAGGTTTATTATGCATGCATTACATCACAATATTTTATTGATTACAATTAAAGTTTCCAAAGATAGTGTTTCCGCATCTCTTATGGGTGCGGATTTCCTCCTACATAGTACAGTCCTACCTAGTCTGTAAGTACCTAGTACAATTTAAAATGAGTTTCTAAGGTAATTTTTACTGCTCCCTCGGTGGGGGAAGACAAGACATCAAGCTTGATGGTGATCACCGAATTTAAGAACTACTTATACCTGGTGGACATTGAGAGAGACCCGAAGGGGTCTCTCTCAATGTCCGTGGGCCTCCAGATAAAGATCTGGAGGCCCATATCACCTCAAGATGAAGCATGCTGGCTCTGTTCATCGCAGGTGGTGAAGGGAGGGTCTGAATCAACTGCTACTGCTTTCTAGATCTATGGCGATATCAAAAACAACTTTCCAAATGCGCGAAACTAAAAATGTTTTTTCCCTAAATTACAGACTTTCAAAAGCGGATACCTCGAAAACTATGAAAACTTACAAGATATTGAAATGCTTACTGAAAAAAACTTACGGAAAATTGATTTAGTTTTTTATTGTGTTCACACACGCTATGCTGCTAGAACGTATGGTTTTCCGAGATGTAAGCGAAAAACCAAAAAAAGGTACCTTCAACCCCCCCCCCCCCCCCAGAGCTCATGGTTTTGATATGTTCACCTCCTAACTAGTCCAAACAAAGTTACGTAGTAAAAAATGTGTTTCTAGAATTTCCCTCTATGCTTTGAGCATTCGTTGACTAGATTAAACTACAACATAAATTATTCGAATTTATGCCTTTTTATTCAATATACAATGATCGTCAATTCTTATCTTAAAATGTATGTGTAATTTCTTATATTCACAGTCGTGTGCGGCAACAATCGGCAATATTGCCGGTAAAATACCGGGAATATTGCCAAAATTGCCGGCAATTTTGGCAATTTTACAAAAAAAAATTTTTTTTGTATATAATGTAGACCATGGTCTGTAAATGCTAATTTTAAGTGTGTTACATAGTTTTCGCACTCACTTTGACTTAAAATTAAGCAATATTCCCAAATATTTCCACTCCCGGCAATATTGCCGGCAATATTTCCACCTATATTCCCACCTTGGGCAATATTGCCGGCAACGGCACATCTCTAGTCGTGCGGCGGCGCGGCGCCGCCCGCCGGCGAGCGGCGCGGCGCCGTGCCGAGCTACGGCGCCGCCCGCCGCACGACGCACGGCGCCGCGCCGGAGACATGGGGCCAGGCCCTTACCGGTTGTTTTTGAAGTCGGTTGCACATTTTTTTTTCCTTTTTTGTTTAAAATTCAACCCAAATTATTGTCAAATACTTAATTTTCTTACATGTGAAATAGAATTTAGTAAGCCGTAGTACCAGTAATAACATCGCCCATGTACAAATAAAAACGACAACTGAAACAAACTAAATGAAAATTTTATGGGACCAAATGGCAGGTAGGTATACTGTATCGAAAAAAAACCTCGCAGTAATCGGTGTAGACAATGTTGATAACTTTTTTGTTGATTTTTCAAAAATCGAACTGAGATTTCGATAACATTTTCATGAGACCTAGGAACCATGAAGTACCTAGGTATATACCCTTTCCAACAAAAATGGAATTTCTCAAATCAAGCGACGGAGTTATGCCCGAAAAAACATAAAAAAAAGAAATATAAACATCCGAATTGAGAACCTCCTCCTTTTTGAAGTCGGTTAATAAAGAAACTATTTTCTTTACAATCATACACGTGTAGTATTTATAAGTTTGGAAGATGTTCATTATTTTTGTGTCCTTGTATACTTACACAATACGTATGACCCGGAATAATGTCATGACGGCACGTTTTGTGCAGTGGCATTAGTAATCGACTCCTGCGCAGCGTATCACAAGTTTTACTCCGCAAAGAACAAATGTTCATAAGACCTCCAAAATGTTGTTTCGAGCCCGGGTCTTTGTATAATTATGTAAGTTTAAATGTTAGTAACACTACACGACACAGGGGGAAAAGTTCCTACCAAAAATAGTAGATTATTAACCAAGGGGTTAAAGCAGTGTCTTCCGTCGCGGGTGACGATTTAAATCGCGAGCGTAACGAAGGACTTGAGGTTTACTCCCGAGCGAAGCGAGGGTGTTAAAAACTTAAATCACGAGCGAAGACGAGTCCTGAGTGCAGCGAGGGATTTCTGTTCACCCAAGACTAAGACAGCTTTATCACCGAGGAAAATACTCTACTTATCCATTTGCGAAAAAATTAACACAATATAGTATATTGTTTGCATGAGATAAGCATTTATTAAAACTAATGACAATTACAAAGACATTAAACTATATACGAGCAATGCGAAGCGACCCACGACCCCGGCAGGCTTTGGCCTTCAAAGAGGGGGCTCCCGTCATATTGCTGACAGCTCTTTGAAACTCGGGCATGCCCGAAAATCGTCCCGCGACGTCCGTTGCCGTGGGCGTCTCCTGAGGCGGCTGGGTCGTGAGGTGGACGCTATCCGCTCCCTCACGCATCCCGCCTCCTTCGCTAGCATGACTGCTTCGCAGAAGGAGGCGACCACTTCCCATTCCGTCTCACCCCGCAGCATGACCTCGAAAAATGCCGGGTGGGAGAGGTCGCGCCTATCGCCTCCGTGCGGTGTTCAGGCCAAGCGGAGCAGACCTGCACCATATGCTCCACCGTATCCTCCGGCTTGCGGTGGCAGGAAATCGACCCCTGCCATATTTTTAGATGAAACTGCATTAATTACGCCGAATAAATGTAAAATATTCAATTTTTTTTTTTAATTCCCACAGCCCACAAGAATGCGACCCTTACCATAGTAACAAAGAGACATTTAGCTATATATCCTCAAGGTTTGATTTATGTCCGCCGTGGGTTTTTTTCCCATACAATTCGCCCGTTTACCTTTGTGATCCAAAACTTTTTACCAATAGGTAAAAAGTCCCTCAGTCTAGTAGTCGCGTTGCTATGCAACGCTTAGATAGCGCTACTGACGCACGGCATCAACAATATTTTGTATGACAATTTTCCCAATGCCCGCTCTATAGTTTCTTTTAAATCTCTTTGGACAAGTAAAAGTAAAAGTTAACAGTCAGATATTTATAGTGTAAACGCGCTTTATATTTCTGATAACCAATACATATTAATCTGACGATTAACTCGAGGGGGCTGTCCGTGGCAAGCGGTTGAAAATCCAAAAAAAAATAAGTTACTCGAGCGCGTCAGATATTCAAAGTGTATGTAAAGTAAACCCTAAAAAGTGTCGTATTAAAATGTCTGACGATTTGGATGTGGGCCAAAGCAATAATTCATATTTCTATCTGTAAAAAAACGTAATCTCGAGATACTCGAGCGCGTCAGATTCTTATGCAGGAGGTTCAAGTTAATATCATAGTCCTCCTGAATAATAATCTGACAATTATATGGAGGGATTAGCGATATCCCTCCATATAATTGTTCTGAGCATCTTAAAGGAAATTTATAAATTAGATAACTGCATCCACGTGTGAAAATGTATAAAATAAAATTAAATGTTTTATTACGAATAGAAACCCATCTACATCATTAAAATCCCATCAAAAACATAAATGTGAAATGAGAGCCAAGTTCAATTATGATTTATGCCTTGGTTGTAGACTTCATGGACAAAATAAGTAAAATTTAAATGGGTGCCAAGGTCAGTGGTCAGTCCTGAAATTTATTTATATACAGGGTGTTTCTTTTAAATTGGCCAAAAGGGGGAAATCCGAATCCATAAGAGATACGGGAAAACTTTCTTAGGAAACTTTAGCTCTTTTATGATGTTGACTTTTTAAGCATTTTTATTGTTTGTCAAGTGTGAGCTGTCCACAGAAATGAGTGAAACTGGCTAATTTTTTTTAATGCCGTTCGACTTTGTTTCATGTAAGGATCATTTCATTGTATCGGAAGAAAAAAATCGGACGGCGGAACTTGATCAAATTTTGCAAAATATTTTTTCATACATATTGTATGAATGACAAAATTACTTATATTTTTTATGATGTTATTTGATTTCGTGTTATGTGAGGATCATTTCATTGTATGGGAAGGAAAATATCTGGACAGAAGAAGTTGGTCAAAAGTACAGCAAAGTTTCTTCTAACAGCATGAAGTTTATTTGTATGCAAAATAGTTCAATTTTATGCAAAATAGTTTTAGGTTATTTTAATTTTACTTTTTTAATCGCTTGTTCATTTTAATTTATTTTATTAGTGTGCCCTGTGTCTGTACCAATAAATGTTATTTCTTTCTTTCTTCTTTCTTTCTTGTAGTAGTCAGTATTTCATTAGATTTAACCCACTTCTGTTACCCAGACATTTTCCTTCCCATACAGTGAAATGATCCTCACATAACACGAAATCAATGCCACTTTTCGTTGTAATTTTATAACTGAAGAACGGGCTCACCTATCCAAACTAAATATTAAGGCTTTGTTCGGATTATTTAGTAGATGGTTTATGTGAAGTTTGCACAAAATCAGTAGAGCGGTTCTTCATTTATCACATTTTTTTGTAACAAATTAATTCAATGTATGGCGGATCATTTTGACAATCAATGATCGCCATCGAAGATGGCGGACATTAAATCACGACCGATAATTGCGAACTAACTGGTAGTTCACCTTTTCTCCACGATTCTACCGACATCGCCCCATGGAAAACGTCAGATTATTAGTGAGTATGATTTTTAAAGTGTTACCTTCAATTTAAAAAAAAAATGAAACGCGCTCGAGTATTTCAAAATGACGTTTCTTTTTTTTTACAACTTCAGTACTCGCTCATTCCCTAATGCCACGCTCAAATTGTCAGATTATTGAAATATACACTCTTCTAAACCTAATTAATCTACATTTTTTTAATCTGACGCGCTCGAGTATTTCTGCGGATCGATTTTTTTTTACTAATCTGACGGGTTCTCCCAAACAAACCCCACCAGATGAAGGGTTGATACTTGGTACAGGTACATTAAAGGGTGCAAGGATTCTCCCAAATAATCTGACGCGCTGGAGTCAAAGCAAAAATCCCTTCCTGGGCTCCCCAACTATGTATCCACAGATGTAGTTCAGTATAAAGGGCTTTGTGCTTTTTGTACCAATTCCTTGTCCGCCATTTTGATTTTTTTTCAAAACAGCGTACACGAATGAAACATTGATAAATCGATAGATCAAATCAATACAAACATAAAATGTAAGCGGCAAAACCTCGTAAAGCGTCACGTTTCCGAGTTATGAGCTGTCAAACATGTAAAATTAGTGACACATTTTTTCTTATTTTTTTAATATTTGGATATTTATTGATCAAAAAGGATACTTCCGCAATAAAACTAATTGAATATTAGTTTTTCACGCATTTCAAATGCTTTTACATAGGATTATTTCGTTTAACGCATTTTCAGCATTAAAAATGCGTGTAAAAACTAATATTCAATTAGTTTTATTGCGGAAGTATCCTTTTTGATCAATAAACATCCAAATATTAAAAAAATAAAAAAAAATGTGTCACTAATTTTACATGTTTGACAGCTCATAACTCGGAAACGTGACGGTTTACGAGGTTTTGCCCATTACATTTTATGTTTATATTGATATGATCTATCGATTTATCAATGTTTCATTCGTGTACGCCGTTTTGTAAAAAAATCAAAATGGCTGATGGCATCTGGTACACGGCCCATCCAAAAAAGTTCAAACCCCTTTCGTTAAGTATTCCAAATTTAAATCACATTCTCCCCCTAGAGGATGAATGAAATTCAGTACAATTTTGTTTCCCTGTTTTAAACAGATTAAAAATGACTATTGTTATGTTCGCTTGTTGTGGCATAGAATGTCACTTTTTTGAGCAAGTGGTACGATAACCTGTGTACAGAACTATACCTGAACTTGAGACAAAAGCATGACCTTGCTATAACGTAACGAAAATGTAGATCCGCACATTTCAATATAAAGGGCTTCACACACAGCAGCTATGATGTATATTTTTACATCTTCGAATCTCTATGGAAATATGTTATGAGAGTTATCGTGCTATAATGTAAAGATGTATATTATAACTGCTGTGTGTTCACACACAGCAGTTATTTGTTGGTATTGCTGACAGTTCGTCTCATATGCTTAAGGTCTTCAGCCCTTAAGCATATGAGACAAACTGTCAACAATACCAAGCAGGAAATTAAATGCCCCCCCCCCCCGTTTCACCTCGGTAAATGCAGACATAGGCCGGATATGAGACGCCTAGCCTAGGTCCCTTCAGCTTGACTAGCTAATATTCCGATTTCTATGTTAGCGACAGTGAAAGGAAACTGTTGACAAAAATTGGTACAATCAGCGATGTATATGAATTTGGGAACAAGGGACTGTCTCATAAGATAACCGAGACCCTGGAACGTAAAGGACCATTGAAGGATCACCGTGATCAGTGAAAGTCTGACACTCCTTCTCATCCCGACCTGCACGCAGAGAAATGTCTGGCTACCTATACGAGAACTTCTGGTTGCAACCGTGACAGCAAGACTCACTAGTTAACTTTACAACCTTTCTAGTATTAAATACTAAGTAAGTAGTAGAGATAACAAGGACTTAGTATTTATTACTAGAAATTTTGTAAAGTCAACTAGTGAGTCTTGCTGTCACGGTTGCAACCAGAAGTTCTCGTATACATTTCTCTGCGTGTGGGTGAGAGGACTCATTTGATGATTAGGTATTACACAAAAATAAAGACTATTTGAATTTGTCCATCTCGTAAGAGACGGATAAATTCTACGGTTTTAAAATAAAAATAAAGGAAATAGCTTATCTTCTCCTCTTGTGACTTATGTTTTTAACACCTGTGCCGGTTATCCGCATTCGATCCTTCAACTGGAATCATAAAGGCAAAAAAAAATAGTCTCGTGTCTTAGTAATAGTCTTGACAGAAAATTCTAGTTAGTCCGACAGTTAGTATTTCAAGAAATATATGACGCCATTTTACAACAAAAAAAATAATTCAAATCTGTCCAGCAGTTCCGAAGATTAGCGTGCACAAACACAGACAAAGAGACAAAAAAAAATTAACTACATTTTCGGGTTCGGCATCGATATAATAACAATCCCTGAACCTTTTTTTTATATATTTCCATTGTACAGACACCACTTTTCTACAAATTTATTATATGTATAGATAATGTTGTCTGATATTCACGTTATTCAATAAATTAGGACACAGTCACTTAACTAATTACATAAATTAAATATTATTAACAACCACAGCCTGTCTGTAAAGCGTGAACATACACACGTAGTATTCCCAGCGGTGCAGCGGTGGGCCGTTTAGGGCTACACCACATCTGGCAGCACGGAATCGCCTTTTTCCGTCGCCCTTTCTCTTTCTGTCGCTTAGAACTGCCATTTGCTAGACCGAGACAGAATGTATAATGCGATAGCACGCGGCGGAATGCGTGAGGCGGCCGGCTGCTGTCGCATTGTCTCAATAAGGTACCAATTTCAGCAATATAATGTATATCTATGTTAGACACATTATTGTCTAACGCAGATTTTCAATTAATTACGATATGAAGAACAAAGGTAAACCATTATCCTTTGTTGATTCTGTCCCTGGTAGCCTCCACGATGAATTCCAACCTTAGGACGAGCGAGGCCGCGGGAAAAGGCTAATCACCAATGTAATTAACGAGCTGGAAGTGGGAGGTATATAGGGGGAGTATGCTCAGCCCGCTCTCTCCCCCTTTGTAGTAGTTACAAGTTTTATGAACGATGGCGAAGCGTTGAGTGAATGGCACCATTGATTGCATGTCACAAGGTGCAGCGTCCTTGCGGAGGCGCGCGCGGTGAATGGTCACAATATCAGGGTTGCCAGCCGTCTGGTTTAGTTATCCTGAATTTTAGGAACCCTACAGAACTTAAAAGGACTTTTAAAATTATAGAACTTGTTCACTTTACCGAAAAACACTTTTATAGTATCGGAGTCTTTTTATCAATCCTCGCCTTTACAAAAGAATTTCGGAGAACGGGTCTAAGAGTTTTCTTGTAAGGCGAGTACAAACGG
Source organism: Agrotis clavis (assembly GCA_954870645.1). Classification (NCBI taxonomy): domain Eukaryota; kingdom Metazoa; phylum Arthropoda; class Insecta; order Lepidoptera; family Noctuidae; genus Agrotis; species Agrotis clavis. The sequence continues at coordinate 6,404,444 of OX940917.1, forward strand.
CTACACATCAATTTATACCAAACCATGTTTATCTTGAACTCTCTTTACATGATCTTTTGCAAAGTGAACGGTCAGCATGAACAGGTTTTGCATAGCTTCATGTGTAGCCCTGGTGTACATAGGTTTATTAAACATTAAAAATAACGCATACAAACAGCCATAGTGGATCTACGAATATTTGTTCCGTACAGGAATCGATCCTGCGACACGAGGTGCAAAATCAATCGCACAGGATTTTTGCATTTTTTTATGTGATAAGAAATTGGTTTGCTCCGAGTTAGAGGCGTTTTTCCATTAGACGGCACGGCACCGGCACCAGCGACGGCGCCGTGCCTGTGCTGGGGAAGCAAAAATGTATGAAAACGTATGACTCGCTTTTGCACTTACCCGCGCCGGCGCCGCGCCGGCCGGCCCGGCGTTCAAACATTTTTGCTTCCCCGCAGGTGCCGGTGCCGTGTAGGGAATCGAGAACCGGTCCTTGTTGGAAGTCCCGGGATTTTCGGGACAGGCGTCCAAGGAACCGGGAAATCCCGGGATTTTCGGGACTTTCGGGACAAAAATGCATTTTTTTCATGGCATTAGAAAACAATGAAAATAATAAGATAACTTTAGGGTACAGTATTTATTCTGATTAAAATCATACAACCAACTTATTCGTCGGCCTCATGGACATGGGTTTGCTCTAGCCTCTTTTCTATTCAGAGGTGGCAAATCTATTCACTCTAACAGGGCCTCAAGTCTGCTATTACAATAGTGTCAGAATGGTCGATCACTGATTTCATAATTGTTGATTTTGACAAGTTTGGTAATCTACTATTATAATGGCGTCATTATGACTTTCCAATGGTCAACCACTGACATTCCATTGAAAGAAATGGCTTAGAATGGTAATCTCGTACATAATGACAAATGAATGACTGGCGTAAGGGGTAATCTGCTAAAATTTTGTTTTTGCTATTTACGAACTTCTTACTACTTCAGATTGCTTTTTATTAAATAATATGTAAGAATGTTTAAAAATGAAGTCTGGCATGAGTTAATGTTCAAATTGAGTAGTAGTTTTTCGAAAATCATTTCTACTGCCGGGTTTTATAATAATGGCAATACGACAATGTCATTCTGCCAAGATTCCATTACGAGACCACTGACCGACCAGTGATCGACCATTATGAATTAGCAGATTACAAACTTTTATCAAAATGACAATGGGATCGTGTTGGAATGACGAATTTATAAAAATTAGCAGACTAGGGGCCCTGTACTAACTATGGAAACTTGCAGTTCATCTAGATGTCCAATACTGAACATTAGATGTAATGCAAGTAGGCCGGTGGAAAGAGGTTGTAGAATTCATGAGTTCGACCTATTTTGGGTCTCATCTTAGCCACGAGCGAACCCAATAAAAAAAAAACGAAAAGAGGGTAGGCTTGCGTCGATGAGATGAGCTAAGCTGTAGAGTAACCATCCACCAGTTTCACGTTGCCAATTAGTCTAAGGAGCTCTGCGTTCCACTGGGTCTAGTGCAGTAAGTTGTATTTTATCTGAGCCATCCCAATGATTAAGTTGAGTAAGGTTGCTGCAATACTCCGTAAGAAAAAACATAAGAAACTTCGAATTTCGCGGGCTACTACGACGCAATCACCTTATGCAGAATGGGCACATAGGCTATCCAGGTGTAAGGTATCGCTTCACTCTATTTAGGATGCCCACGTCAAAGTTGACACTGGATGTCAGCTCCATGCCCAGAAGCGCAAGGTCATCAGTTACAGAAACAGGAAAAATAGGAGTTGGTCCAAATTACTCTATAAAAGATGTAGTTTTGATTTACTCCTACTTCACTAAGGAAATATACGCCTGTATGTTGGTGGCGTTAAAAGAGAGAAGTTTCTTGTGTGAGCGAACAAGAAACTTCTCTCTTTTATGCGATACTAAGTATCAAATCTGTTCGCTCTACCATGGTCTCTCTGAAGCAATGAACTTCATCCCCACTGGATTTTGCAGTGGCCAAGTACATATGTCACTGAAACAGTACTGTTATCTACCTATCCAACAATACCAGGCTGAAGTGGGTAAGAAATGTGCAGTAAAATAAGAGTTGCAAAGAAAACAGATAACTGTTGAACTCCAGAGTCAATAACCAAAAGCTCAAAGGATCAGTCATCAACGACAACTCTGATTGATCGTTCACTAAGAAAGTCTGATATCCAGCTACAAAAATCAACTGGGATACCAAAAGCAAGGAAGCTTTTTGTCTCGAGACCCTGTCAAAGGCTTTCGAGATATAACCAGTACTACATTATCAACTTTTCTTCTCTGTCAACCACACTTGTATCTGAACATGTTATTCCGTAGGTATATAACGACGAAGTGAATAAATACCTTACATCCAATTTGATTCTTTTGTTCTATAAAAGAATTAACAAGTTTAAACAAATTATTTATACTGTTTTTCTGAGTCCCGAAAATCCCGAATTTCCCGGTTCTCAGCCGCATGTCCCGGGTTTTAAAATATACTTCAAGAACCGGGAAATCCCGGGATTTTCGGGACCGGGATTTCCCGGTTCGATACCCTAGTGCCGTGCCGTCTAATGGAAAAACGCCCAACAAGTGCCTGGATACCGCAACCCGCTGCGTCACTTCGTTTAGACGGACAGTGTAGATTAACGACGCAACCACTGTTACAGGCTTTTTGATTTCATAATTATTTAGCTGTCTAATTGTTAGCCAAAGAACTTATAGGTTAGTTAAAGAGCTAACAGAAAAAATAGTTTGTTCACTGATTATTTTTTTAACGGATTAATTTCCACTACCTACTCTGTCTTTATTTTACCTATTTTTATTTGATTCAATATTTCATCATTCTGAAGTTATTGATAAAAAAAAATAAACAACCCGACGTACGTACGTTTAAATATCATGACTTCAAAAACTATCGATTTGTCTCAAATTAACTAAAAGGATATTCAAAGTGAGAATTTAGGTACCCAATTATTTTACGTCGTAAGTGTAAACAAATAATAATGTCAAATGATGAAGTCTCTCTGTAACTTAGGGAGGCATCAGCACCGTAGGTACTTGTCCCAAACCCCGTGTGATGTTAACCGCTCGTGTTTAGTATGTTATGTCCTGTGATGCTGTGACCCCTCGTTGTAGATAAGTCCTATGTGTTCCCTAATGGCCTGGCTGATTCCTATCGGTTTTTTGCGATGAACTTGATTTCCATGTTTTAAATAGGACCCAACTATGATTCCAGACGTGGCGAGCCGGCGCTACGACGCAACGGCAGTGTGGCGCGGCCGGCTGCCGGCGCGCTCCCCGCCGCCCTGCCACGTGTGAACAGCGCCTGACTCGCCGCACCGCCGCCCCGCGCACCGCGCCCCCCCGCCCACACACACCCCCGACATACCACCCCGCCGAACTACCCCACACCATAACCAAACTGTGAACTACACAAGCTGCTTCACACAATCTCAAACCCAATTAGATTACTCATATTAATGTTAGGATGATGAAGTTTTCAAAAAAAAAAACATTAAAAAACAATAAAAAAATTCTTTTAAATATGCTTGACAGTGAGACCGATCCGCCGCGGCCGTCGGCTCCTATTGTAAATAATAATCAAGACGCTTAAAAAAGCTTGTATACACTTTCTACATTATCAACACTGTGTACTAAATAATTAGGTTTTTTTGTGACAAATAAAATAATCAAAATAGGCCTATAGAAGTTCCGTTCGCGGAGGACATTTTCAATTAAGTGTCGCTTGCGCTTGACCATAGTTTGTAAATAGATGTAAAGGGCGGGATGCGCGCGCCGCAATCCGCACTCTCGGACAGACGCCTCCCTGGACACGACACACGGACATACATTGTACACTCACTCAGACCTGGCCCTGGCCCGCCGCCTGCCGGCCAGCTCACAGACCTGTTCAAGCATTCACCACAACCACATGCAGGAAGTTCGTGAACCCACGAATCTTAGAAAAATTACCGTATATTAAAGTTTATGTTGTTGTAATATCGTCGTGCGTGGAAAAATATCAGTATAATATTACAGTTTAACAGTGTACACGTTGATCCCCCTCGATGTCCCCTGCCCCGGCCCCCGCGGCCCCACGTCGCGCAACAGTCTCGGCTAGGTTATAATTATTTAATGTAATAGGTGTAATATGACTGCAACGTACTTGTCTATCATCATTGTTGTTATGTTATTGTTAATTTATTGATGTTATTCTTACGTAGAGCAGAGGGTGGTTGAGAGCGCGCGCGCGGCCGTGTGACGGCGCGTCGGCACGCGTGGCGTGCACGCCGCGTGCGCGCTTCGTCGTATGCAAGGACTGTTATATTTTCGGTCGTTTACAAAATCATAACGATTGTATTAGCTTACACAATTTTTAACATATCTAGAAAGAAGTGAATTTATTAATATATGTTAATAAGTAAGGCAGGCGACAGACGCGACTCGACCGACTCAGCATTACTCAGAACAACAATCCTCCTCTGACTCGATTACCTATTTGATCGAGAAGAGTGTTAACAGCACGCAGTTAATTGGTGAATTGAACCTCAGTTGTTGATGGTGAACCCCATTCAATTTGGCTAAAATTTAGACCGAGTGCAACATTCAGTTGTTTTTCAAAATTATAATTCGTCGCAGGAACTCCGCAACCCTTCTTGTTGTAAACAGTATAATTTGTTTACCGTTCATCATCCGAAGCAGGTACTCTCAGTGAATGGTAGTACGCGACAGCCATCTTAGTTTCCAGAAAGTCTGGAAATCTTACAACCAAAAACAAGATAGATTTCTCTAGACAAGCTACATTTTGCTTTTAACACTAATCAACAACTGACAGGAATGAGAGCAAGATAGTGTTTCTGATTATTTCAAAAGTTCCCGTCTGTCTGTCCGTGGACTTGTTTAGACTTGAGTTGTAAAGAAGATTAATTATTAGGTATAGATACACCGGAAATAATTATTTCATCATATCATTACACATTTCATAGCGTTTAAACATCTAGGTGAAAAGACATATTTATGCCCTATATTATAGGCTAGTGTAGTTTAGTAGATATTGATAGTAGTTTAAGTGCTGCCCTTATACTGGGTATATAATATCTCTCAACCCACTTGTCCGTCTATCGCAATAAGGCCAAACTTAAGATTACAACTTGGTTCAGCTGATCGCTTCGTAGCATCGAACATTCATAGCCATTCACGCAGTTATGTCATGCAACAAACAAGGAGTGTTTGCTGAGACAGGCTCACCAACTAACCAGTAAACGATGTCCGCTGTGTCATCGCTCCGTCATGCTTGCGGCTCACTGATCGACCTGGTCAACAGGCTGTCAATCTTAAATTGGTCTTCAAACCCAAGCATTCCTTCTGACAGTAAATTCTATGTTGTGAGTCATAGTAGATTGTTCAAATATCAATGTTTCAGTGTAAATCGGTGTTTATTAATAATATATTATATATTATCATAAATATTCGGTAATATATTATAATAGCTATGAAGAGGCGATTCAGTAACAGTGACTGAGGCTAGCTGTAGCCAGTCCGTGGGAATGAGACACGAAGAGATTTGTTCAGAAGTTAAGCAACATATATATTATCAAGATAGTTGGATGTGCTACTCTAATTTCTTCTTTTGTATATATATTTATTGCAAAGAATGAGAAATAATAGAAAGCAGACAGTGAATTGTCAAGAGTCAATAGTCGCTGTTACAAAACCCGCTAGGAATTTGACGCAGAGCATATGCTCAACCTCGGCTATGACAAGTGAAGCCAGTCAACTACAGATTGGACAATCATAGTAATATGCTGGGCAAGCATATTCACTCAATTTATTATAATATTTTGAGTGTCTTCGTTGTAATGAATATAATGTCTGTCAATTAGATTCGAATTGTTTGGCAAATTAATTTATTATGATAGTCTTGATTGTACTGGGTTAGTGTCGTCTGGAAGAGAAATGGTCGATTGGAAATGCTAGCACAACTATAATGAGCAACGTAGCACAATGTTAGGGACTGCGTCATGCGCGCACGTGGTACAGCAACGAGTTACGTGGCAACGTGTCTCCGTGCGGTGCACCTGACCGACTACGTTACTGTAACGTTGCTTATCATACCGAACGTTATGAACAGTACACCTGAAAGTAACGCATCGCAAAAGGTTTCAGATAACAATATGTAAAGAATATCATATTATTATAGTCACTTCATTTGTCAATATATTCGATTTGTGTTAAATGTGCAGAGTTAGTAGACAGTGTATAATAAATGTTACGACATATAGGTAAAACGCCGAGGCTGTTGCGACGAACATACTAAATGTCAATCAATGTTAATGTACCAAGTATAAAGTGTAGAAAGCACGTTATGTTATATTATACATAGTTTATGTAATCGGATAGCACACGGGTCCTGTTTTTGAACTTGTGAAGGAAGCTGCAACGCGGCAATCACTGATCAACTCGCCACAAACAGTGCGAACACCCAGTACGTTGACCTACGACACAGAAGCAATCCTTGCTGGCGCCAACAGCACGGCAATTTTCTGCCTCTCGAACAGCCAGCCAGCATGGTAGACTAGTTTGCAGCTCTACTCATTTCTCGATTGTTAAGAAAGAGAAAAGAGAGACAAACTAGATCGTTTTCTTCTAACGGGAAAACTAACCACCTATTGCTTCTGGGGCTTACACTAATCCTTTGATAAAGTCTTAAAAATGTCTGAACAACTATAAACTATAAATAAATCGATATAAAATATTCTAGCAAGTTTTAGAAAATATTCAGCCATTGTCAAGGTCTTAATCAATTTTACAAAATAACTCTCAACGCTTGCAATCCAAATGCCAGTCGTTTCTCCTATCTGGTCCATCTTCTTTACAACTTTTAGATTTGTCTTAGCTGTTTGACCTTCAAAATTGTGTCCACTTAATCCTCTCTTGTCTTGTTTGACTCAGCTGGCTCTTCAGCCACATAGACTTGAGGATCTCAGCAATGTCAGATAATCTGAAATAATGTAGTGTCAAGGTAAAACAAATAACACTTGAAGTCCAAATAGACCTTTCGCCGCGCTGCATAATAAATAGAGCTAGATCTAGTCTCCCCATCAGACTCTTTGAGAATAAGCTTCCAAAGACACACATTGTATAAATGACCAGGCATCATTAAGATTTTATTGAGTGTTATAAAAACACGTTAGCAGCTCGTAGCGCTACATCTAAAACTCGGTGTTCGCACACATCAGTTGTGTTGCAGTAACGGTGTGATGTGAAGTTGTGACTAAATCTCATTTACATTATGTATGTCTGTTTAATCATAGCAAATAATAAATGTCTAGTAAATTCCCGCATTTAGAAATCAGTATCTCAATTTACAGAGATATGACACTATCTCCAGCTTAGACTCCTCGCGCTTCAGAACGTACGTCGTAGATTAGAAATATGGTGTAAATGAGTCTTGGTCGATTGTTAACTATATACTTTTATCAAATTTATTATACGTTCACATTTGAGACAAGCGCGCCCATCGTTCGGTAGCCGTGTGATCTTCAACTAGTCCCGCAATCTCTATTCTTGTCTGCTTTAAATATTGCTGCGTTGTTGCGCACTGATGTCACAAGTGGAATGTTACATAATGAGATGGTGTCGTCTCCGGCTCAACTCTGTACCCTCAACACATGGAAGGCTAAATAATTGATGGTCACTTATATCCGGGCAAGCAGGAATGAGATCGTAACGCGCCGGCAAGTGTTGAGGGCACAGATGTCTGACTCGTCCTGGCAGCGTTCGCGTGTAAAGGATCGTAAGACCTGTGTGGTCGACTCTCATACAAGAAACAGAATAGTGGTAAATTGTGAATTACTCAAGTTGGCCAAAATTGTAGTTACGCCAGTTAAAATAGGCGTATTATAATTTTCGCTCAGTATTATTAGTTGATATTTCGTAGTGTATGTATACAGAGGCGGCTAACACGGGCCCGGTGCAAGCAGAAAGATTAATTTCTCAACCATCACACTTCGTAAAACATTCTCAAATTAATATTATGTTAACGAAACGAAAACTATGAAATTATCGTAGATAGTAAAACCACATAGATTTCACAGGAGAAATCACAATTGTCTATTTACTTGAGTACTACTAAATATCAATCTCGTAGTTAGGAAGGAGTTGGAAAATTTTAAATTTATTAAGAAGTCTGATGTCCGGTATGACAGACTATATGTAATATGGTCTTTAGGAAACAACTGTAATCAGTAATTTTATCTGTAAATTAAATTGAATTTAATTTAAGATTTATAGTTAGGTGATATCTGCAAACTTTTAGCAGTGTGTGGTATATCGAAAAATATGTTCTTTTATTTAAGGTTACTTGATATGTTTTGCTTGGATTGTTTCGGCTGAGGAACGAGCGAGGCCGTTGAGTTTGCATGAATTCCGAAACGTTCGATGGGACCCCGCTGTATATGTTGCGGATTTAATAACAATGTGCCAGTTTTAATTCTTGATAGAAGCCTTTACGCGTGTTATTGCGCTTAACATTCTGGTATATAGTCATCGCAGCTGAAACTTAATGTTAATATAAGGTGTAGGGCTTGTCACGCGGCCTCCCGCGCATGTGCCACGCTGTCCGCCGCCGCCGCGCGCCGGGAACACAAGTGTGGCAGGCACACACTCCTATACACTAACTTGTAGCTATAATTTTCCTGTTCACCGGCCCCCTCTCCGTCCAGGTCAAAGCGTGTTCATATATTTGGATATAAATCACAAATTTCAATTTGAATATCGTATATACTAGCATCGGTAAAATCTTTACATTTATTTTATATGAAATATTCACTCATGATTGGCGTTTTTACAAGATATTATAATTATAATACACGATACGAATTCATTTTTCAAAATTGTTTGACGTGGGTACAATCTTGGATATCGAGTTGATTTGGTCGCATATAACATAATTATATAAACAATAAATCGGGTTACGCTAGCTACGAGCTTATCTTATTATTTCAATTTTAAATAATATGAAATAACTTCTTGTACTTTCATCACGTAACGTAAGTTAAATTGGAGCGAATTCTCTAGTTATTTAATTACATTATCCTCTTACAATACATAAAATTTAAGGATTTATAATATTAAGAGCTTTTCGACTAGTATACTTACAAAAAAATGATGATGAGATCTTATGAAATATTCTGAATTTTTCGCGATAATTTATTATATTTAATATCCATCCAGTATTATTAGATAAATAGGTTTAATGGTGAAAACTTGCCATGTTCTAGCTCCTATAGTTAATGTTACATAGGTTCAGTAATTGGCCAACAGATAATTCTTAATTAGTACAAATTACAGAAAAAAATTTTTTTGATTTGTCTCGGTCCCATCGCTCGTGAAATAAGTTTATATATCATTTAAGTATACGCGTAGGTCGTTGTTTTGATAAACATTTGGTAACCTGTATAAACACTAAATTCTAAATTTTAAGTGTTTCGTCGAAACAACGTCTCAACGAAAGAACTTATCATTGCTCCCTTGTCATGCCATTGGCACTACATCCACCTAGAGTTAATATCGAATTAAATTTGGAAACGTTTGTTATATTGTTGTAATCTAGGGTGGTATAATATATATTATGATTTTATCGAAGTTGATAAATATTCCTAATGACGGAATGGTTTAAATTTCGTCAAAATTGTACTCTAAAATGATATCTAGCCTGTCATTTATCGACTTTGATAAAAGAGCATGGATTGTTATCGTGACTTGAGTATATTAAAATTTATATCCTCTATTGGGATAATAATAACTTGGAAATATTAAAACCAATGGTGCAATGTTAAGTGCTAATAAGATCGAGGAAGACATCACTGGATGGTCTGCTGAAATTCGTAATTTTAATGAATTTCGGTCCGGGTAAACATTTCTATGATTCGCATTCATGAGTCTGTTTCGGAGTTCATCAAGCGTACGTGCGAAAATATTTGATAAATGTAACGAGAGATTCCATAACATAGTCCTGATAAGTCGAAATATGTTAGTTTATAAAACACGGTTTTAATTTTTTAAATTGAGTTAGAGAAAATGTGAATGTAAAACCAATGTGTGATAATATTATCGTGGGCGACCAACATATTTAGACATGACGGTTAGCGTGAGAGAAATTGATAATGACTTAGAAAATTGTGTTTAGATTAATTCAAAATGTGTGTGATTTGATGGCACACCGTCATGTTTATTATGTGTTGAATACTTCAATACATATTAGCGATGACACAAAAGGAAGGCAACCTAAAAAGTTTGAAAACTTTGAAATTTACAATCACTGGCGATAAGTTCAGCATAGAGAAAGCACTCACCGTTTTGCTGCCTCCCGATCCATTCCATCAGTCGAGAGCTCCTTCTGTCATCGCTAATACATGACGAGGAGAGTCCACGATACGTCGGCACAACTACGTCATTAATGGCGTGATCTACCAACTGGGATACATACACTGTACATTGTACACGTCATTTTTTAAAACTCTCGATTATCTCGCCTGAATGTGCATATATTTGAAGGCACTGCGGCCAGTGATCATTTTAATTTATATGTGGTGGTTGTTTACTGCATCTACATGCGAAGCGAAGGCTCATCGGTATAGGTAATACGGATAAAAACTGTATTAATCATTAATCGCGGCCATCATTTTATCGATGGCTAAGTTTACATATTAATATGAAACAGAGAAATGTTTCTAAATGATGCAAAGTAAAATAATCTTTCTGATAACTTTGTCGAAGGCTTTATTGGATCATAGACCTTATTGTATCTTTGGGGATGTATGAAAACTTTATAGCAATATCCATAGCAACAGCAGTGTGATGAGGTCCTATGATCTTCAACATACCTACTTCGCTTGTCAATATTTGTGACCTATTGACGAATAAAAACGCCTGCACTTGTACCTACCTATTTCAAGGAAACTCTTGTTAGAATCCTCTAGACCCCGAAGCGTTCAAATTCACCCACACTAGCCGAAAACAACATACCCATGAAGTATTTTGAAGATCAGTCATATCAGACAATAAGGTCTACGTGTCCAAACTCTTCGACATAATACTACATTGCTAACAAATACCCGTTTCGTATAATTCCATGGTATGTCTGGAGCTTTTTCCAATTTTTGTACTTAAGTTGTAACATGGCAGTGCTAAGCTGTACTGTAAGAATGATTTTCTTTTTCGTATAAGTTGTGAATCCAAATTGTATAAATGACTAAATAAAACGAACATTAGTGTTTTATTTCTGAAACCATAGATCTTATATATATATCCATAGATTAAATCAGATCATCAGTGGGCAGGAATAACGAGGAGACAATATGTCTAAGCAACATTATTAGGACAGAGTGGACGCAAGAAACATAACACTAAGGAATTAAGTATTAACCAAAATAAACCTACCAAGACTAAATTTGGAGGAATTGCCGCACTGTGTGCCACACATGTCTTCCAGGTTGCCTTAGTAGGCCTGTGGATAGGTGAACTGCATCTATCTTAGCGAATTTCCACCGTGTCTCGGAAAGCACGTAAAGCTGTTGCTGCCGGCTTTCATTTGTAAATCTTTCTTGTGAGTCGTTAGAGTTTCTTGCTCATTCTTCTCCATAGATATCTACGCTTTGGAATGAGCACCTACGGTACTTTCACAGTTTTAATGTCTTGTGACTGGGACTGAAGCATCATAACTATTTTTGTATTTGTCTTATTTTATGTCTTTTGACAATTCAAAAGTGCCTGTAATTGGCCTAGTTGAAATAAACGATTTGATTTGTAGTAAACATAGACAGATTTTGAGTGGCTATTAAAACGAATCGCGGCGCCGCGCTGTGTCTCGCTGCGTTGCAAAAGGTGTATCTTTTCGTGTAGGAAATAGAGTTAGATTTTGAGTAGCTCTATTGAAATGTGCGCGCAGCGTCACGTCTAGGTCTGAGCTGACCCTAACGCTTGCCACGCGATGACGCGACGTCAACTTAAGGCGCAGGCCATCATAGAAGAAGCGTAAAACGAGGACGAGTCGCGGACAGGTGCAGATGTACTAGCGTTGCGCCCACGAGGTGTCTCTTCTATATGTTTTGCGTCGCGACGCTTCGTTACATTTTGTATGAAAGGTACGCTGTGGAGACAAATGTCTCCGCCCCGCCTGCGTCTTACGTCTTTTATGTGTGGCCTGCACCTTAGAGAGACGCCAACGCTCGTACAACACCAGTGGGATAGCGACCTTACTGTTAGTCAAAATCTCCTACCAAGCAATCCTAGTTCTCAATAAGTAATTGAGTTTTGGAAGTCAGATAGGCAGTCGCTCCATGTAAAGGTGAGGTGAAAAGTTGTGTGTTGCGCTCGGCAGCAAAGTTATTCTGCGTATCGTATCTTTGAAAACTTCGCTACGCTCCAGAATTCTATATTTAAACCGCTTGCTTCGCTTGCTGTTCAATCCTAGAATCCTTCGCTTGCTCAGTTTGAATTCGCGCCAAAAAAACAACATTGCAGCCTTGCATAACATTTTTTTTTTAGCTCATCGAATGAGTCCTGTCAGACTCTTACTGACTAAAATCCACGGTGTCCTTCAATAGCCCTTTACGTTCCGGGGTCACGGTAATTCGTTAGTCCCGCGACCCCGGCAGTCTTTGGCCCTCTATAGAAGGGCCCCGTCATAATGCTGACACTCTTTGAGGCGCGCGTGGATCACAACGCGCCGTCGACCCGGGCATGGTCACCTATCGCCTGCGTGAGGACACGGCGATGCTCTGCCCAAGCGGGGCAGTCCTGCACCATATGCTCCACCGTGTCCTCCGGGCGATCCACGGAGTGGTGACACCCAGGCGTTTCCTCCTTCCTCATCAGACACAGGTACCTCCCGAAACTTCCGTGTCCGTTTAGGACCTGCGTCATTTTTTTTATTTTTTTTTTATGTGAGATGGGTTTTCTCTTGACCTTAGTCTAGGTCAGGAATGACTAAGACAAGGTCGACGGTGGAGCGAGCTTACCCAGAAGAAGCCTGCTAGAAGTCATGCGGTAGGCCAGGACGCCGTGACGCCTATCCAGCCACTCCTCAAAGAAGGGTCTTACCGCCGCGATTGCGGCGTGCCCGACCGAGGCATAGCTAGCGTTATGTTCGGCAATTGCCCACGGGAACAATATACCGGATAAAAAGCATCCTACGTCCAGGTATAGCCACTTATCCAGGTTATAAAACAATCTGCTAGCCAAATTGTATCAAAATCCATTCATCCGTTCACATTTCCTATAATAGTAGTAAGTTTAGAATGTTCAGGAGGATCCAGAATGTAACAAAAGACCGAAAGAAGCACCTCGCTCAAATTATGTTAGTTTCTCAGGTTACTACGTAAGGTATTTTTTTATGTTTGTGATAATGCAGATACACACCCTTAGGGGTGCCAACGCCCATGGGCATAATATAGATGCATTAAAGTGAATCTTCCTCTTCATTAAAAATGAACTTTAACTAACTATTAAGCTGTCAATAGTTGGTGGGAGGTCGGCAATTGGGTACTTTACCCTATAACTATTTATGTATGAGCTCCTTAAATATTTGATTATGTTTTAGGGTTCCGAATACAAATGATAAAACGGGGCCCTATTACTAAGACTACGCTGTCCGTTTGTCTGTCTGTCACCAGACTGTATATCATAAACCGTGATAGTTAGACAGTTGTTTTAATAGATGATGTAAAAAAACTTTTTTTGTGTTATTTTTTTTTAAATTCGTTTTTGCCATCGACATCCGAAAGAAAACTCTTTTTGAAGGAGAAGAAAAGGACATATTACCAAAGGTAAACGGGCATTTTGTTGAGACCTGTGTCCCACCAGCGCGACCACTAACGAAACTAGTCCAAGTGGTTCAAAGACCATGAATAAAATAATGAATAACCCAATGAGATGAGTCGCATTACTCATAGGTTTGGTTTTTTTTTAACAAATCTATGATTACCCTAAAGCAACGGATTTTCTCATACAAATACGTTTTGCATTGAGCCACATAACTTTTTTCTCCCATGCATTTCGATCAAAATAAATCCATTTATTTCAATGTTAACCCAAAATACTTAACACAAACCTCATTTCAATAATAGTCGCATACCATACCGGGTATACCATACAAATGCGCAATTAACAGTACTACTACGTCCATGAGGATCTAGCATTCGCCATTAGCATCTACCGGGTCCAAATAAAACTATAATGTCCATGTTGCTACATAAAAATACAAATGTCCTGCAAAATAAACTTCGTGTAATAAAATAACCATTTATTCTTTCCGTCACATTAAAAATAAAACAAGGCAATATATTACAATAGTTACATGGCTTTTTAAGCAGACCTAATTGTTTCTAATGAGTTTCTGACAACCGCAACAGCGTAAATCGTCACTACCCAATAGATGGACCTCTTTTTCGTTTTTCGAGGCTCGACCAGTAGCAATTATAAAAACTCACTTCCATTTCCTGAAAAGGCCTACAAAGGCGCTTTTAAAAAAGATTAGAAAGAAGTGGGAGGTCTGTGCCCAACACTGGCAATACAGGCCCTATAGCCAAATGGCAAGCGACATTCGCTAACGTTCAGCAGTCGCTAATACATTTTCAACTTTATACCCCATCGCATAAAGTTGAAAATCTATCAAAGATTACAGATCGTTTTCGTTTGTTTCGTTCGCTATCGCTCAGCAGTCTTTACTAGATTTTCAACTTTATGCGATGGGGTATAAAGTTGAAAATGTATTAGCGACTGCTGAACGTTAACGATTGTCGCTTGCCGTTTGGCTACAGGCTCAGGTTTATTATGTTTAGTGTGCGTTTCGCAGTGACAACCACGCTGCGCTGCAGTTTAGCCGTTCATATAGTCCATGGCAAAATATAATATACAGAATGATAATGTTTACATTGTGAACAACAAAGCTATCGAACGACTGCACGAAAACGGATAGAAATAATTGGAGGACTAATAGATGCTATCTCTTTTCACATAACAGCAACGTTAACAAATATAATAGCCTTTGAAAAACTCATTTATGTTCTCCCCTTGGGTAGTTCGAATACATAGATCAGGTGGCCAACCATGACGTCTTAGTGCTAGTAGTTAGGTTGTGGGATAGAGACAGAGCTATACAAGTCGTCTAGCTCCATCTCGTTCCCTGAGAGGAACCACGCACGCTTTAAGACTTCACGTTAGGCCACCAGATGCACCACGTGATTCCAGTCATGAACCTCCTTAACTGCATTTTCAATTTCCTTCTCCAGTTTAAACAAAATAATTATATTACTAACATACATTTATCTCCGTGACACTATACTACAATACTACATGATATTTAGTTAAGTTAATATTTAGTTGGAATTGACTAATGGGCATTGTTCATTTTTTTCAATATGTTGTAATTGAAAAACCATTTCTAGGAATAGCGTTACTAATCATTAGTAACCAATCAAAAATGAAAAATGTTCATATTTGATTGATATTTTTAATAAAATACGCTTGACCTTCCTTGCTCTTCAAGTGACGTTATTATTGGCTGTAACGTTTTGTATCGTTGCCTCAGACAATAAAAAGTAAGTGGCAAGTATTTTCAACAATCTGTCAAGTGTCAAATTAAAAATGTCAAAAATGTAAACAAATAATAATGTTTAGTTTTTTATATATTTTATGATTATTTCTGCAACATGCCTCATAATCTCTTTATAAGATTTGCGAGAAAAGTGATGCCGTGATGTAGGCGTGTAATATTGCAAGGTTTATAAAATGTACCTACTGTTGCGAAGATCATTTTGATGTAAGTAAGATATCAAAGCTTTAGATACCTTTGTATATTCATTAAGTTAATGCTAAAGTATTGCTCAGGAAAACGAACAATAATGTCACCTCGTCGACGACTTTCCGTTTTAAAAAACAAAAATAAAAACCGATTTCAAAAATTTATTGTATTTTTATAGTAGGGGAGGAGGATTCTAATTTGCAGTTACTCGAGCATCATGGCGACCTATTGGATTTGAAAGAATATGTTCTAAAAAGAAAAAAGTTTCTGACAAGTTTTCTATTTTAGTGGGGGGGAGGGCGTGTAAACAGTTTTAAAACTGTAAAAAAAAACAGTTGTACAGAAGTACTCGAGCGCGTCAGCTATTTACAGTGTAAACGCGCTTTTCTATTTCTGATAAGCAATACATATTAATCGGACGATTAACTCGAGGGGGCTGTCCGTGGCAAGCGGTTGAAAATCCAAAAAAAAAGTTAATCAAGCGCGTCAGATATTCGAAGTGTATGTAAAGTAGACCTTAAAAAGTGTCGTATTAAAATGTCTGACGATTTGGATGTGGCACAAAGTAATAATTCATATTTCTATTGGTAAAAAAAACGTAATCTTGAAATACTCGAGCGCGTTCCATTTTTTTTTAATTGAAACTAACACTGTAAAAATCATACTCACTAATAATCTGACGTTTTCCATGGGGCGATGTCGGTAGACTCGCGGAGAAAAGGTGAACTACCTGTTAGTTCGCAAGTATCGGTCGTGATTTAATGTCCGCCATCTTCAATGTACATAATCATATACAATTTTTTGAACGTAATTAATCTACCTTTTCGTAATCTGACTCGCTCAAGTATTTCTGTGGATCGATTTTTTTTACTAATCTGGCGGGTTCTCCCACACAACCAATGGTGGGGACCATATGAAGGGTTGATACTTGGTACAGGTACATTAAAGGGTGCAAGATTTCTCCTTTATGATAATCTGATGCGCTGGAGTCACATTAAAATTCCCTCCCTGGGCTCCCCGACTAAGGATTTTAACTGACGTCTACTATCAGGAGAAAGTGACGTTGTGTTGTCAGGCAGTTTTTTAAATTATTCACTGGTGAGGCAACGGCACAACTTTTTGGTCAATGGTGACGTCAGCTACCTCAAAAATTAAAATATTAAAAATAAAAAAAATATTGAGCCAATCATAAAAATATTCAAATTAGTTTCTCAAAATGCTCTAAATTTGCAGAAAATAAAATAAAATCGAATGTTTGAAAAATTAAGACAATCCCCATTGGCTATGGATTATAATAATAAAAAACGTTTTAGTGATGAATTATTTTAGACTGTGCCGGGCCCGAGGCTTGGCCGAAACGGGGCACAGACGAGACATGGATTCAAAACTTCAACATGACGCGCCGCCACCGCGCCGCAATACTATGTATACCATCGATACCGCGTCGCCCCCGCCCCGCTACTGCGCCGCCGCCGCCGAAAATGAAACAATAGCGAATGGCGGTGCGGCGGCGGCGTGGTGGCGGCGCCGTATACACATAAAAGCGGCGCGGTGGCAGCGCGGCGGCGTCGTCGTTAACATTAGCACTTAAGCAGTTCATGCTACATCATGTGGCGTACGTGTTCTGAGTATAGGACGCAGACGCTCGGTGTAGCGTGCTCTATTAAAAAAAATCTAAAGTTTTGGATCCCTGTCCCGGCTCAGGACTGGCTTCTGCCCGGCCCAGTCCAGTATAATTAATCCTCTAAGTAAGAAACCGTCAGTCTCGTAATATGAGCTAGCAAAATCTATTTTATCATAGTGACTTTTAAAAATTGAAGCACAGCGTGGAAATATGAAAATAGTATAAAAAAACTTGCAATTTGCTGTTTATTGAAATGTACTTGAATCGTAAATCTGAAGTTTTAAATTTTTATATTTGTTCTTCTCAGATGTGATGCCATGAAAAAGCTAAATTCGTGGCATCTACGCACATAATGCAACGAATTTAGCGTTTTTGTGGCATCATGCGATTTTGTGTGTCAGAGGTGTTAAAACAAAATAGAAGCAAGCGATCGAAACGAACCTTGTAAATCTTTGCTTATACCTGAAATACGCTATTAATGTATGTGTGCTTGTATGTAAAAACATTAACAGTGGGAGCTTCTACAGACAATCGCGAATAGAACAAATGACAGTAACGGTCAGTTCACACCAAGACGCGACGCGGCGCGACGTGACGCAACGATACTTCAATTGTGTCTCTTTTCTTGTAGTAAATAAAGTCACATTTTGAGTCGCTATTGAAACGCAGCGCGGCGCCGTTATGCGTTGCGAAAGGTGTATCTTTTCGTCTAAGAAATAGAGTTAGATTTTGAGTAGCTCTATTGAAATGTGCGCGCAGCGTCACGTCTCGGACTGAGGTGACCCTATGTGTGCAATTGCAGTGGGACAGCAGTACAGGGAAACGCAAACACATACATAGTTTTTGACTAAGGTGCACCAAGTGCGAGCGGGCGGGTGAGCGGAAATCTAGATGTTTCGTGACCCGCCACCAGCCCCCGCTGCCCGCCCCGCGCCACTGTTATTGCACACTAACACAAGTAAACGCCATAATTCATTTGTTTTCCACACAGCTGAATTGCAAGATTTATACTTTAAATAATTAGGTGTATCAACAAACTATTGTATCATAATTACGTAAATAGACATAATCCTGTATTATGTTTTATTGATAACCTGCACTTGAAAAGTATATAATCAATTACAATACGAAATTTAAGATAGTTATTACATTTTCTACAAACGATTAAATACTTTGTGTTGTTGAAAAACTAAAGTCCCATTTAGACAATGCAAGTTTGACTACACTGCGTTATTTATTTGATCAACTGAATTCATTGTCCATAAATTCCGCAAAGTTACGCAACTGTCATGCAATTTCTTGCATCGTCTAAATGGGGCATAAAGGCCTATCCGCACACAACAGTGCCGACACGTTCCGTACCGTACCGTGATCAGTGCCGTATCGATCAGTGTCAGTGAATTAAGATAATATGGTACCATACATTTTGTACGACGCTATCCGTACTCATCAGAGTCAGTGCCGGTCAATGATGTTCGTTCACTCGTATTATGAATAGCACGTCACGGTACGGAACGTGTCGACACTGTTGTGTGCGGATAGGCCTTAAATGTCACTATATTGACTAAATCGGTAGCATTTGCAAATATGTTGATTTGCGAGCCAATAGACATGATGATAATTATATTGGGGCGAAGTATCTACCTATACCGTTTCCAAAAAAATCATGTTTCTGAAGAAAGGTCTTGTTAATTTATTATAAACATTTTAATTATAAATTCAAATATTTGCGCCAAGGCGCTTGCTTGCGTCATTCTAAAAGAATTTAATAGAAGTACGTCATTGACCTTTAGGAGGCGTTTCACGTTACATGGTGGTTGGCTGTATTTTCTGATTTTATTTCGACCTAAATTTAAAGAATTTCAAAGTGATTATTTAATTTAATCATCATGCCTATTATTAAATTAAGTATTTGATTTCAGCTATAAAAAACAAATTTCAAACTCTTCACCTAAGTGAGGTACACTCACTCGTAAGACATGTTCGAATCATTCAGTAGGCGATTGCTAAAATCAAATAAAGTTGGTTCATTAATAAATTATATATTTCTTTACTTTTGATTCATTTTGTGACTTCAAGTGAAAGATATACGGAATGAAAATAAAAAGTGAACGGTGATAAGGATAATTACAATAAAATTTACTAAGCCAAGTCGTTTTATAATTCCTATCAATGGCCGCTTACATGATATCTTTAACCAGTATAAAAGGTGCCGCAATGTCACATAACTGTCGTGTCCGTTATAAGGCGGAGCGGTAAGGACGAAGCTCGAAGGCGGCTGCCAGCGCCAGGTGGTCGGATCCGTACACATGGTTGGGCAGGCGGCCTAGGACTTCGCACTCCGCTTCAGTTGGCAACCGTAGACGTTCCACCAGTCTTAAAGGACTGCAGCAACTAAAATTACACCCAAAAACAGGTAAAACAAGGCAGCTAGTGAGTAGGTAAAATCCGGAACATGGATATTCGGCGAAGAACCAGTCACCGACATAGCTCGTAAAATTTGCAAGGTGAAGTGGCAATGGACAGGCCACATCGCTCGTAGAACCGACAACCGATGGGGAAGAAAAGTTCTCTCATGGCGACCACGGACCGGAAAACGCAACGTAGGCAGGCCTCCCACTAGGTGGACCGACGACATCGTGAGGGTCGCTTGCAACCGATGGATGCAAGTGGCGAATTGTCGTTCGGCGTGGCGGTCTAAGGGGGAGGCCTGCCTACGTTGGTTAGGCTGATGATGATGAGTGAGTATAATAGCATAATGTTCACTTATGATGGCGTACAACCAGCTGACAGTCAAGCCAGTGACAAAATAAGCTTGTAATTGTAGTTCAAAGATGTTTGGGGTTGCCCCAACGCGCTGCTAGTAGCGTTCGCTGTATTTTACTTGATACTTTGATAAAAATAGTGTTATTGTAAATAGAAAAAATATTTGACTTATGGACTCATATCCCCATGAGAAGGCAATGGCTCGGCGCGTCAGACACGTGATGACGGTCACGATACTCTCGCGGTTCACGACATCCGTGAAAAGCTAGCGTTACATACTACAAATGCTGCCGCTCATTTGAAACTTTTTGTCATGGTGACTTTAAGTAGCAGTAACTTTGTCGCGGTAACATAATTCGCGGTGACTTTATGTCACGGTGACCGTGTCGCGATGACATTACGTCGCGGTGACTATGTCACGGTGACTATGTCGCAGTGACTATGTCGCGGGGACTTTAAGTCGGGGTGACTTTGAGTAGCGGTGTATTTATGTCGCGGTGACTTTATGTCGCGGTGAAACTTTGCAACCTAGTCTAATGTACCGTTCACTAAAAATTATTTGTCACCATAATCAGCACACTGCCATAATCTTAATAGCACTTACCTAAAATAAATATAGTCGACGGTGACCCAGTAGTCCTGGAAGGTGGTGGCGCCGCAGCGACTGTCATACACGGAGCCAAGCTTCAGCGAATGGTGGAGGTCGGAGCTGTTGAACATGGCGCTGAACTGATCCGGTGGTGCAGCCGCCTGCCCGCACGACTCCGGCCCGTTCTCGCAGTAATCAGAGTTGTATATCTGAGAACACACACATTTAAATGAAGAGTTATGTCTACCTACTGCTTGTTGTCATTGTGGATTGTTTTGTGCATGTTATTAGTGTTTCATCGATTGAACAAAAGGCTGCACTTGCGAGTCCTATTATGACTGCCGTCACTAATGTGTAGCTCACCTTAATGTGTGTAAAGTTTGTGTCGCGGCCCTGTTGTCTGTTCAGGATCACTGACAGGTGCTGACAGTTATCTGTAACACCTATCCGCCTCCAGTCAGATCCGTCCCGGAAAGGGCTTGCACTGTAAATTCATTCGCATTTATAGTAGTCATTTTTTTAAATATCTATTGATAAATTAGTTATATACTAACTTAATTTTGACAATTAATTTATTTTTTACAACCATTTAATAATTTGTTTTACAAATAATTTGTGCATTTTTAAACCATCCCAGACGAAGCGATTTATTACGGCGGTTAAGAAACGTGACAATATTCAGTAAAGGCGTAACATTACTTGTAGCTGTTTTTAACGTTGTCTGTCAGGCTAAAAATGTCTCTTGTGATTTCAGAAAAAAATGAAAATGAGCCAAGTGCATGCCGAAACTATAAGGAGGGTTCCTTTTTTACTACGGAACCCCAAAAATTTTGTATTATGTTTAGTAAAATATTGTTAGTATTATTTTTTTGTTTTTCCCGCACAACCTTACCAGCACGCGTAGCATGACCACCGTAGAAACGAGTTATATCGACGGGAGAATCGACAAAATGACAGATTGAAGAAAGATTTCTATCGTCCTAAGCATGGCGATGTTTGACACGAAGAAAAGAAATGTTTCTTCTCTACGATAGAAAGAAGTCTACAACGTCGAGCATGGCGACAATTTTTTCTCTACTTTTGACACTTGGGGGAAGACACATTTCTTCTGAGAAACTTGTCTACATCAAATCAGACCTAGATTCTTTTTATAATATTCTTGGTTATTATCGACTTAAATTTGTTTTAATAACAAGTAAGGGTACTCCCAACTTAATCGCTTTAGTTTTTTAGCCATAAAGAATAAAAAAGGCTGAATGAAACTTGTTAGGAAATTGCATCAAATTTTTTTTAATACGAGTTCCATGAAAAATTATAAAATGAGAAACTTTCAGTGAAATAATGCAGACAGCTAATCTTTCCAATGTTTTATTACTAGACAAAAAAGTTCTAATTCAAGAATCTACGTATCATCAGTCATAGACATGCAGCATGGACGCAACATTATCTGCCTAAAATTGAGATAATCATAATTTATCCTATAATAATTACCTGTCTCCTATAACACATAGATAATGTTCTACACTTGTTTTTTTCTCTTTCTAGAAAGTATGTTAATTTTATTTGACATTTGGCTAGGAAAGACTTGTGTCCATACTGTGTGTCTATGGTGTGGATACTTTTTTCGTTTTGTTGTCGCTTTGATTTATGTGCAAAAGTTTTTTTTTTAATTGCAAATGAATGCACATATTACAAGAATTATGGATAATTCTGTCTGATTCCAATAAATCATTTTAATTATATTGAAAACTTGAGAATTTTACACGTTTTTTTGGTTAACTAAACGTTTTAGTTCATTCACAGTTCAGTCATTCGCCGTTGGTATGGAAAGAAAACTTATGTCTTGTCTTCATAGAAACGCGACCTGCAGGTCGCGCCATGCTCGGGCAGAAGACATATGAAGTGGGATAGAAAGAGCTTTGTCTTTTCTTGGTATACACATATTGCACTAAAAAAATATAATATAGTAACTACCTCCACTTAGTTAATCGTTCGCGTTAGCAATTCTGGCAGGTGCCTTCTTGCTTTTGACTTCACAACATATTTTAATTACTTAATTAAAAAAAAAAACATAATTATACATACCTAACATGACCTCTATCTAATAATTTTATAACAGCGCTGTCCGGTGTGGAGTTTAGATCGCCCGTCAGTATTATAGGAAGGTGTCCTGATCTGAAAATAAGAGAAAATGTACTCAAAAAATGTGTGCAACAAATCATGAAGTATTTGGAGTCCGGATGAACCAAACATTGACAACTGCTGGCATTTTCATCATTGGTAAAATATGTAAATAAATTATGTTTTAATAAACGAAATATACCACCCGAGTGTTTTAAAACTCATGTTGTGTAGTAATTTGGACGCGGCACTATCGGTATCGGCCCCGACTTACGAGTCGTGGATTTAAATTCAGGCAGGCGCATTATTTTGTGTAGTTTATTTCACCACCACTGCTCTCAAAAACGGTGAAGGAAAACATCATGAGAAAACCAGCATGTCCTAGAACCAAAAATTCGAAGACATGTGACATCCACCAACCCGCACTGGGCCCGCTTGGTGGATTATGGCCTGCTCCCTCTCTCAGAGAGGAGGCCTGTGTCCCAGCAGTGGGAACATAAATATAGGCTGATGATGATGATAATGATGATACTGTCTCGTCTGGTAACCGTGACCCTGGAACGTAAAGAGCTGTTGAAGGACACCGTGGATTTTAATCAGTACAAGTCTAACAGTTCCTCCCACCCTGGGTGGGAGAACTCATAATGATGATTTTACAGCGATAAGAAAAGGGCGGTAATTTAGCCTGTATTATCGAGTCTGTATTTACATTTTTATTGCATTTATATTGGCCGGGTCAACTTCGTACCGCCTCAATATCACCTTTTAAACCTTCCCTGGACTTCCAAAAATAATTCAAAACAAAAATTTTCCAAATCGGTCCAGCCGTTTTCGAGTTTTAGCGAGACTAACGAACAGCAATTGATTTTTATAATATACTCAGCCTACAATAATAATATACAGCAGACGTCACCAAATGGCGGGCCGCAGTCCGCAACCGGGCCGCCAACCCATTTTGTGCGGACTGCGAGAACACAGGGACTTGCACTACAGAGTACGATCTTTATGATTGTATACAGGGTGTAAGGGACAGCCCTCCACAAACTTTCGGGGCTAGCTCAGTACACGAAACTGAACAATATAATCTATACATATAATAAAATAGTAGGAAAGTCAAAACTGTACATTGAATATTTTTTTAAAAGAATACTTGGAGTGTGATCTACAATCGATACCGAAGCCAGAAATATAGTTTTTAGAATTTTTGTCTGTTTATCTGTTTGTCTGTTTGTCTGTATGTATGTCCGGGATAAACTCAAAAAGTACTGGACGGATTTGAATGGTTTTTTTTTGTTGTATAGGTATTAAGTCTGGCCAACACATAGGCTATAATTTATCTTGGAAACTTGAACATCTGGTGCAGAACCGCAACGGACCAGCTAAACTATAAGAGATACAAAAGTGGTGCGATAGCAAAAGTTGTTCCACATGATGAGCATTTTCTGCTGAGAGAATAACTTTGAAGATCTGGAACACCTGATGTGGAACTCCAAGAGCCCAGCTACACTATAACAAATACAGGAATGACGTCTTTGCAAAGTTGTTCAGCCTGACGAGCACTCTCTGTTGACATATAAAAATTGAAGAGCTGGAACACCTGATGTGGAACACCAAAAGCCTAGCTAAACTATAACATATAATATAGGAATGATGTCCTAGCAAGAGTTGCTCAGCCTGATGATCACTCTCTGTTGACGTATAAAAATTGAAGATCTGGAACACCTGTTGTGGAACTCCAAGAGCCCAGCTCCACTATAACATATAAAGGAATGACGTCTTAGCAAAGTTGTTCAGCCTGATGAGCAGTCTCTGTTAACGTATAAAAATTGAAGATCTTGAACATCTGATGTGGAACACCAAGAGCCCAGCTACACTATAACATATACCGGAATGACGTCTTAGCAAAGTTGTTCACCCTGATGAGCACTGTCTGTTGACATATAAAAATTGAAGATCTGGAACACCTGATGTGGAACACCAAAAGCCCAGCTAAACTATAACATATAATATAGGAATGATGTCCATGCAAGAGTTGCTCAGCCTGATGATCACTCTCTGTTGACGTATAAAAATTGAAGATCTTGAACATCTGATGTGGAACAACAAGAGCCCAGCTACACTATAACATATACCGGAATGACGTCTTAGCAAAGTTGTTCACCCTGATGAGCACTGTCTGTTGACATATAAAAATTGAAGATCTGGAATACCTGATGTGGAACACCAAGAGCCCAGCTACACTATAACATATACAGGAATTACGTCTTTGCAAAGTTGTTCAGCCTAACGAGCACTGTCTGTTGACATATAAAAATTGAAGATCTGGAACACCTGATGTGGAACACCAAAAGCCTAGCTAAACTATAACATATAATATAGGAATGATGTCCTAGCAAGAGTTGCTCAGCCTGATGATCACTCTCTGTTGACGTATAAAAATTGAAGATCTGGAACACCTGTTGTGGAACTCCAAGAGCCCAGCTCCACTATAACATACGTGGCGTGCCTTTTAAGTTTTGTCGTTTGAAGAAAAAAAAACAAATAGAACCTTATAATACCTTTCATTGCTTTTCAAAGTATTCACCACGTAGTTTTATACACTTTTCCATTCGCTCGAACCAGTTATTGAAGCATTTATTCCACTCCAAAGTAGGGGTGTTCACTACAGCTGATTTGAAAGCACCGACTGCTTCTTCGCCGGACTGGAACCTTTGACCACGAAGAGATTTTTTAAATGTAGGAAATGTAAAGAAATCGTTAGGGCTTAGGTCAGGACTGTATGGAGAATGATCAAGAATTTCTACGTTTTCCTGCTTCAAATACTCAATTGTTTGACGACCGCTGTGGGAGCTTGCGTTGTCGTGGTGTAGGATGATGCGACGCTTGGGGTTGGACTTTCGAAGTTCCGTGATGACTTGGGGTAAGCAAACTGTGGTATACCACTCTGCATTAACTGTTCTACGACCTTCAAGTGCAATCGTCGCAACATGACCGGTTTTTGCTACGAAAGTAGCCACCATCTTCTTTGAAGTGCTTCGAGAGCGAACAACTTTCGTCGGCTAAGGCTCGTCTTGAAAGACCCAGATTGTAGATTGTTGTTTAGAATCAGGATCATAGGCATATATCCAAGATTCATCACCACTGATAATGTCGTAGACGTGATTTGACTCTCCTCGGTTGAACCTTTGAAGAGTTTTCTTACACCAACTAACGCGGGTCGCCTTATGATCATCAGATAGCAAATGCGGAATCCAACGGGAAACTAGCTTTCTCACACTAAGAGCGTCACGCAAGATCTTCTGAATAGTTGTCCCTGAAATGCTTAATACCGCCTCTATCTCCCGATATGTCACATGACGATCTTCGAATATTAGTTTTCTCACAGCAACGATGTTATCTTCAGTGAATGCGGATTTTGGACGTCCTTCACGAGATTTGTCATTAAAACTGGTATGTCCACGCTGAAATTCCAAATACCAGCGTTCGACCGTCCGCAGGCATGGGGCTTCGTCATAGAACACAGATTTTATCTCTTCGAAACATTGAAACCGCGTTAGGCCTCTTCGGAAGTTGTAGAAAATTATTGCGCGGACGTTTTCCTTGGTCAAATTCATTTTTATAGGTGACCTAACAGGTTCAAAACAACGCTGTGACTAAACTAATTGAATTTATTTTAAAATTTTCAATTGATTCGATATTCTAAATTCCAATAATTTTGAATATTGAACTGTTCCAAATTCGAAATTCGCGGCAAACATTCAAACGACAGAACTTAAAAGGCAAGCTATCGTATATATAGAGCAAGAGCCCGTGAACCCCAGACCTACGTCATTTTATAAAGGCTGAAACTTTGTCAGCGGATGCTCCCAACACTGGTAAGAACGATGGACCATTATGGAGTTTGGGTAATAGTGGCTTTGGCAGGTAAACGGTACTGAATGTGCGTAAAATGTAAGTTAACTTACGTCATAGTATAAAAGCTGATTTTTATATATAATACTCGGGTAGTAAGTAGATGATGTTTCCTCAGCAGCCAGACACTTATCATGGTGGCAACCCCTTGCCAGACACCCTTAATGTTCAAGAAATTATATAAGTTTACTTACGTCATAGTATAAAAGCTGATTTTTATATATAATACTCGGGTAGTAAGTAGATGATGTTTCCTCAGCAGCCAGACACTTATCATGGTGGCAACCCCTTGCCAGACACCATTAAAGTTCACGAAATTATAATTTAACTTACGTCATAGTATAAAAGCTGATTTTTATATATAATACTCGGGTAGTAAGTAGATGATGTTTCCTCAGCAGCCAGACACTTATCATGGTGGCAACCCCTTGCCAGACACCCTTAATGTTCAAGAAATTATATAAGTTTACTTACGTCATAGTATAAAAGCTGATTTTTATATATAATACTCGGGTAGTAAGTAGATGATGTTTCCTCAGCAGCCAGACACTTGTCATGGTGGCAACCCCTTGCCAGACACCCTTAATGTTCAAGAAATTATATAAGTTTACTTACGTCATGGTATAAAAGCTGATTTTTATATATAATACTCGGGTATCAAGTAGATGATGATTCCTCATTAGCCAGACACTTAACATAGTGGCAACCCCTTGCCAGACATCACTAAAGTTCACGAAATTATAATTTTACCTACGTTATAGTATAAAAGCTGATTTTTATAAATAAAAGTAATAATTAGATGATGTTTCCTCATTAGCCAGACACTTATCATAGTGGCAACCCCTTGCCAGACACTATTAAAGTTCACGAAATTATAATTTAACTTACGTCATAGTATATAATTATAGCCTTCCTCTATAAGTGGACTATCCAACATAAAAATAATTTTTCATATCCAACCAGTAGTTCCTAAGATAAGCGCGTTCAACCAAACAAAAAAACTCTTCTGCTTTTAAATATTAGTATAAATATACATAATAACAATCTTACGATATAATATTATAGTATCTTAGCCATGTGCCCGTGTGTGGCGCCCTATAACAACTGCGCAGATGCGATGCGAGACCCCGATAGAATTACATACTGCTTCGAGCTCTCCTACAACTACCTTACAACCTTGTCTGGCAAGGGGTTGGAACCATCAAAAGTGTCTGGCTAATAAGGAAACATCAACTACTTATTACCCAAGTATTCTATATAAAAATCAGCTTTTATACTATAACGTAAGTACAATTATAATTTCGTGAACTTTTATGGTGTCTGGCAAGGGGTTGCCACTATGATAAGTGTCTGGCTAATGAGGAAACATCATCTAATTATTACTTTTATTTATAAAAATCAGCTTTTATACTATAACGTAGGTAAAATTATAATTTCGTGAACTTTAGTGATGTCTGGCAAGGGGTTGCCACTATGTTAAGTGTCTGGCTAATGAGGAATCATCATCTACTTGATACCCGAGTATTATATATAAAAATCAGCTTTTATACTATGACGTAAGTAAACTTATATAATTTCTTGAACATTAAGGGTGTCTGGCAAGGGGTTGCCACCATGATAAGTGTCTGGCTGCTGAGGAAACATCATCTACTTACTACCCGAGTATTATATATAAAAATCAGCTTTTATACTATGACGTAAGTAAACTTATATAATTTCTTGAACATTAAGGGTGTCTGGCAAGGGGTTGCCACCATGATAAGTGTCTGGCTGCTGAGGAAACATCATCTACTTACTACCCGAGTATTATATATAAAAATCAGCTTTTATACTATGACGTAAGTAAACTTATATAATTTCTTGAACATTAAGGGTGTCTGGCAAGGGGTTGCCACCATGATAAGTGTCTGGCTGCTGAGGAAACATCATCTACTTACTACCCGAGTATTATATATAAAAATCAGCTTTTATACTATGACGTAAGTTAACTTACATTTTACGCACCTTCAGTACCGTTTACCTGCCAAAGCCACTATTACCCAAACTCCATAATGGTCCATCGTTTTTACCAGTGTTGGAAGCATCCGCTGACAAAGTTTCAGCCTTTATAAAATAACGTAGGTCTGGGGTTCACGGGCTCTTGGGCTAATAGGAATGACGTCTTAGCAAAGTTGTTCAGCCTGATGAGCAGTCTCTGTTAACGTATAAAAATTGAAGATCTTGAACATCTGATGTGGAACACCAAGAGCCCAGCTACACTATAACATATACCGGAATGACGTCTTAGCAAAGTTGTTCACCCTGATGTGCACTGTCTGTTGACATATAAAAATTGAAGATCTGGAACACCTGATGTGGAACACCAAAAGCCCAGCTAAACTATAACATATAATATAGGAATGATGTCCTAGCTAGAGTTGCTCAGCCTGATGATCACTCTCTGTTGACGTATAAAAATTGAAGATCTTGAACATCTGATGTGGAACACCAAGAGACCAGCTACACTATAACATATACCGGAATGACGTCTTAGCAAAGTGGTTCACCCTGATGAGCACTTTCTGTTGACATATAAAAATTGAAGATCTGGAACACCTGATGTGGAACACCGAAAGCGAGAGCCCAGCTACACTATGAGCATTATCACTATCTTCTTTCTAAATATATAAAACTCAAAGGTGACTGACTGACACTGTGATCTATCAAAGCACAGCCCAAATCACTGGACGGATCGGGCTGAAATTTGGCATGCAGGTTGATGTTATGACGTAGGCATCCGCTAAGAAACGATTTTGATCAATTCTACCCCCAAGGGGATAAAATAGGGCATGAAAGTTTGTATGAAACTTTGTCAATTTTAAACCGATCGGGCTGAGACTTTGCATTTATAAAGCTACTATGACGTAAGCATTCTCTAAGAAAGGATTTTTATAAATTCCATCCCTAAGGGGATTAAATAGGGGATGAACGTTTGTATAAATCTTCTTAGATTTTCGACTGATTGAACTGAAATTAAAGATTGGAGATACTATGATGGAAACGTCCACTTAAGTAGGATTTTGATAAATTCAACCCCAATGGGGATAAAGTAAGGGATGATGGAAGATGTAATATACAACAAAAAGGAGACACGGAGTTTTAGACGGTGGAGCACACGATGCAGGACTGCCCCGCTTGGGGAGAGCACCGTTGTTTCCTCACGACGGCGATGAATGTACCATGTCGAAAAAAAAAGCCGTCGAGGCCATGGACAGAACACTTCGAGACATTTGCCATGATGATAGACCCATGGGCAATATCACGGTAGGTACTGTTATCTGGAGAATTCCGGCAGACGCTTCCTGTTGTAAAAAGAATTGATAAGTTCCGAATTCGCAGACCCGTCAAGTATAACACTTCAGGAAAATCCTTGGCTATGTGAACGCGCGGTACTTATGAAATGACCAAACCGCTGCAATAAAATACATAGTAGCCGAAATTGTTAGGAAAGATGTGGTTGACATGTCGTATAATAACGTCGTGAATCAGGATGATTCCGCCACCAACTACGCAGTCAAGGTTTTAAATTCATTAACTGCCGGTGATCTTCTAGCTCCTATAATAACCCTTAATGTCGGCATTCCCATAATGCTTCTAAGAAATCTAACTCCATCGAAATTGTGCAACAAATGGAATGTGAGTAAGAGTGACTGCATCCCCTGAGCCACACCCGGTGAAATTCTCACCGGGTGTGGCTCAGGGGAGACTGCATTGATGTCGCGAATTCCACTCATCCCCAACCATTTCCTTTTCCATTTCAAACGCACATAATTTTCGGTTACAGCCTACTTCGCGATGACCATTAATGAGTCCCAAGGACAGACCATGAAGGAAGCTGATTTTCACCTAAGGTTCAACTGTTTTTCCCACGGCCAACTGTATGTCACTTAATACGTGTCAGTAATGCGGACCATCTTTTTATATTAGCACCGGAAGGAAAAACTACCAATGTCGTACATAAAGTGTTGTGTCTGGAAGTTTTCATTTCCATTTTTTGTCTATTTTTTTTCTTTTTACTGTATGATGTGAATCTCATTCTTAATATCTCTAATTTACGCTCCTGATAACAAACTTTAAATCAGGAAATCCAGGTACCTTCACTTTCTCAAAATATTTAAAAAAAGGGAATATTGGTTTAGGTGCCATACAACCAAATACTACGCGGACGAAGTCGCGGGCAACAGCTAGTAAAATAAAATAAAATTATAAACTTGATTGGACAGTTTATATGGCGAGGCCGATTTTTTTTTCATTTCCTGAAAAAAATAATTGTGGAAGATTGTTCAATTTCGTCTACTGAGCAAGCCCTGAAAGTTTGTGGAGGGCTGTCCCTTACACCCAGTATATTCCGTAATTACAATTGTTTAACATTTTTTTTTTCTACAAAATGTTCTGCGGTTCGCGACGGTCATTTCATGTCTTAAAACGGACCCCTAACGAAGCTAATTGGTGACTGGGGTTGCCAACTATTTTTTCAAGAAATAAAGTATTTTCAGGTCTATGAAGATAATTAAACAGTATTATAGAAAAACGAACAGTATTTTATTTATTTATTGTTTTAAATACATATATTTTTTGGAGCTTCTCGCACAACTTACTAATTTACAATCATTTTTAAAAACTTCATACGCCGCAGAAAGTAGATATGAGACAATTTTAGTTGTTTTTAAATTCTTCTGAAGTGTTTACTAATAAATGGCACCACTTTTGGCTTTTTTTTTTTTTACGTGGCAAAATCATCAAATGAGTCCTCCAGCCCCGGGCAGGGCGAGAGGGACTGTCAGACTTCTACTGACTAAAATCCACGGTGTCCTTCAGTAGCCTGTTATGTTTCGGGGTCACGGTAAGGAAATAATCCCGCGACCCCGAACATTATTGATCTAAACTAATATTATAAATGCAAGTATGTTTGTTTTTGCCTTTTCACGCATTACTACCTATTACTGAATCGATCGTCCCAAAATTTAGCATATACGTTGTCAGGAGTATAGACACGGATATGGGGTATCTTTCATCCCGAATAACAGAAGAGAGCTGTTGCCGAGAAAACAATTACGTTCATATTCCAGATGGCGCCACTTACACGATCCGTATTGTTTCTCAAATTCTAAATTAACGCAAGCGAAGCCGCCCCCGGGGCCCCGTCATTATGATGACGCTCTTTGAGGCGCGCGTGGGACACAACGCGCCGTCGACCCGGGCATGGTCCATGGTCAGGCAGCGAGTTGCCCTTTACTCGCTGCCCGCATGCCCGCGCCTACGGTGGCCGGAGATCGTCTTGCGACGTCCGTCGCCGCGGGCGTGCACCACCGCGGGTGGGGCGGAGGGAGAACACTGTCCTCTCTCGCGCGCGGCCCGCCTCCTCCTTCGCGAGCATTACTACTTCGCAGAAGGAGGAGACCGCCTCCCACTCCGTCTCGCCCCGCAGCATGGCCGCAACCAATGCCGGGCGCGAGAGGTCTCCGCCTATCGCAGCCGTGAGGACATTTCGGTGCTCCGCCCAAGCTGGGCAGTCCTGCACCGTATGCTCCACCGTGTCCTCCGGGCGATCTTCGCAGTGGTGACACCCAGGCGTTTCCTCCTTCCGCATTAGACACAGGTACCTCCCGAAGCATCCGTGCCCGGTGAGGACCTGCGTCAGGCGGAAAGTAAGGACGCCATGACTTCTCTCCAGCCACTCCTCAAAGAGGGGTCTTACCGCCGCAATTGCGGCGTGCCCGACCACTTTTGGCTAGTACTCATTTCAAGAAAATCTTTGTTTGTTAACTCAGTGTAATTTGTTTGTGGCTGCGCTGCACTGAGCAGTGAGCGCCCTCTGACTAAATAAAAACAAATTTGTGAGCGTCTAAGTGTAACACATAATAATGTGTCTGCATTGTGATGCTGAAAACAGTATTTTTTATACTTTTTTTTTGTTCAACAGTAAAAAGTATAATTTAGTGAAAGACAGTATACCTAATACTGTTCAAAACAGTGTAGTTGGCAACCCTATTGGTGACCCCTGATATACAGCATACACTTACTCTCTTCCATTGTTAAAGTACGCGAAGCGGTCGATCTCAGCCAGGAAGACCTGCATCTGTGCGAGCCTCACGTCGGTCCTCTTCGGGTTGTAGAGCAGGTGCGTGGTGGCGACGACCATAGGTGAGCTGGGTAACTCACGAGGCGCTAACTTCACCATGATTCCGATGTTGTCCCGGTTCAAGATCGGAAGCTCGGGCTGATGGAATTCCACCTGAGAAAGGAGATTTCTGAGTTAGTTTTTTCTAGTACCATAGCCTGAACTGTCTGTAAATAAATTAAAGGACTACTTTCACACATTTTAGAGACGGTATTAATGTTTTTGTTTGTCTTAATAAAAACGTTGCTCAACGCTCGGAATTTCTCCTGTATAGTGGATGCGTCTACAAACGTTTAATCTATTTGTAAGTCATACAAATATTTGTTCCGTGTGGGACACATAAACATAAGATTGGGATAAAAATCTATTCTTTGTTCTAATCCAGGTTATAAACTATCAGTGTACCCATTCAAATCCGTTCAGTAGTAACATATATCCATACTCACAAACTTTCACGTTTATAATAATTCTTAGTAGGTATGAAGTAAGACTTATGTAGGTATAATGTTTTTTAGAGCGCATAATATTGTGAAAGTTGGGAACGTCGCAAATGACTGTCAAATATTTACAAGTTTTCATTATTTTTACTTTACTGTATGAAAATAAGAAATATGGCTCTGTAGTGCACTAATAAATTGATTAGGGAATGTAATAATTAATATCGTAACAACAAATATATATATAGTTTTGGAAGTAAAAAAAGCATTTGGAAACATTCCAAATGCCTTTTATACACCTGAAACGGTTACAACATCAAATTCAGTGTTATAATTGTATTCCTGTCTCAGTTTTCTAGTGCACTACAGAGCCATATTTCTTATTTCCATACAGTAACATTGCTAAATTAATTAAAATTTGTAAATATTTGACAGCGATTAGCGACGTTGCCAACTTTCTGGTTATGCGCCCTTAATTATGTTGTGTTTGGGTCTCCATTTAAGTTTTTATTATAATTGTGAAATTTTAAATAAACTAAACATTTCCACTTTTCACAAATATATTTAGTCAAGGTTTAAGTAAGAACACTCGCTTTATAAAATAAGCCATGCTCAGACAATATTAATGCTATAAAATAAACTTTCGCCACAGAGATGCGCAATTGCAAAGCCAAATAAATAACACGTATTTAATACATAATTGCAAAACAATAACGTTCGATATTACAACTAATAACAAAACACAGTTGTTTTTGAAAACATATTGACATCAAACTTTTTTTTTAGCGTGGTAAAATCATCAAATGAGTCCTCCCACCCATTACTGTCAGATTTGTTCTGACTAAAATCCACGGTGTCCTTCATTAGCCCTTTATGTTCCAGGGTCACGGTAATGGAATAAGTCCCGCGACCCCGGCAGGCTTTGGCCCTCAAGGAGGGGGAGGGCGTCATATTGCTGACGCTCTTTGAGGCACGCGTGGAACACAACGCGGCGTCGACCCGGACATGGTCCATGGTCGGGCGGCGAGTTGCCCATTACTCGCCGCCCGCATGCCCGCGCCTGCGGTGGCCGGATAACGTCTTGCGACGTCCGTCGCCGTGGGTGTCTACCACTGCGGCTGGGGCGGAGGGAGGATCCTGTCCTCTCTCTCTCATGGCGCCCGCCTCCTCCTTCGCGACCATAACTGAATCGCAGAAAAGGGCAACCGCTTCCCACTCCGTCTCGACCCGCAGCATGGCCTCGACCAACGCCGGGCGCGAGAGGTCTCCGCCTATCGCTGCCGTGAGGACCCGTCGGTGCTCTGCCCAAGCGGGGCAGTCCTGCACCGTATGCTCTACTGTGTCCTCCGGGCGATTTTCGCAGTGGTGACACCCAGGCGTTTCTTCCCTCCCTATCGGACACAGGTACCTCCCGAAACTTCCATGTCCGGTGAGGACCTGCGTCATGCGGTAGGTCAAGACGCCGTGACGCTTTTCCAGCCACTCGTCAAAGAGGGGTCTCACCGCCGCGATTGCGGCGTGCCCGTTGACATCAAGCTTAAGCAAATTTATGTTTAAGAGAAACCCGGATTGCATACAATAATACAATTGCTTTCTCACTGCTGGGACATAGACCTCACTGTGAGAATGTGTGGACTCAAAGATAGAACCCAAAGTTCTGGGTAGTCGTTTCAGGGTTACTATTGCGGTATCCGCATGGAAAAACCCAACAACACTATTCCCATCTTGGTAATCGAACTTACACCTTTTTAATAGTAATCTAATTCAGCAATATTCTATTACCGACAGGCTATTTCACTAAAAAAAAAACTATTATTCCGAAAAATATTTGAGCCGTATTTTTCTTTTGTAACATAAACTAAAAATTACTTTAAGATACAACGCTTCTAAAAATGACAAAACTTCACTCGGTCGGTATAATTTATCAGGCATTACACGACATGACGTCACAAGCCCCCACTTCCCGAATTTCGAAACGTTACATCTTTGTCAATATTGATTGACTTAGAAAAAGAAAAAATAAGTGTACATTATTTTTCAATACTCTGATGGACTAAACAGATTTTCAATGTATTTATGCAGCAAACTACCCTTTTATATCATATTCAAAAAAATTGCATTTAGGCTAATGCAGTGAGCCAAGCTTTTCAAGCGCAATTCGTGTATAGCAAAATATGTATAATCATAGTAAAGTATCATAGCAATATGAATCGTAACACTAAAGCATTACCGTTTAAAATAAGAAAACACAAGCACGAATATCGATTTACCAATAAAACGTAACTACGCATATATCAGATAACAGTAGACATACAATAGCATTCGTTTATCCGTAGATAAAGATTAAATTCCTGTTTAAATCTTCGTCTGCGTATAATAAGCAATAATAGATATAGCAATAGATAAACAGGAAACTCTTTGGTAATACGATCGCGAGTAGGACAATAGTTCAGTAAACAGATAGTATTCCCTGTACCCTTAGCACGACTTTTCAGTATTTGAGACGTAAAGTAAACTGGAACTTTGACAATTTCAAATTGTCAATTTTCAAGGAAAATTTAGTTCCTTCTTCGCACACCAGAGGCGCTGATCCATATTTTCATACAAGAAACGCTGTAAATACTGGAAAGACGCTGGAAAGTAAAAGAGTGAAAACTCGTGCTAAGGGTACTGTTTTTTTTTAGGAGTGGCTGGAGAGACGTCACGGCGTCCTGACCTATCGGATGACGCAGGTCCTCACCGGACACGGAAGTTTCGGGAGGTTCCTGTGCCTGATGGGGAAGGAGGAAACGCCCGAGTGCCACCACTGCGAAGATCGCCCGGAGGACACAGTCGAGCATACGGTGCAAGACTGCCCCGCTTGGGCAGAGCACCGACGTGTCCTCACGGCGGCGATAGGCGGAGACCTCTCGCGCCCGGCATTGGTTGCGGCCATGCTGCGGGGCGAGACGGAGTGGGAAGCGGTCTCCTCCTTCTGCGAAGCAGTAATGCTCGTGAAGGAGGAGGCGGGCCGCTTGAGAGTATGGACAGCGTCCTCCCTCCGCCCCAACCGCAGTGGCAGGCGCCCGCGGCGTCGGACATCAGCAGATGATCTCCGGCCACCGTAGGCGCGGGCATGCGGGCAGCGAGTAAAGGGCAACTCGCTGCCCGACCATGGACCATGCCCGGGTCGACGGCGCGTTGTGTCCCACGCGCGCCTCAAAGAGCGTCAGCATAATGACGGGGCCCCCCTCTCAGAGGGCCAAAGCCTGCCGGGGTCGCGGGATTATTTCCTTACCGTGACCCCGGAACATAAAGGGCTATTGAAGGACACCGTGGGTTTTAGTCAGTGGAAGTCTGACAGTCCCTCCCGCCCTGCCCGGGGTGGGAGGACTCATTTGATGATTGTACAACGATAAAAAAAATTAAAAAAATAAAGGGAATTTAACCGACTGTAGGGCTGTCCAGTACGCGGACATGCGGGTGGCGAGAAAAGGGTGACTCGCCGTCCGATCTCCGATCTTAGAGGGCCAAAGCCTGCCGGGGTCTCAGGACTAACGAATACTTTGACACCGAAACGTAAAGGCTTATTGAAGGATACCGTGGATTTTAATCAGTACAAGTTTGATCGACTGTTGACAAATGAGTCCTCCCACCCAGTGTGAGGGCACACTGGGTGGGAGGACTGACTTGATAATTTTAACACGCTAAAAAAAAGTACGTACATAAAAATATAATATAATTATAATTCCCGTGACAAGGGATGATATTATAATTTGACAGCTCAATGTTTATCTCTGAGACTGTATCGGGGCATAGCCGTCGCTGAATGGAGAGGTTATAACATACTCGTGTTTCCCACTGAAAATTAGGGCAATAATTTGAGGAAGAACACAATGGAGCCCCAGTTTCCTATGAACTCGGTGACCTGGTACACGAATAAAAGAATATTAAATCACACAGCATAGATCAAAGAGCAGCGCTATCTTATCTTGTATCTAAAAAAAAAGGTTCTAATAGACGGAGTGACGCACAGCTATTAATATTATTCGGTTCTATAGGTACACTTAAAATCGCTTCAGCAACTTTTACATTGTCAATGTGTTATCAAGATTAACCTAAGCAAGCAAAACTTTTACGCATAGCGAAATAAAACGGTTTTACATGTTACACATCTTATTTTTGGATTAACGTTATTTTGAAATTCTTATGAATTCTTGACTATTGTTATACAAAGTAGCGCTAATATTTTTAGATCCTCAATTTAAATATTTATTTATCACACACATGTCTCCCTTTCATGCTACACAGTATGTGGCCTTTGTAAACTCACTCAGTGTACAATAGTCACACAAACTATTGAAAATACTAAAGAAAACGTACAGACATTATGTGGAATCGCAGAGTCAATTAAATACATGTCTATACTTACACTGACATGCCCCTTTAAATCAAATATCGCCTCTTTGAAGTAGATAGCGCACCCATCATGCCGATGCCCAGTCTTCTTCTTGAATATCTTTTTGTAACCAATTTGCTCGAACTTCGAGAAGAAACTATCTAAGTGAGACGATTGTACTTCTTGAAAACACAGTATCTGAAACACGCGAAGTTCACATTATTTCTCATTGGGAACAGCGTCCAAAGTGAGAACAGCTTTATATAAAAGAACCTACGTCAGGTGATAAACTGGTGATTTCATCGAAGAGTCTCGAAGCCCTGACTTTCCACTTGAGGTCGTGCGGCGAGCAGTCCGTGTACAGGTAGGGGTGGCATTCCAGCAGGTATTGCGCCAGCAGATTGTACGAGAGCACCTTGAACTTCAGTGATGGACCTGCGTTAACGAGTGCTTCAATAAGCTGTGACCAAAAAATAAAAAAACATATCCCCATAATAGGAATTGCTCCTGTATGGTATTTATGTATTAAAATCTAATTACTCTGCCAGTAAGATTTATCAGTAAATATTTGACACTTTTTTTTTTCTTTTGTTATACTATGGGCCCTGACACAGTCGGAAAGCTTCGCGGCAGACCTCGCAGAAGATGTCGGGATGAGCTGGACAAAATTAACGACCAGTAGCTCACATTAGCCCTAGATTGAAATAGTTGGAAGTCACGGAGAGAGGCCTTTGTCCAGTTACAGTAACGGTAACAGAAAACAAATGAATATGTATTTTTACGAGTTTCGAAGTCCTCGAAAAAGGCCTAACTTACAGGCGTAGGTGAAAAAAATCTTAAATACACACCTGGTCTGTTATCCCGCCCGCTACCTACGGTTTCCCAAACCCTGAAGTTCGATGGTATGTTCTGGGGCCTCCTGCCCACGCCGTTCGCCGTCTCGCCCGTGTGTCGCAGCCATTCCTCATTATTACCTGCCGTACTGGACAACACAATAGATATTAGATAATGGAATTGAACAACATCATATCAAGGACATGCAATGCACACGTGAGATGGGTCTATTCTATTTATTAATCTACAACTCTATAACGCATCCACAAAAAAATAAACACCCGTTGAACGCTTGTCTAAAAAACGTGT
Source organism: Agrotis clavis (assembly GCA_954870645.1). Taxonomy (NCBI): domain Eukaryota; kingdom Metazoa; phylum Arthropoda; class Insecta; order Lepidoptera; family Noctuidae; genus Agrotis; species Agrotis clavis. The sequence goes on from OX940917.1 coordinate 6,443,397, forward strand.
AACTGCAAAACGAACCTTATATCAAGGAGAAATGTCGTTTTGACGTTGTCAATTTTTTTTTAACAAAATGTTCAACGGGTGTTTAATTTTTTTGTGGTAACACGGTATAATCTAGTTCAATTAGATAATGGTGGTCATGAGTGTAGAATCGATTCTATCCCATCCCATTTTCTTTAATTTTAATATTCGACTTTCAAAAGTGCCTCTTTGATGGCCTATGATTTGATTTTGACTTTGAATTTATAATAGAAATGACTCTTATATTTAAGCCATTGATTTAGTGAACTGTAATAGAAACTGAGACACACCTACCCAGTTATAACGTTATCAGTAGTAACTACTAACTAAAGTACACCTACTAAGATAACCTTATATCTAATATATTTATTAATGATACTACCAAAACATTTTTTAGCTCATGGCACCGGATCTGGATCGGCATCGTCTCACTTCATTTTGAACAGACTCTAAATTCATTATACTCAGTAATCTTTTATGTGGTTACTTTTCAGTGATAGTACACATTTCATTTTTGTAAAATTATCAAACCGCTCTAGATGGAATGGAAGAAACTTCCGAAAATACGATCATGCGTACTTAGAACAGACTTCATTGTCATGATGATACAATTAAATAGTAACTTAATGTAACATTCTCTTATGCCAAAACTTGAGATCAGTCAACTCAAGGGCGAGAAAACCAGCGATAATTTCAAACAGTTTTAAAAATGCAGAAGGAATTTCAAATCCTGTTAAGTACCTATTCTCAAATTGTAAAGAGGAGATTGTACGAAGTCTACCTTCGCGGCTATCCTAAGACCAGACGAAACAATCGGGCAAAAATATAACTGGCAACAGATATATTTGTGGCTGAAGACGAGGGCCGATGGCCTCGAATAAATTTTATTCTCGGACGAATTTCGTTAATTTAACCAAACTTTGTCGCTTCCAAAATCTTTGTATCATCAATTTCGAGGCGGAACAACAAATTCAAGCTTCTATTAACACTGAGTTTGCGAATTAAAGCCGATCAAACAGAGGTAAAATATAAATTTTAAGGAAAGGACCTTCCCAGAATTTGATCCTTATTAGCTATTACTATCGAAGGGTGTTATAATACAGGATGTGATTTTTTTCCAATATCAGCAGGTTCGATTCCAGGCAAAGATTATTGAATTTTCAAATATCCAATGACGCAGTTTTAGTTTTCGTCAAAATTGGCTTCGAGACTCCATTCAACGTTTTTCGATATTCCTCATAGTTTGGGATATAGGATTACTAGAATAAATGAAAGAAAATTGAAAATCAGGATAACGCAATATCAAACGGTAATTTAAATTTTATATAATATACCTATTCCGAATGGTTGTGATGATTTTAGAGTTGATATTCAGAATCCCGTAAAAACGTACAAAATCACCTATCAATCAAAATCTGTACTAATTTATAAAGGAAATAAAAAAAACGCTAATCTCAGGAAAAACTGATACGTATTGAAAAAATCTTATTGTGTTGGATAACCTATTTATTGAGGAAGCCTTTTGGCTAAATAAGATCACGCTACGACGAATAGGAACCGAGCAGCGGGTGAAACCGCGGGGAACAGCTATATCTTAATAAATCATCTAATACTAATTAACAGAATTAAGATGCCGTACGTACCTACTATACATCTCTCTAGTCCGAGAAGAAACCCTAAAGAGACGAAACTTTAAGTAAAATAAATAATAAATAAAAATTATTGTAATCACTTACACATCAAATTGTCCTCCATAGCTTGCATGTTTAATAGTCGGTTGCAACGGATCACTCATTGGCTTATGTTTGCTGCATTCATTGGAACTCAAAGGCGGTATCTTAATCTTCAAGCGTTTCTTCCCGTGGCCGTGTTTTCGCAACTGTAGGCTCGAATGGAACTGTGCAGTTAGTTTTATGTCCACACACTCCGTACCACATGTCTTCCGTTCACAATTCAAATGCGAGAATCTTCTCACATGTGCCTTGTTAACCTTCTCACATGTAAACGCTAAATATCTGTAAAAACTATTTGTCAATTTCAGCATAGCTTTCTATGGATATGTCTTACATTTATATAATTCATATTTATATTTTCAAACTAGCCTAGCTACATAAAATTTCATAAGAGCGTTTTGTACATGCATTACTAAGATCCTTGTCACGCTATTGTTATGCTTAATATAGGTAATTGTTGACATGGAATTTGCTCTGTTGTTAGTTTTGCATCCTGAAACAAAATCATTATAAGTTGTAATATTTTAAAGTTTTAAATATTCCCCCAAATGTCAGCTTCGATATGATAAAAACTGAGACTAGACTAAAAAAATATGAATATGTTGCCACATAGAGCTATTTCACATGCTAAATATCAATAACAAAAAAGTCATAAAGCAAACGGAAATCTGCCAAACTTAGGTGTAGTTCAAGTCATTAATCCAACCACTTTCAATAGACATACACAACCATTTGAAACTTAAAATCATGCAAAAAATTCATGTCCTCCAGTTTTTCGTATCCATTATGTTTTGTTTATAATTATGTTATTCTGTACTCCAGGGATTTTTCAAAAGTTTGACAGTTTTATTAAAAAAAACTTTTTCAAAAAAAATGTAACCGCCTTCAAAAACAACCACAAAAAAGTGTAAAATAATCTACAAAAATTAAATAACTTTTCTTTCAAAAGTCGGTGCCTTTGTTTTTTTTTTTTCTTTTCATTGTCTTTTTAGCCACCGACTTCCGAAAGAAAAGTTATTTAATTTTTGTAGATTATTTTACACTTTTTTGTGGTTGTTTTTGAAGGCGGTTACATTTTTTTTGAAAAAGTTTTTATTTTACTCTTTTTAGTTTAAATATTCAACCCGAATTCTTGTCAAGAACATTATTCTCTTACATGTGTACTAGAATTTTGTAATCCTTCGCACCAGTACTTACATTACTCATGTACACATTAAGCTAATAAAATTCCATATTTCAAAAAATACTGAACCGATTTTGATGAAACTTGCAGTATTCTCTAAGTTAAATGATACCTAGTACAACAAAAAAAGAATTACTTAAATCGGACTTGTAGTTCCGGAGATATGCAAACACAAAGTAAATCAATCGATGCCTACTCCTTACTGTTAAGGAGTTGTACCTTCCATCATCAGGTCATCCACCTGAGATGATGATTATCAGATGCAAATACTTGAACAGCTTTAGAAAATATATGAAAATGGTACTATGTGCCTATAAAATTTGAAGGTTGCCCTCGATTTCCCTAGGACCCCATCATCAGATCCTGACCTGGTGATCATGGGACCAATTGGAAAGTACACCCTTTCAAACAAAAGAAAAAAATTCCAAATCGGTCCAGGCGTCTTCGAGAAATCGGGGAACATACATAAAAAAAAAAAAATAATAATAATAATTCCGACGAATTGAGAACCTCCTCCTTTTTTGAAGTCGGTTAAAAAAAGAGTAATGCTTTCTAATATTGTAGTCTTTTCATAGCAGTAGTATCTCACAGAAAAGGAAATTTCCATCTCATTTACTTTAAATCGAAATGGTTATAGTTTAGGTACCTACCGAAAGTTGTAGAGGTTTCAGTTGTGCACTTCAAATTATCTATCACAAAACACACATCAAAAAGTCTCAGCAACGCCTACAGTTTTGAATGTTTGAGTAATTTTTACTATTGTAATGTAGGTATTTATATTTCTTTTAAATAATTAATAATTAACCTTTTTTTAATTAGTGACTAAAGCACAACATCCTTCATTCATTTCTTAATTTAATACATATCTAAAAATTAAATTAAAGTTTTTGCTTTTTTAAATTTTTATTGTTGTACATTCGACCCATTTTTTTCCGCACGGGGATAGCAGAACAATTAAATTATCAAATCCAGCACAAAACAACCGAAAACGAACACACAATGTGGAATCTGAACAGAAAGTACAGGAGAACAGGATCAAAACTTTTTTTCGAGGTTAATAATTTTCCTAGCGAACTTACAACAACCCATTTCCAATATTTCAAGTACCAAACGAAGCACAAATAAAACGAAGACGAAATTAAACTTTTCATGTTTCGCAAAATTAAATGAAGACCGTATGTTATTATTTGGTAATCCTCGGTCGTTTAAAATGTCGGCAACGATTTTTCATTGAATTTAAGTGGTGCTACGGCAGTCAGCTACAACAGAAAAACGAGTTCAGTTCTTCTGTTCTTCATAATACCCGTCAATATAAGAATAATAATACCATCGCCGTGGAGTCACTGTAAGGGTGCATTTACTGGACTTATCTCAGTCTTTCAGCATTTTCGGGACGACACGACGCGATAAACTCCAGCGCATATGACGTGGAGTTGCGGATACCACTGATACCAGCCCATTATACAATACAATACTATTGTCCTTCTTGTTATATTCACCGCCACACCACTCGCCCTTTTAGAGGGCAAATGCCTGCTGGGGTCGCGGGACACACGTATACCGCGTCTCCGGTACACAAAGGGCTCCTGAAGGACACCGTGGATTTTAGTCAGTACAAGTCTCACAGTCCCTCCCGCCCCGCCCTGGGTGGGAGGGCTCATTTGATGATTTTACCACGAAAGAAAAAAATATAGCGAACCTGGGGTTGCTAAGAATTGTTGGTGTCTTTGAAAGTAGACGTCAGAGGCACCCTGAGGTTCGGTTTGGTTAGGTTTCACACATTTCCGGTAGGAATTACATACATTTCCTAGGAATTGTATACAATGACGGATTACATAGATTTCCTTTAACATATTTTAATGTTGAGCTCGTTCGTTGTCTACATTATGCAGTTTGGTTTGCATTTATAACCGTGGATTTTAGTCAGTACAAGTCTGATAATCCCTCCCGCCCTGCCCTGGGTGGGAGGACTTATTTGATGATTTTACCACGATAAAAAAAAACTTATGCAGTTATAATTTTATTTATTTATTTTATTCATGCAGTATTGCTTTTTCTTTGATATTAATTCAAGTTACACTTTTTGAGCGTGGTGACCGATAAGAAAACAAAGGACATTGCCCATTCTTGTATGGGACTTGGTCCAAATGCTGCCCAGGAGTGGGAGTACGTGCGCTGTGTTCCTGGCACTAATGTCTGTCTATATACGAAATATTTTAAGAATCTGCCCTGGGGTTCCTGATTTATTTACATGTTTAGGTCGATGACTCTATTTTTGTCTCCATGTTTTTAATGTAATGTATTTTACACCTGTCCAAATGCTGCCCAAGACTAGGAGTACGTGCGCTGTATTCCTGGCACTAATGTCTGTCTGTATACGAAATATTTTCAAAATCTGCCCTGGGGTTCCTGATTTATTTACATGTTTGTGTCGATGACTTTATTTTTGTCTCCTTTATTTTTTTATTGTACTTTACACCCGTCCAAATGTTGCCCAGGAATGGGAGTACAAGCGCTGTGTTCCTGGCACTAGTGTCTGTCTATATACAAAATATTTAAAGAATCTGCCCAGGGGTTCCTGACTTATTTTCATGTTTATGTCGATGACTTTATTTTTGTCTACATGTTTTTTATTTTATTGCATTTTACACCTGTCCAAATGCTGCCCAAGACTAGGAGTACGTACGCTGTATTCCTGGCACTAATGTCTGTCTATATACGAAATATTTATAAGAATCTGCCCAGGGGTTCCTGATTTATTTTCATGTTTATGTCGATGACTTTATTTTTGTCTCCATGTTTTTTATTTTATTGTATTTTACACCTGTCTAAATGTTGCCCAGGAATGGAAGTACAAGCGCTGTATTCCTGGCACTAATGTCTGTCTGTATACGAAATATTTAAAGAATCTGCCCAAGGGTTCCTGATTTATTTACATGTTTATGTCGATGACTTTATTTTTGTCTACATGTTTTTTATTTTATTGTATATTACACCTTTCCAAATGCTGCCCAGGACTAGGAGTACGTGCGCTGTATTTCTGGTACTAATGTCTGTCTAAATACGAAATATTTTATGAATCTGCCTTGGGGTTCCTGATTTATTTTCATGTTTATGTCGATGACTTTATTTTTGTCTCCATGTTTTTTTATTTTATTATACTTTACACCCGTCCAAATGTTGCCCAGGAATGGGAGTACAAGCGCTGTGTTCCTGGCACTAGTGTCTGTCTATATACAAAATATTTAAAGAATCTGCCCCCCGGGGGTTCCTGATTTATTTCCATGTTTATGTCGATGGCTTTATTTTTGTCTCCATGTTTTTATTTTATTGTATTTTACACATGTCAAAATGCTGCCCAAGACTAGGAGTACGTGCGCTGTATTCCTGGCACTAATGTCTGTCTATACACGAAATATTTTAAAAATCTGCCCTGGGGTTCCTGATTTATTTATATGTTTATGTGGATGACTTTATTTTTGTCCCCAATTTTTTTATTGTACTTTATACCTGTTCAAATGCTGCCCAGGAATGGGAGTACGTGCACTGGATTCCTGGTACTAATGTCTGTCCACATACGAAATATTTTAAGAATGTACTCTTGGATTGCTGATTTATTTACATTTTTATGTTGATGACTTCCTACATTTTGTCTCCAAAAAAACCCATCCCTGGGCAGCGTTTGAACAGGTGTAAAGTACGACAAAAAACATGGTGACAAAAATGAAGTCATCAACATAAAAATGTAAATTAATCAGGAACCCTAGGATAGATTCTTAAAATATTTCGTATATAGACAAACATTAGTGCCAGCAACACAACGCGCGTAGTCCCATTACTGGGCAGCATTTAGACAGGTGTGAAAAACGATTAAAAAATGGAGACAAAATGTAGGAAGTCATCAACATACAAATGTAAATAAATCAGGAACCCAAGGGCACATTCTTAAAATATTTCGAATGTAGACAGACATTAGTGCCAGGAACACAGCGCACGTACTCCCATACCTTTTTTTTTTTTGTTTTTTTTTTACGTGGCAAAATCATCGAATGAGTCCTCCAGCCCCGGGCAGGGCGGGAGGGACTGTCAGACTTCTACTGACTAAAATCCACGGTGTCCTTCAGTAGCCTGTTATGTTCCGGGGTCACGGTAAGGAAATAATCCAGCGACCCCGGCAGGCTTTGGCCCTCTGAGAGGGGGGCCCCGTCATTATGATGACGCTCTTTGAGGCGCGCGTGGGACACAACGCGCCGTCGACCCGGGCATGGTCCTTGGTCGGGCAGCGAGTTGCCCTTTACTCGCTGCCCGCATGCCCGCGCCTACGGTGGCCGGAGATCGTCTTGCGACGTCCGTCGCCGCGGGCGTGCACCACCGCGGGTGGGGCGGAGGGAGGACACTGTCCTCTCTCGCGCGCGGCCCGCCTCCTCCTTCGCGAGCATTACTGCTTCGCAGAAGGAGGCGACCGCCTCCCACTCCGTCTCGCCCCGCAGCATGGCCGCAACCAATGCCGGGACGTACTCCCATACCTGGGCAGCATTTGAACAGGTATAAAGTACGATAAAAAACATGGGGACAAAAATAAAATCATCGACATAAACATGTAAATAAATCAGGAACCCCAGGATAGATTTTAAAAATATTTCGTATACAGACATACATTAATGCCGGCAACACAACGCACGTACTCCCATTCCTGGGCAACAGTTGGACCGCAGTTGGGCAATCTCCTTTTACTATTATTAAATAAATAAAAAAAGTTAATATTGTTTAAGAAAACCATGACAACGACACCCATGATGAAAACTTCGATAATTTATGCAGCGGCCATCTTGGATTTACATTTTGACTGCACCAACGATCGGTTTCAACACCCTCGAAAACCGTGAAAACGACACCCATGACGAAAACCTCGATATTTTTTGCAGCCGCCATCTTGGATTAACATTTTGACTGTACCATCGGTTTCAACACCCTCGAAAACCATGAAAACGACACCCATGACGAAAACCTCGATATTTTTTGCAGCCGCCATCTTGGATTTACATTTTGACTGCAACATCGGTTTCAACACCCTCGAAAACTATGAAAACGACACCCATGACGAAAACTTCGATATTTTTTGCAGCCGCCATCTTGGATTTACATTTTGACTGCACCATCGGTTTCAACACCCTCGAAAACCGTGAAAACGACACCCATGACGAAAACCTCGATATTTTTTGCAGCCGCCATCTTGGATTTACATTTTGACTGCAACATCGGTTTCAACACCCTCGAAAACTATGAAAACGACACCCATGACGAAAACTTCGATATTTTTTGCAGCCGCCATCTTGGATTTACATTTTGACTGCACCATCGGTTTCAACACCCTCGAAAACCGTGAAAACGACACCCATGACGAAAACCTCGATATTTTTTGCAGCCGCCATCTTGGATTTACATTTTGACTGCACCATCGGTTTCAACACCCTCGAAAACCATGAAAACGACACCCATGACGAAAACCTCGATATTTTTTGCAGCCGCCATCTTGGATTTACATTTTGACTGCAACATCGGTTTCAACACCCTCGATAACTATGAAAACGACACCCATGACGAAAACTTCGATAATTTATGCTGCCGCCATCTTGGATTTACATTTTGACTGCACCATCGGTTTCAACACCTTCGAAAACCATGAAAACGACACCCATGACGAAAACCTCGATATTTTTTGCAGCCGCCATCTTGGATTTACATTTTGACTCCAACATCGGTTTCAACACCCTCGAAAACCATGAAAACGACACCCATGACGAAAACTTCGATAATTTATGCTGCCGCCATCTTGGATTTACATTTTGACTGCACCATCGGTTTAAACACCCTGGAAAACCATGAAAACGACACCCATAACGAAAACCTCGATATTTTTTCATTAAGAATTGATTTTTATTATTATTTTTTATTATTTATTATTTACAAATACCTGTATACACTCAACAAAAATAATCGTCGCGACTCCACTCCACTCCACTCCACTCAACTCCGCCCCGCTTCGCTCCACTCCGCTCCGCTTCGCTCCACTCCGCTCCGCTCCGCTCAGCTCCACTCCACTCCGCTCCGCTCAGCTCCGCTCCGCTCAGCTCCGCTCAGCTCCGCTCAGAACACCGTGTCGAAGACTGCCGAACTGAAACGACGTTAGACGATGCACGGCCTTCAAGCCACACCTCCTTGCCCGTCGGAGTGGGGAGCGTGAGGTTTTTTCGTTACGGAATTTCTGGATTCGGTCCCCGCGCTCAAGGCCCGCGATAGAAGCTATGCAATAGCTTAAAAAACAAAAAAAAACACCACTCGTTTCCCATGGCGTAAAGATAAGCAGTATTGGACGTTGTGCTGGTAAGGTAGGCTGTATTCATGCAGCCTATTTCTCGCGTTTTGGTGGCTAACAACGCCTCTAGAGATTTGTTGCTTAGACTTTTTTGGTGTGTGTTTGAATGACTATAATCAAAATATTATTGACTAGCTTCTGCCCGCGGTTTTATCCGCGTCATGTTAGGCCGTTTGGCCTTATGAGGGCCCCGTCAGTTCTTTCGGGGAGCTTGTTCAAAATTAAATGCTTGTGATGATTAACGTATTTATTTGGATAATTTATATCGTGTTTATATTACAATACAATTCGCAAATAATGTGTTATTTTAAACAATTCCAAAAAAAGTTATAGTGAGGTATCCTTAAAAGATGCACATTTATGTTGTGACTTTTTATTTAGATCTTTTAGTGAGGAACAATTCCGTCATACATGATTTTTGCGAAACTTAATTCGTTTACGCAGCGCACGCAACGGAAACTCTCAATTTAAAGATACTCTCAATAAGGAATATTTTTTCACTTTTTTCCAACTTTTTTTATAGCTGCTCCGATTTTATTGTTCAAAGCGTGATATTATATAGCATATAGCCGTGCTTGGTTGTTTCGGGAGGTACTTCAAGGATTCAGCGGCAGGCGAGGGGAAAGGGGAGCAGTCGGAACGAGTGAGAGAAGAAACTTCCTCTACCTCACGCCCCTGTCACCGTCGTGTTCCTCGCCCTTCTCAAGGAAACTGACGGGACCTCCATAGGGCCAAAGGCCTAACATCACGCAGATGAAACCCCGGGCAGAATCTAATATAAAATATTTTAACCAACTTCAAAAAGGATTGTATTTTTTAACGTTTTTCTTTTGCTTGCATGGATATACTTCCTGTTTGGTGTCATTTGAATTTGGGGAAAAAAATCCCCTAAGAATAAACACATGGGGGATAAAGTTAAATATACAAGAATTTACATGGGATGTCGCAATGGATATAAACAATGAGAAAAAAATAAAATGAAAAATAAAATTATTTATTTCCACTATTTCATTTTATTTCCAAATACTGCTCTAGAACTACTCATTAATTATGTGTATAAGAAAATAACTGGTTACATCCATAAAAAACATGTCAAGACAATATCTTCTACAACTACCTGTTTGCGAGATATAAGCTTTTGTATCAATTGCGAGATATCTCTTCTTTTTAGTTAGAATTTATTCATCAATGGCACCAACACTAGTACTATGATTTTATTAAGCAGATGTATTTTATCAATAGCTGATATCAATACAATTAAGTGTTGAATAATACAATAATTTAATATTCACATTTGGCTAATTGAAGTGCCTGAAGCACAGGTTTGACTTAGTACAGACTAAAAATCAATTTATTCTGCTTTATTCCAGCAACTCAGATCTGCAACACAGAGCCTGCTGCCGTCTGCGGCCTGCAGCTCGCGAGTTATGTAGTTGCAGCCTGCGATTGCTTTGTCAATTGAAGTTTTCTTTTATAAATAAAGAGATTATATGCTAAAAATTCAAAATATAAAACATTTCTATTTTTGTAAATAAAAATTGTAGCCTGCCTTAACTTCATTTTGCCATTTTGTGCCTAACAAAAGGTTACCAACCGCTGCTTTATACTAAGTGTTACAGCTTTTTCACATCATGTATCTGTTTTATAAATAAATAATTTATTTATTTAATTGCACTGTTTATTCTTTACAAAAGAAATCAATAATGATGAAAAATGATGTTGCAAGAGTCCTGCATGTAGAGTTTAGTGAGTAATTGGTTTGTGAAACATGTCATTAGCATGAATCATCAAACAAGCTATACATGTACAGACTCCAGCACATCAACCTACCTCAATCTGACAATTTTTTTAAAATATATTTTGAGAAAGAAGATATTATAATATATTTTGCAAATGCTTATGCACAATAATAGATTATGTTGGTCCATAATGTGGTAAGTATATAATTCTTTCTATACAGGCACCCTCTATTTAAAACTTAAGAAACTATTTTATTTATCCAACTGAACTAGCTGTTAAGAAAAAAGGACATTTATGGCCCAACTGTGGCATAGTAAACAAGTATGTAATAACAAAATAAAAATTTGTATTATAACATAAAAAGCGAAAAATAGCTATGATGAGACAAAGGCTCTCTTAGACCAAACTTCGTGGATAAGTTAGCACACTAAGAACAAAACACAAAGTAAACTTGAAAAAAGTGGAAGATACACTCAGCATATGCTCAAAACATTGTCAAAATGTAACGAATTTCTGACCAAACCGCGTAACATTTTAATTTAAAACATATTCGTGAAGCCAACGGCGCATTTATCTATTATATAACGTTATTTCGTCAAATACAACACAAAAACAAATCGTTGGAAATGCGACAAAACATTGCAACAGTGACAACATATTTTAACCTAGTTGGAATATTTTTAATGTGAACAAAATTAACTTACATGCATGTAAACAAAACCATAGCATAAAGCGTTTAATGATAAAGAGCAAAAACCATGACGGACATCTAAAATATACTTTAAAATTAATACATTTTTACTGACCCATCGACCTTTCGTATCGTGTCTCACATCTGTCAACTGGCTTGCCTGTCAAAGTTGACAATGGTTTGTCATTGTCACTAACACCAACTAACACCTCTTTTCCATAGTCTAAGACTAACACTAGGTAGCTAACAGTTTTTTTTTAACACTATTTAGACAGTGCGAGACAGCAACAGACAAAATTAGGTTTTTTTCATGGATTTATAAATATTAAGGGATCGAAGGCTTGTAACATTAAATTCGTGCCTTATTTTTTAAGAAAGAAAGGCACACCGTTTGGGATTTTTAGGATTCCGTAGTCAACAAGGAACCCTTATAGTTTCGCTATGTCCGTCCGTCCGTCCGTCCGTCCGTCCGTCCGTCCGTCTGTCCGCAGTTTAGCTCAGAGACGCACAGTACTAGAGAGCTGTAATTTGGTGTAAATATACGGATTTGTTGTGCCGAAAAAGTGGTAAAATAAAATCTCGTAAAATATTTTTTTTTAGGGTACCTCCTGTACTTACACGTAAAGTGAGGATTTTTTTTTTCTCGCGTACCCCTTGGTGTGGGGTATCATTAAATAGGCCTTTAAAAAATAATGATAGTTTCCATTAACAGTTTTTTGATTAAAAAATTCGTTAGTGAAATATTAAGCTTTAAAGTGCTAAATTTTGCTCGATTCGAGTGTCCCCCCCCTCTACCAGCTAAACGGTTATGTTTGGGGATGTGAAAAAAATCACAATAGTAGTATATATAGGTAACGAAGTTTAAAAGAAAATTATCATGACTAAGAAGGCTTTACAACTTTTCGAGTAATAGTCGACCAACTTATAAAATGTAATTGAATAAATATTTTCTTAAACAAAATGTATCGGAGAACATCCTCTTCAACTGCAAATGTAAGTTTGTCAACTTTATTTTTACAGCTTTAACACGTTTGTTTTTTGGGTATAAGTAGGTTTTTATCGTCAACTATTTTTAACTAACTTCAAAAAAAGGAGGAGGTTCTAAATTCGTCGTAATCTTTTTTTTTTATGTATTTTCCTTGATTTCTCAAAGACTCCTGGACCGATTTTGAAAATTCATTTTATTTTTAAATTAAATTCAGCGAATCAGTTAGTTCGCATAAGTATTTTGATGGGCAACTACGGAACCCTACACTGTGCGTGGCCCGACACGCACTTGGCCGGTTTTTCTCCTTCTGGTATTGATAAGTGTTTACACGGATTCTCGCCACGGGGTTATTGGCTAACACGTGTGTTCAGCGTTAATTATCCCGTTTTGAGTGATTGTTGATACTTTTGTGACTAGTTATTGTTTATTTGTGTTGTCCTTGTGTTCGTAATCAGGTTTGTATTGTGTTTATTTATATATAAAGCCCGTTTCATCCAAAATGGAGCGAAACAAACCACCTGATCCTGATCCTCCTGACATACCAGCCTCGTTGTTTCCTATATCATCGAACCCACTTTCCCAATTGGCGGATGTTGCTTGCAGCATCACAGAGATGGATGTTTCGCAACAGAACATGCGTAAGCGTCCCGTTGACGATACTATTCCCAACCCTCCAAGCAAGCAACCAAGAACTCAAATTGGACGTACCAAATACTCGGTACTGGATAAGGCCCCGTTTGTTGTACACGTCTCTCGTATAGAGACTCAACCAAATGTTAGCACTACTCTTCACCCAGTAAGTTTTGGTAAGTTTCTTTTGACCAACAACATTGCCAACGTTGTCCGTGGTGGCGTAAATAAAGTCGGTAGGAACCGAGTGTCAGTGGAATTTGCTTCCCCACAAGATGCTAACTCTTTCTTGTCAAATAGTTTATTGACTAAACACAGTTTCACTGCATCAATCCCCACTTTTAACATCACAAGGATGGGTGTAGTTACAGGTGTTCCTACAGATCTGACAGAAGAAGAGGCTATGACCTTATTGACTGTGCCCTCAGGCTGTGGGCAAATTTTGAAAGTCCGCCGTATCAATAGGAAGACTCAAAGAGATGGCATAAATGAGTGGAGGCCCACTGAGACTTGTGTTCTGACTTTCGACGGTCAAGTCTTACCAAAAAGGATTTTCTGCTGCTACACATACACCTGTTGAACAGTACATATACCCGACTATTCAATGCCGTAAGTGTTGCAGGTTTGGTCATGTTGCAAATGTATGCCGGTCTAAACCTCGCTGCAGTAAGTGTGGCCACGATCACCCAGGTGATGGTTGCAACATTTCTGAGGGCGAGGCTTTCTGTATATCATGTTCGGGGAATCACTTTGCCAATAGCAGGTCATGCCCTGAGTATGGTAGGCAGAGGGCTATTAAGACCGTCATGGCAGAGAAGAACATCCCATATGCTGAGGCTAACAAAGCTATCCCTATTGTTTCTCGCAATTATGCAAATGCCACTAAAAACCCAGTTACCCAGTCATACCGTAAAACTGTAACACTTAAACCGAAAACCCATGCCCCACTTTCCCCATCCTATGATAGAACTGCTCATCAGCAGATTGTTAGTTCTCCTAAACCTACCCAGCCTAATGGCTGTTCTCTCAACCACAGTAATGGCTCTTCTAGTAATACTTCTACTTCTATTATTGAACTCCTTATTAAGCGTCAGTTCACACCGAGACGCGACGCGAAGCGACGTGATGCAACGATACTTCAAATTTGTATCTTTTTTTGTAGTAAACAAAGTCAGATTTTGAACGACGTGCGCGGCGCCGCGCTGCGCAGCGCGGCGTCGAGCTGCGTTGCGAAAGGTGTATCTTTTGTTTTTTAAAATAGAGTTACATTTTGAATAACTCTATTGAAAAGTGCGCGCAGCGTCACGTCTCGGTCTGAGCTGACCGTAAACTCATTCCCATAATTATTTCCCCTTCTACTACTAATAACCAAACACCGTCCAACGTTGCAGACCAACTTATTTCCCTACTTTTAAACATTAAAAATGGCGTCCCGCCAAGTATTCCTACAGTGGAATGTGAGGAGCGTGTGGCATAAGAAGCACGACCTCATATTTCTTTTAAATAAATACAAGCCACTGGCTTGTTCCATAGCTGAGACCTGGCTGACCCCAAGTCTCAGCTTTCGTATACCACGCTTCAACATTCTCAGATGTGACAGATCTGATGGCTATGGAGGATCGGCTCTCCTAGTCAATAATCGGGTCCCTCTTTTACCCCTACCCTTTCCTTCTCTCACAGGCGACATGAGTGTAGTGGCAGGAAAGGTGGAAGGCATTACAGTGTTTTCAGTATATATTGCACACCCTCGGCATGATTTTTTGACTACACTGCGCAACATGTTTACCAATACTACCGGGCCAATATTGGTCATGGGCGATTTCAACTGCCACCATTACAGATGGGGTTCAGAGCGCTGTGATGCCTTCGGTCTGGCTTTGGTTGAGATCTTGGATGATCTGGACCTATGCATTCTCAATAATGGTTGTTCTACACGCAGATCTTCTCCGGGTCAACAAAAAAGTTGTGTAGATTTAACATTTTGTTCCGTTGAGTTAGCAGCTTCAACCATTTGGGAATGTACGTCCCTGTCGCATGGTAGTGACCATTACCCTATTGTTATTTCTTTATTAAATAAAACATATTTAGAGAAAACTTCCCCTCCACTTTTGATAACCTGTCCAAACCAGATTGGACAAAATTTGCTTCATTATTGGAGGATAAGATTGATACCCTTCCAAATTTAAATTCAAATTTATTAGATACATCTGGTCACTCCCATGCCAAGATCTGTTACGAGGGACTTGTCACAGCTATTACCACCAGTGCGGATGCCTGCTTCCCTCTGAAGAACAGTGCCCGCAATAAAATTCCTTCCCCACCATGGTGGGATTCAGAGTGCACTTCTGCTGTCAGGGATAGGAAGGAGGCAGAGCGGCGCTACAATGTGGATATGTCCACCGAAAACCTACTCTCATATATGCAGATAGCTGCCAGAACTAGACGCCTCCTTCGCAAGAAGAAGCGCACAGGTTGGGTTAAGTTTTGCACATCTTTATCCCCCGCCACACCACCCTCAGCAGTCTGGAAAAGCATTAACAGGTACAGACGCGGGTGTACTCCTTCGGTCTCTTCACCAATAACCAGGGAAACGGCTGAACTTTTTTTTGACAAGATTGCTCCACCTTATGTTCCTCTCTTCTCTGAACTCTCCATTCTGTCTATGCAAAGCTCCTCGGATGATCCTTTAGATGTGCCTTTTGATTTGAAGGAGTTGAATGTGGTGCTCAAGCACGTCCGGGATTCAGCCCCTGGAGCTGACGGAGTGCCATATTCCTTTTTGGCCAATTCTGGAGACAAGGCCAAACGGTACTTCCTCGAGATCATTAATTTTTGTTATAGCCATGGTTGGGTTCCGGATCAGTGGAAGTCTCAAACCATCATCCCCCTTCTGAAACCTGGTAAACACGCAGATGATCCGAATGGCCTTAGACCAATCGCTCTGTCCTCAGTCTTGGCGAAACTATTGGAACACCTCATAAAAAATCGACTGGAATGGCTAGTCGAATCGAGAGAGTTACTGCCGAACTACCAATTCGGCTTCAGGAAAGGTCTCGGCACAATGGACAGTGTTGGCGTCTTGGTTGCAGACATCCGCTTAGCTTTCTCCAAGAACGAGTCCGTTGTTGCCGCCTTCCTCGACATTTCCTCCGCATATGACAACGTCCTTCTTCCCGTACTCAGGCAGAAACTGCAGCAGCTGAGGATTCCGGTTAAGATGATCGATTGCATATGCGGACTTCTTATGTCTCGCTCTTTGGTTCTGAGAGTCCCGGGTGAACACTTCGATGAAAGGCAGACTTGGAAGGGCCTTCCGCAAGGTTACGTCCTTAGTCCCCTTCTCTACAATTTGTACACAGTGGATATTGGCTCCTGCCTTAACAGTAACTGTCACATACTTCAATACGCGGACGACATAGCGCTGTATGTGACAGATTCCTCCATTGTGGACGCTGCATCATCTCTCTGTCTCTCCCTGGACTCTTTGAACCAATGGCTCTTAAGCCACGGTTTGACATTGTCGGCTCCAAAAATTTCGGCAGTAATTTTCTCTCGTAAAAGACTGATCCCGCATATAACAGTGGACATTTCAGGACACAATATTCCTATAAAAAATAGTACAAAATTTTTAGGTGTTTCATTAGACTCTAAATTAAACGGAAATTGTCATTTAAATTTATTAGAAAAAAAGTGTGAAAGAGAGCTCTATTTTAAAAGTTCTTTCGGGTGTGTGGTGGGGTGCCCACCCGTACACTATGAAATTGGTGTATAACGCCCTAATTCGTAGTGTTTTAGACTATGGGGTGTTCCATTTAGTTCCTTGTAACAAGGGTGCTTTGGCTGGGCTGGATAGGGTACAGTCCAAGTGCCTTCGAATTATCTCTGGTTGTATGAAGTCTTCTCCCATTAACGCATTGCAGGTCGAGTGTGCTGAACCTCCTCTGGCCCTGAGACGGCAGTATCTGGCCTCCCGCTTCTTGGCCAGACTTATTCCTAGATCCTCTCACCCCCTTTTAGCAAAATTAAATGAATTAGATGCCTTATGCACTAGCTCCAACTACTGGAGAAATAAAGAAATCCCTCTCATAATTAAAGCTCTGCGTCAAATCAAAAATTTAGAAAACCCTATAGAACAAAGTTCCAGATTGCCCCTTTTCAACTTTCCTTATGATGTCCTACATTTTATCCCAAAAATCATCTATGATATTGGCATCTCCAAAAACTCCCCTGCAGCGGATTCGGCTTTCAATGCGGTGGTGGGGGAACGCTGGACTGGGTTCCAGAGGTTTTTTACGGATGCGTCAAAATTTAATGATCTCAGCAACACTGGCGCCGCGGTATATTACCAAAATTCCAAAATAATTTTGCAGTTCAAATGTCCTCAAGAGTCTTCTGTGTTCACGGGCGAATGTGTGGCTTTATTAGAGGCTTGCCTCTTCATAGAGTCACACCATAATATCGACAAAGCCGTTATTTTCACGGACTCCCGTAGCTGTCTGCAAGCCTTGACACAAAATCCCTTCAAAAGCAAATTGCACAGCTCCCTTGTTCTCAAAATTAAAAAATCCTTATTTTCTTCCGCTACTCGTCAAAAGGAAGTTCAGCTAGTTTGGATACCTAGCCATTGTGGCATTAAAGGCAATGAGTGCGCTGATACTTTGGCCAAAGAGGCCTGCACATCAACAACAGCAGATCTTAGCCATAATACCCATCAGAGGTATGACCTGCTGGGCCTGCCAAGAGTTTGGCTCCAAGCTGCTTGGCAGGACCAGTGGAACATCACTGGGAGGAAAAAGGGTAAATTTTATCACGCTGTGCAACCACACATCAAAACAAAACCGTGGTTCTTTGGCTTCAAAAAAGTTTCAAAACCTATTATTTCCACCATCTGCCGAATGAGATTAGGTTTTTGCTGTACACCCGTATTTTTGCATAAAATCCATGTACGTGACTCCTCTCTTTGCGAGTGCGGCTTGGAGGAAGGAACCCTGGATCACATCTTCTTTGAGTGTACAAACAACATCCCAAGTTTAGACTTATATAGCCGTCTCCCTGAATTTAAAATCCCTCTTCCAATTAATTTTCCGTCCCTTTTAACGTATCCCTCCTCCGAATTGCTTGTGGCGATGATCATATTCATCCGTCACAACAATATAAAATTATGATGTATGTTATGGTCGTGGTATACGTTTATTTTATTTTTAACAAATATAATATATACAGTGGTGGTCACATAATTAAAGACACTTGATAGGATATAATTTTTTCAAAGTTTACCTACCCTATATTTTTTATTATAATGCAATAGGACCTTGCGATATTATTTAAATTATTCTAACGGCTATCGTGAAATGTTTGAAATTAAGTAAAGAGATCAAAGTGTCGTATTTTAAATTTTTATCAAGTTTACTTTATTGCAAGCAGTTCAAACTAATAGAAAAACTTGGCCAACTAATTAAAGACACACAAATTATGCAACTATAAAAAAATAAACGGATTGAATCTTGGAACGAACTTAACTATAATTACTTTTAGATGTATAATGAAAACATAAAACCACCTTATTAATATTTTGTTGCATGTCCTTTAGCATCAACGACAGCCCGACACCGTTTAGGCATTGAAGCGATCAAATTATTGCAGGTTTCAATCGAAATCTGCTCCCATGCCTTTTTAAATGTCGTGTTATGTTGATGCACAATACTTGTACGTTTTTTGCAACTTTTTTCTTCACACGGGACCACAAGACTTCAATCAGGTTAGTGTAGGGACTGTACGGTGGCTAATCTAAAACTCTTACTGATTGGCTTCTAAGAACTTCTTTGACCACTGCTCAAGTGTGCTTTGGATCGTTATCATGTCGAAAAGTTCGTATCACCTGCAAATGATCCTCGGCATAAGGTAACATGTTTTCTTCTGAAATATTCTTTTATTGAAATGTATCCATGTTACTTTCTATTTTTTTAATAGGTCTTACACTGTGACCAGAAAATTATACCTAAACTGCGTTATTACTCCTCCATGTTTGACTGTTTTTTTTGTGCATTTTGGATCAATTTCTTTTTTTGCAGGACTACTCACTTTAACTCTTACATCAGAGTTATCCATTTTAATATTAGTTACGTCGAAAAAAGTATATTTTTCCACTGTCGTTCTGTCCAGTGTGCATATTTTTTAGCAAATTGAAATCTTGTTCTGATATTTTCTTTCTTCAAAAGTGGGATCTTATGAGAAATTCTTCCAAAGAAGTTTAATTCTCATAATCGTCTTCTAATCGTTCTTGCAGACTCTTCTCTAGACCCCTGTGCACCAAATACTACTAAGCGAATCACTTCTGATCCTTTGAAAGGTTCTTTTTAGCCAGTGATGTTAATTCTTGAGTCTTCTCGCTGTTTTTTTTTTCGGGGTCTAGGTATCCTAGGCACATTTCCCGTAGTATTAAACTTCTTAAAATGCCGGATGGCGTTTTAACTATTTCTTTAGAGCATCGTAAGTAATCTGCAATTTTATTTAATGACCAACCCTTGTCATAAAAATTGAGAATTATCTTCCTTGCAGAAGGATCGCAACTTCTGCCTTTCCCACATACTAATTCAATTTAAATTTCACAATCGAACTTAAAGGAAGGTTTAAACTGAGCTATTTTTTGCTGTGACAAAAATTCGTGGCATAATATGGCAAAAAATGAGTGCTCCTTTAAAAGAAAAAAGTTAAAATACGCACTGTCTTTAATTAGATGACCAGCGGAAAATGTACAAAATAGTTTGTATCAAATTTGAAACAGGAACTATGACTAAACTCTTGTTAATAAAACTTAATACTGTTTTAATTCTTAAAAATACGACTTTAGTGTACACAATAATGACAATTAAAATGGAATTGATACCTATCTTGGGTCCATAAATATCATTTATTTTGTTGTATGTGGTCAACATGAAGGGTGTCTTTAATTATGTGACCACCACTGTATATTTATTTATTTATTTGTTTGTTTCAGTCCGTCCAGTACCTACTAACCCAACAAGATCCACATTGTATTCAACTGTATCATCAAAGAATTTCACTCCTTTTCTTTCTCTCTCTTCTAACTTTGCTTCTGTTTTTATTTTATCATATACACACTTGTTTTTCCAGTTCACTCCTGTCATTGGCAGAATTGTCGACATCGACTTTGGTGCCATAAACCAAAAATAGAATAGAATAGAAGTGTTTACACAAAATAAATACATTACCAACATTTACATAATTTTTGAGTAAAGGTTTTTTTCATACTTGTACAATGATATTACACTTTTATAGCTTGTGATAGTTTTGATATTCTGTAATGTATTTTAGTTACTCATATTTTTATGGAAAATGAAAAAAAAAGATCACAAAACTCCATGATGTTTCCCGAAAAATTAGGAGGTGTATTTAACGTTTAAAATGGCAACCCTATGATGTTGTCGTTTGTAGGTGACTGTTAACTTTTAATAACGTATGCGTGTAAAATGTTTTAAATAAAATAAAGGCAAAGAATAATTTTTATATTGTAACAGTCATTTTGTTATAAACAGTTGTCAAGGTAACGACATGCATTTACATAGAGAGCTGTTCTTTGATATACAGCCTCTTTACAGTGACCAATATAAACTGGCTTCTGAGATTAATCGTTTTTAAAGAAAAAGTAATGTTATTTAACTTATTAGAGGAATAGTTTTATTTCTATTTATAGTGAGTATCTATATTATAAGATGTTTATGAAGGACTAGGCTAGATTACTGTACTGTACACTGTAAATATGCATTTTAACTTCCATAAAGAAAACTTCATTATTCTTTATTGTACACGAAAATATAATTAAAATAACATTTCACGTATGGGTAAGTAATGCACAAAGGCGAGCTTAACCCACAAAACTTCCCCTTGCATACTCGGGCACCATTCTCCAATATTTGCTCTCGTTTTAGAAGCTGATGTTATATATAACATTAAGTATTCTGTGGTGGTGGTTTTTGAAGGCGGTTACTTCTTTTTTTGAAAACTTTTTATTTTACCATTTTTAGTTCAAATATTCAACTCAAATTCTTGTCGAATAAGTACGTAATCCGTAAAAACATCATCCAAGTACACAATAAGAAATGCTCATTAATCAAAAATGAAAGAAATATTCATCGTGCCAAATGACAGGTACCGTATACTTCATGGAACAGGAAGAATCATCAAAAACGGTACAACCCAGTCGTAAAATATGAATATCAGGTACCAAGCATTGATAAAATACAGTCGGATTGTGAAAATCTTGTCTGTCCATATTTAAAGAGAAAAATACACATTTCGTAATACTATAAGTACTGTACCTACTTTCTGTAACACAATAATAATAATTATTATCCCCAAAATACTGTATCATGGACACACTAATAAAAAGAAACAGATTCCCAAGCTGTGTGCCTTTCATTCGTTTCAAGGTCACCGATTTGGTATCGTTTTTCTAGTAAGAAACACTAACTTCTGTATCTCCTTGTTTTTTTTTAATGTTTCTGGCATGGCGTCCGGCAGGGCTATTATATATATATATATATAGGCAAGGGGGGGGAACTTTGAAAAAGGGTTTTTACTTACGAATCCGTAAAAAAACAAAACACGGGTCTCTTAGTTTCCGAAATACAATGGGTAGGGGGAGAGGGGTGGTGAAAAGGGGAGGTTTAGGATTTTTCCCATACTCACGAGAGTTACTTGTATACGAATCTGTCAAAATATACCCACCTCCCCCTTCAGCAATTCTGTCAGTGAGTGAGTGGTAATCTAGCTTTATATAGTATAAATAATATAATACTCACTCTAAATCGAAATAAAAGTATTCCTCTAATAAGAAAATTAACATTACTTTTACTTAAACGATTTATCTCAGAAGCCAGTTTATATTGGTCACCCTACAAACGACAACATCATTTGCCATTTAAAACATTAAGGCTGCATATTCTGAAAGTTGGCAACGTCGCAAAAAGCTGTCAAATAATTACAAGTTTTAATTAATTTGGCAAATTTTCTGTATGAAAACAAGAAATATCGCTCTGTAGTGCACTAAACAATTGATATAGGAATGCATTTATAACACTGAATTTGATGTTGTAACCGTTTCCGGTGTATAAAAGGCATTTGGAAAGCTTCCAAATGCTTTTTCTACATCTAAAACCATATATTCGGTGTTATGATATTAATTATTGCATTCCCTTATCAATTTTTTAGTGCACTACAGAGCCATATTTCTTATTTTCATACAGTAACAATGCTAAATTAATTAAAACTTGTTAATATTTGACAACCATTTGCGACGTTGCCAGCTTTCGGAATATACGCTCTTAAATACACCTCCTAATGTTTCGAGAAACATCATTGGAGTTTTGTGATCTTTTTTTTTAATAACTTAAAAATATGAGTAACTAAAATACATTAAAGAATATAAAAACTATCACAAGCTATGTATAAAAAATGTAATATATTGTACAATATGCATTTAAAAAAAACTTTAACTCAATAACTATGTAAGTGTTGGTAAATGGTAATGTTTTTTATTTTGTGTAAACACTTATCCAGAAGGAGAAAATCCCAAGCTGTGTCTCTCTTTCTTAAAAAATAAGGCACGGTGTTAATGTTACAAGCCTGCTTTCCCTTAATATAATAAATCCATGGTATTTAGAGAACAGCGGGGCGCTTCCATAATTTTTTTATCTCAATGATTTGACGTACGCATTGACGGGTTTGGTTTGACGTGTTTGACAGAAAATGTTAAACCACAGGTAAAAAAAACTGAAGTGCGGTGTTTGTTTTGTTTTTTCTTATTATAGTATACATTACTCGAAATTGTAGTTAAATTTCAGTAAAACTAAGTAATTTTAGAAGAAATAATACAATATCGTATTACAAAACTTCATTCTATGAAATAGGTAAGGTTTACTACTTCACAAAATTGATTCTAATATTTGTGTGTTTGCTTATTTATCCACGTACCATGATAGTTTATGAAGTTTTTGGCGAGTTTTTAAATACTTTGCTATCTACTCGATTCGACAAATTCACTAAACAGACTAATTCAGTCCTTGCATTTTTTTACGAACATGAAACATACTGAAAGGACAGTTTAACACTAATTTTACAGAAACTGGTTCTAAATTGAAAACCCTGTGTATGCTATGAACTCTTAGTTTTCTACAGTATTGAGTGTGAGTTGGACTTTGTAAGACGGAAAAGGCAATGGAATTGAGCAGTATATTGGGACATATTCCAGCTTAAACTGCTGCAGTTTTGGATGGAATATGTCCCATTATACAATAAGTCTACTATCACAGTTGTTTCTAATCTACTTGAAATCATAAGCACACAACTGGTGGTTTATTAGCTGCCTAGTGCCCTTTTAGCAACATCCGAATTCTCATTAGATTAGTTAATGTTGAACATCAACCTACATTTTGCAAGACTCCATGCATAATCAACATGATTGTCTTTCTTTCACTAGTAGGCACATCACATTAATAGTGTGAAATTACGCTGTTTTTTAACCTTAATTGTGGTACAGCTGGGCAAAGATCTTTCATTCAACATTCAACCTCTTGCATGTGGTTTTACTCACTAAGAAATTTCACATATTTTTATTTATATTATCACTTTATTCATTGAACATGGATAGTTGTATTCAAAAAGCTATTTGGCTTCCAACCAACCCAAAAGTTAAACAGGAATAAGAGGTTTAGTTTCTACCTTTTAGTTTTTTTGTTTACCTTTTATTAGCTGTCAATTTTATAACTTCTTACCTAAAACAACTGAACTAAGGTTAGGCCAAAAATAAAACAATATGTTGTTCTTACAGCACAGCTAATTGTCATAACACATTACAATATAATGCCAACAAATAGGCATAAATTTCAAACAGGTCCTTTATCAAATAGTGACTCATGACATGTCATACATAAATGATAGTACATACATACATTGATTATTATCTCATTACAGTTAATGCATTTGTTGTTATCAGTTTCAGTTAAAAATCAACCCAGGATGCGGAGTAGCAAGCCTTAGTGCCTGCCCTGAAAGATGTTTAAAATAGAATCATATGTAACACCTATCCTGCTGAGCTATGTGGACAAATATGTGAGAGACTTCAATCCGGCTGATGCACAGGTAATCTGCTGTAACTAGAGATGGGTTTATGCTGTGGCCATACCAGGTGCACTGAATGAACACATGCCTGCAAGTGCCAAATAAATGTCTTTTATCAAGGCTTTTTGCCCAGTGCTACTTAATTTTTACTAAAGAAAGTTTTTACTTTTTATCCCCCAGTACTACACAGTACTGGGGGATAAAAAGTAAAAACTTTCTTAAGCTATTCCTAAGCAAAAAGTATTCCATGATATTTAAAGTTTTTGATCAGATTAGACATTTAAAAAAATCCGTACAGTGAAGACAGACACATATTTTAAACAATTACAGCTAAAGATGGGTTGAGGGCAAAAAGTTTTATTAACAAAATGGCCATAAACACTCAAATAAATCCCCATTTATTAAATATCATGGAATACTTTTTGCTTAAGAATAACTTAAGAGGAATCCATAAGCAAGCTTAATTTATAAAACAACTAAATAAAATTATATGTATTAAGTAAAAAAAAAATAATGAAGAATAAATACAATTTTTTTTAAACCTATAAGTATACATTATTAAAAATTAACAATAATTAATTGAATCTAGATATTTACAAAACAAAAAACTATACAAAAATCAAAAATTATCAATGAGGATCAAAGAACTAAAATAAAACAAACAGTAATAATTATTCATGTAATGATATACAATGTTAACGTAAGCCATTAAGAAAGTAGAAGGTCACTTAAGAAGTAATGGATGCCATAATGAATTTTAAGTAGTGATGCAATCTTTGAAAATATTGACCTCAAACAAATGCAAACACTTCCATTTTTTTATTTTATATCACAATAAAGTCATAACAATGCTAAGTGCTCAATGATGGTAATGTTGCAACACTAGTTTACTTCATCACTACAGGTTTCGAAACAATGAAAGTAAACAGCGGCAGCGTTGTAGAGTATCTTTTTAATTTTCTTCTAAATTGAAGATCCCATTGTGATATGGCGTCAATTAAAGCCCACTCCCTAATATAAAAAAGAAGATTGTGTACCAGCATTTTTTTTTTTTTAGCCTGGTAAAATATTCAAATGAGTCCTCCCACCCCGGGCAGGGCGGGAGGGACTGTCAGACTTGTACTGACTAAAATCAACGTCCTTCAATAGCCCTTTATGTTCCGGGGTCACGGTGAGGAAACAAAATCCCGCGACACCGGCAGGCTTTGGCCCTCTGAGAGGGGGCCCGCCATTTTTGCTGACGCTCTTTGAGGCGCGCGTGGAACACGACGCGCCGTCGACCCGTCGACAGCGAGTTGCCCTTTACTCGCTGTCCGCATGCCCGCAGCATTGGGAATATTTAGCCAGATTATGCTTGTTCTCAAATCTATGTAAAATTGAAATGAGTCATTGCAAATTGATAATATTTACCGATTTCAGAATTTCTTTGTTATTGTTTGTATGATGCTCACGTGTTTTGCTCCTAACTGTTAACAAATCAAGCATGCAGTTTAAGTGGATACCACCTTAATGTGGCTACGATAATCAATTATCAATTGATAAAATAGCTTAAATTAATATGCAAAAATATTTAATTTATGACTCTGATATTATTGAATAAAGTTGTGAATTTATTTAACTCAGTCCACTCTATATCTTTCATGAGTAGGCATGAAGCAAAGCAGCTATGAGGATGCATTTGTTATTTTAAAAATTTACATTCCATTTCAAATAATATTGAAGCACAATTAAACTTAAATATCTGATTGACCGAGCTTTGCTCGGTTTTTGAAATGTCTATATCTTGGGAACCGAGCTTTTCTCGAACCTGGAACCTTGATAAATCGATTCCTTGAGCCGAAAACCCCTAATCTGTAACTTTCATGAAAATCCTTGGAGCCGTTTCCGAGATCCTGATTATATGATAAATAAATATACAAGAATTGCTCGTTTAAAGATATTAGATTATTACCGTGCTGTATTACATTTTGTAGAAATGTGCCATTGATTACATGGAATATGATAAATAATATACCAACTAAATATATCGCTGGTTTACTACTGAGCATGAAGTTTTGGGTTTGATTCCCAGTCAAAGGGATTTACAAGTAGCAGTCTGCCAGTGCTATTCTCTAAAAGACGCAGCGTTGGAACCGCAGTCTATCCCCAATAAATTTTCAAAAGCAGCGTTTTTCGCGTCTCCGATTTGGTTATTAATGTTTATTTTGTGTTATGCGAAAGTCAAATACAATAGTGATGTAAGAGTTATAGGTTGTCAGAAAATCTAACGTTTTCCCGGAAAATAAATTGAATAAAACTATAAATAACAATAATAAGTTAATCATTATATCAACAATTTTACACAATGGATGGACTATGTTACATTTTTCCGTGACCTAGCTTATTGAGTGAGTATTTAAATTCTACACTGGTTTGAAGGTATCACTATGGGGCGGAGGCGTGGCGCTCCACAACCTTGTCCTCAAGGCGGACGTCCTGCAGCAGGAAGTGGCTCTGCCCTTCACGCTGGTCTCTGGCCGTATTCACGAGCTGCTCATCCAAGTGCCATGGACCAAGGTCATGTCCGAACCCATCATCGTCACCATCGATACTATAGGTACAGTTATTATTCCCACTTTAATAACTATGAACCGTTAATATGGTTATTTTCTGAATGGCTATTGATATAACATGAGTTGCAGTGAAAATTGATCATTATGTGTAAATAATTAAGGTTGCGAATGTAGTATATTTACATCCATGTGAAATGTAGCTGTATTGGTTGATTTTCTATCTAAGGGAACTTCCCCATGACGCGATTCGTGCGATTTGCAAAATACTAGTATTTATTGATGCAATTTGATTGACTTGACGTCGTCGTGGCGAGCGTATTTTGTTTTTCATTTACCCGTAGACAACCGCACGCTTTATGTCGTATGTCGTAGTGGTAAGGACGGTTTTCACTTGTAGTTGGAATCTAATTGCGTCGCATCGCGTCATGGGGAAGCTCCCATAGAGACATATTTTTTTGGCCATTGATACGCTTGGCTTGATCGGAAAGTTTTGGCATTGCGAGTTTTGGCTGAGAACGCGCGGGGTTTACCGAGCACTGAATTACAAAACGAGTGCCCTATTGGCCTTGAGATCTCAATCTGCTGCTGCTGCTGAGCGTGGAGTTGTGGGTTCGATTCCCAAGTTCGGAAAAGTGTATTAATACATTGTGTGTATTACTCTGCAAGTGCATTAAACTAAACTAGTGATAAAACCCCAATGGGTTGCTAGTTGCTAAACCAACTTACAAACTAGGCTAGTTTGTAAGTTGGTTCCATGTCTCGGTGTGCATTAATCCGATGGCTCTGCGCCTGATGTGCCTCCGGTTGCGTTCGGACAGAGAAGGTGTAGAGAGAGTGCACTCGCGACTGCTTAAACACCATTGCTTAATGTCTTGCTCCAATGGATGATTCCAGCAGAGTTTGTTCGCCATTATCAAAAACGGCCAGAAGGATAATTTAAATTTAAAAACTAGCGCGCGTGAGAAGGTTTTGAGTTAATTGCTTAACATATTGTTCTACGTCCATTGCAGAATGTGTCCTAAGCCTGAATCCGTCTTCGGAATCCGATGACACTCCACCCGCCGCGGCGCCACCAAGGTAAGACATTCGCTCTTTAGTTCAACATTCATAAGGAACTCGTCTCCCCGTTGCCGAAAAAGCGTTGTTATGTACAATATTTGGTTTTTATTCTGCAAGAAAAAACTTCAGGCAGATTCGTTAGCTTAGAGCTTACAATACGTCCGTCCACACCCACTGCAAAAGATCACCTTTTTTTAATGGAGTGGAGTCGTTATATAAATATGAGTACATACCGGGTCTGGATGATTGTGTATGTGAGTTTCAATGCTTGTAAACACCCACGATACAGGAGTAATTCCTAGATTGGGGCAACGTCTTTAATAAAATGAAAAATCTTTAAATATCACCCTGTGTAAAAATCTAAAAGTGTAATTCATAATAGAAAATGGATTTGATTGTATTATAGCCGCAACACCGAGCCGATGGAGGCTCCGCCGGGCTACATGCAGGCTCTAGTGCGGCGAATAGTGAATAACATCGCGCTGAGAGTACACCACCTCATCGTGAAGTACGTACAGGACGACATCGTGCTCTCACTCAACGTCAAACATCTGGCCGTCGACAGCGCTGGACCCAACTGGGAACCGGCTTTTGCAGGTATGATATAATGATATACGACAACTTTGGAACTTTTTTTTTAGCGTGGTATAATGCCCGCACACAACAGTGCCGACACGTTCCGTACCGTGACGTGCTATTCATATAATTATACGAGTGAACGAACATCACTGACCGGCACTGACACTGATGAGTACGGATAGCGTCGTACAAAATGTATGGTACAATATCATATTTCACTGACACTGATCGATACGGCACTGATCACGTCACGGAACGGTGCGGAACGTGTCGGCACTGTTGTGTGCGGATAGGCCTTTAGTCCTCCCACCCAGGGCAGAGCGGGAGCGACTAAAATCCACGGTGTCTTGCAATAGCCCTTTACGTTCCGGGGTCACGGTAATTCGTTAGTCCCGCGACCTGGAATTGGAACATGGGCATTTTTTACATTGCACATAAAGTGCAATTTGACTCGCCAAAAACCTAATTATGTTGAGTTGTATTCTAAAAACAAGTCTAGTTTTTCTTTAGACTGTATCAATAGTCGGTAGATTGTTTACCAAGGAGGCCATAAATATTTTTAAGGCGATAGTGTTTTTTGAATCTTGAACGCAGCGAAGATTCTAGAGTTGAATCCTGAGCGTGGCAAGGGATTCAAAGTACGTGAGCTTAAAATCGTCTTGCTCCCAAGGTGGGCACTCTACTTTTATCATCCTCTATGAGAAAAAAAAAATAGATCCTAATGTGTATCCTCGTCCACCGACCATCTTGTTACGATGCCCTTTTCCATATGACAGATATCGACCAGATACAGCCGATGATCAGGAGGCTGGTGCGCCTGGATGACCTGACGCTTTGTCTCGACAAGTCTGACGCCGACGGAAAGATACGGTTCTTTCAGGAACCCCTGCTCTACAGGTGCCAGCTGGATTTCAGGCAAGCAAATAAATTTATTTCATTCAAATACATATAAACATTGATCTTGAACTGGTCCAGACAAACTGGAAGCTGACCCTAACATAAAGTGACCTTTAGAAAAAGCCAGGCGGACATAAGGTATAAATCCAAGCAGGAATACCACATAATCTGATGCCCTGAGAATGGGATTTCATGGCAGATGTCTCACCGGCGAGTAAGCAACTAACTGTTGACTTTTTCTCGCCCATGTATCTTGACTCATTCCGAGTAAACAAAAGAGATGCATATATTTTTATGTGGAAACTGACTGTTCAGTTCATACTGCCGCCGAGGACTTGCTCCATTAGTTCATCTCAATACTGATTCAGTGGTGCTCGCTTTTCAGTCAGCGAGTATAGCGAGTAACCGCCCGCGTATTCGAGCGCGTCGACGATGATAGTTCAGCGACAAAACTATAGGAATTAAACTCACGCTGCTCCTTATCTAGTTTCCAGCTGCCCGCTTTTCCCTCTTCACGCTTTTCGCCCGCGGTAGCACAACTGCCTTAGCGAGCATGCTGATGACGCGACGTCACGCAATTCGACCGATTTCAACAACAAGTGAAAATCATCCTTACCACTACGACATATGACATACTACGTGCGGATATCTACTGGTAGATAAAAATGAAACACGCTCGCCACGACGACGTCAAACTAATCGAATTGCACCATTATATCGTAGTAGCAACGACGATTTTTAGTTGGTAGAATTGCAAATCGCATCATGAGCAAGTTCGCTTAGTCTTCCTCTCTCTTATTTCTATTACATTTGCAGAGTGCAGACTCAGCTGATATCAGCCAACACTCGTCGCGCTACCAACTTGGATGTTCAGCTGCGGTCCTGCAAGCTTGCATTCAGCGTCACCAATGAGCAATTGGTCTTGCTGATCCGACTGGTACAGGAAAGGGCGGCGACCAATAGCAGTGGCACCTCCAAGACGGCTCCCTCGCCCAAACAAGCCTCCGCACCAGCTGTCCCAAGTAAGTGATGGCTACTGTCTTATATGCCAACTTTTATTCTTACAGCAACGACGAAATAAAAGTGAGTTTTATTTAACAAAGTTGTGTTTTTGGCAGCAAACCAACAGCAATTTAATTTCGAAGAAATTAAAAATCATTCTTATTTGCCACTTGTCGTTAAGGGTCACACCTAGACGCGACGCTGCGCGCACATTTCAGTACAGCAACTCAAAATTTAACTATTTACTACACGAAAATATACACCTTTCACAACGCAGCGTGGCACCGCGCTGCGTTTTAAGAGCGACTCAAAATGTAACTTTATTTATTACACGAAAAGATACACATTTGCAAAATCGTTGCGTCACGTCGCGTTGCGTCGCGTTTCGGTGTGAACTGACCAGGGTCCTATATCTCAGTAAGTTTGCATTTTGTTCTGGGCTATAGTTCTGTAACTGGACATTAGATGGCATGACTGTCTCAATTTTATCTATACTGAAATACAAATAAAAGAAAAGAAAATAATATTGTTCGAAGATCTATACAATTTTAACTATTTAAATTTGTTAAAAAGAAAATTAAATAAAATGAAGACAATATTGTATAAAATATTTCTATGACAACACTGACCCGTAGTAAAATAATGATACGTTTCATTTTACGCACGCATTGAAACATAAGCCGAAGTAAATTGACATAATTCGTTGTGATAATTTTTATTTCTTGCTCTCGAAGAAATAAACTGAGCGGTAATTAAACAACTATTTAAATTTTAGACTTACTGTAAATTTATAACATAGTTTACAAATTACAATTTCAAGTCAAATATTGGCACTGTAAAAAATGCTTGTTACGGAACTTCCTTGTCGACCATTCCGAAATTATGTATTGTTTTTTTATTTTTATTTTATTTTTCTTTATTGGGACATAAAACAGTTACACATTACATATAAGTATAACAGAACAAAATAATAGACTAAGTAAACGTGTAACCCACACCATCATCATCATCATCATCATCATCATCATCATATCAGCCCGGGATCACCCACTGCTGGGTATAGGCCTCCCCCTTTTTATGCCATATCTCTCTGTTCTGTGCGTCTCTTATCCATCCATTCCCCGCGATCCTAACGATATCGTCAACCCAGCGAGCTTTTGGGCGGCCCTGGTTTCTTTGGCCGAACCTTGGCCACCATTCGGTCAAAACCTTACTCCATCTGCCATCTCTGCGTCTAGCCAGATGCCCTGCCCAACTCCACTTGAGGCGTATCGCCCTATCCCCGACGTCATAGACTTTCGTCCGACGACGGATTTCGGTGTTACGCACTCGGTCTAGAATAGTAATGCCGAGCATGGCTCGCTCCATAGCCCTTTGTGCAACTCGTATTCGGTGCACAGTCTCCTTTGTAAGCGTCCATGTCTCGGCACCGTAAGTCATAGTTGGCAGGACACATTGGTTAAAAAGACGAGTTTTGAGACATTGGGGTATCTTCCTAGATCGAAATACATGTTCGAGCTTACCAAATGCCGCCCACCCGAGCTGTATTCTCCTAGAAAGCTCTTTGTTTGAATGCTCCTTTTCAAAAGAAAGAACATGTCCCAGATAAACGTAATGGTCAACCAACTCCAAACGCTCGTTTTCAACCATCACAGCAGAGTGAGTGTCGTCTGGAATTCGTGACATCACCTTCGTCTTGGACATGTTCATTCTCAAGCCAACTTTAACCCACACCAATGTCCGCGAAATAATGGTAACAATAACAAAGATAGGTTTTATGCGTGCGTTAATTATAAAAAAAAAATACTTGTTTTTATAGACACAGTGGTTATAGAATGGTTATTGCAATAATTCAATAGCCATTTTTTTGAACTTCAAGTGCGTGAGCGCAAAGATATCCAAATCAATAAAGTGGATGTTGTATATATCGACAATACGTCGTAGAGGCGCCCGTTCACCAGCATTGGTCCTGCACCTTGCGGTGTGGAAAAGTCGGGGCTCGCGCGCCTCTCGACGCATTGCGGTTCTAGGTACACTATAGCACAGGTTATTGGTCATATCCGGACAATCGAACCTGTTATTACACAGACCATGAAGCATCATGGCCATCAGTAAGTGGCGTCTAGACTCCAAGCTTTGCATTTTATAGCGCGTCAATAATTGACCATATGGTAATTTAGATTTGCTACATCTGTAGTGCATAACACGTAAAAACTTCTTTTGAACCATTTCAATTCTTTTTATATAAACATCATAAAAGGGACTCCAAATGGGTACTGCGAATTCCAATTGAGAACGAACCAAAGCTTTGTATAGAAGTAAGAAAGTAGATGGTCTTTTGAAATCATTTGAAGAACGTAAGACGAAACCGAACATACGAAATGCTTTATTGACGATATTATCAATATGAAGATTGAAGTGCAATTTCGAGTCCATCTCGACACCGAGATCACGAATATGGTCAACTCTTCGAAGACTGGAACCATAAAGACTGTAATTAAATGTAATAATGTTTTTGTTTTTTGTAAAAGAGATTGAATTGCATTTGGGTAAGCTAAGCTGAAGCTTGTTATGCAAACAATATTGAGAGAGTCTATCAAGATCCTCCTGCAGGAGCAGGCAATCATATGTGCTTTTACACGACTTGTAAATTTTGATGTCATCAGCGTACATTAGAAACCTAGAATTAATGAAGCAGTTCTTAATATCATTGACAAACAAAATAAAGAGCAGGGGCCCCATTATTGAGCCCTGGGGCACACCGGAGGTGACAATGATTGAGCTTGATTGGAAACCATTAATGACTACCTTTTGCGTTCTATTGTAAATGTACGCCATGAACCATCGTAACAAATTGCCACGGATTCCGTTGTAGGCAATTTTATCTAAAAGCAGTTTGTGGTCCACCTTGTCGAAAGCCTTCCGAAAATCTGTGTACACAGCATCAACTTGAACATGTTCATCCATGGATTTGAATAAGAAATCTGTAAATAACATAAGATTAGTGTTCGTCGAACGTCGTTTAACAAACCCATGCTGCTCACCAATAATGAGGTTGTGAATGTGAGGATAAATTTTGCTATGTACAAGACTCTCGAAAAGCTTCGACAAGGTGGATAGGATAGATATAGGGCGATAATTCTGTATATTACTTTTATCACCACTCTTGAATACCGGTGTGATATGTGCCCGTTTCCAGACATCAGGAAAGATCCCTTCACGTAAACATTTATTAAATATAATATAAATTGGAAGTGCTATAGTTTCAGCCGTTCTCTTTAAAAAGACCGGTGGGAGACTGTCGGGACCAGGGCCCTTGTTTAAGTCTAATTGCATTATCGCTTTGTGTACTGCATCTAATGGCAAGTAGATGTCTGAAATATAGGGCGCATTATCTGCGTATATATTAGTTGACTGCCACGTAGCGGGGTTGAAATTTGAGGTTTCATAAACGGATGTGAAAAAATTTGAAAACATGTTACATATATCAGTTGGATTATTGGAGTTAATATTTTCAAGAAACATGTTCGCTGGGATTTCCGCCCTGCCCCTCCTATTTTTTACATAAGTCCAGAAGTGCTTAACGCTAAGCGGAATACTATCTTCAACCGATTTCATGTATTTTTCAAAACTTTTGACACATTCAGCTTTAAAACGTTTACGATGAGTAGAAAAACTTTCAAAGTCCGATGCATTACCATATGTTTTCCATTTAAGCCAAGCTTTTTCCTTGTTTCTAAAAATGCGGATGAGCGAGGGGGAAAACCACAGAGGAAAACGTGAATTCCTGGGACGGGATAGCGGAATATGCCTTTTAATTATACTATAGATTTGATTGTAAAAGATGTTAACAGATTGTTCAGCAGAGAGGCCGTCAAACAATTGATTCCAGTTCAATGTACTCAACTCATTATTGATCAGCTCATAGTTGGCTTTAAAGAAATTATGTTTCGTAGATAAGTGACGTTTCATTGGTATAAATTTTGTATTAAGTGATGTTAATATCGAGAAAGGCGGATGGTGAACATCGATCGGTAGAATTGGTGTACATGTTTTAAGCTCACAGTCAACGTTAGACAAAAACAAATCCAGTATACGCCCTAAGTTATTCCTCAGCGTGTTATATTGAAAAATGTTAGTTAATGAGATAAAGTTGCATAGATGGCAGCTCAAATTACCGGTCGGTTGTGGCACAACATATTTACAACCACTACTATCGAGCCAGTTAATGCCCGGTAAGTTATAATCGCCAGTAATGTAATATGTATCAGTACCACCATCATTAATAACATCGAGCAGTTTATCAAAGTGTGATGTGTACAATTCATCCGGAGAACGCGGCGGTATGTTGTAGGCTGCACTTATTACATGGCGCTTTGTAGGATGAGTCCCCGGCAGCTGTACCACGACGTGTTCAACATCGGGGTGAGAGGGGCGCGTAAAAATACTAGTTGGTCGTAAAGTGCGTAGAACGGCTATAAGTACACCGCCACCGTCACGCTTCCCCGTGGTACAGCGGTCGCGGTCGCATCTGAAAACCATGTACCGATCATCAATGAACTCACCATCGGATATGCTCGGTATAAGCCAAGTCTCTGTAAGAATGATTACGTCATATGTAAAAGATAAGATATTCATAAATAATGTATATAGCTTGGTTCGCAACCCTCGGCAGTTTTGGTAATAAACGGTTAAATTGTAACTATCCATTGAGATTTAAAAAAAATGTAAAACTATCAATACAAAACTTGGAGTCATGTTCAGTTAAAAATTCTATTCTAAACAAAATGTAATACTTAACACGGAAATGGTAAATACAGAATGAAAAAAGTACACTCAGTTGTGAACACAATTTGTTAAAGTATAAGTAAGATGATAAAATTATGGTTCTATCTATTATATGGTTAATGACAATATTATGCAAGCAAAAGGAGAATATAGATACGACTTCAACAATAATTACAATAACTAGTCTATGTTTGGATAACACCATAACGTTAAAAAAAAATAATTCTAAGTTGATGGTACAATTATATGGATACGTGAGGGTGATTGTAAAACATTTCGAGCGCATATCATTAGTACAAATTCGGTAAACAACTTGAAGTAATGTGTGAGTCACAGAGTACAGACTGTATAGTGAACAAAATAAAATGTAACGAGTTATGAGATATGAATAACCTAGCACTTTAACGCGAACTTCACTGCACTTATTTGTAACCTTGCCCTTGCCCGGATGCTTTGTTATAGGGCTTGATTTTAGATAAATCTTCCTCGGAGCGAATTGTGAAAGCCGCTTCGGGGACGTCAGCACGAACGAGAATAACACCATGTTTAATCCAGACGAAACGATGTCCATTTTGTTTCGCAATCTCCTTTGTTTGACGAAACAACTTCTTGTTCTGCAGTGTTAGGTGCTCGTTTATGTATATTTTTTCAGGATTGCCACTAAATTGCAATTCTTCAGAAGTTATTCCTTTTCTAAGGCGAGCAGCTGCAATAAAGTTATCACGTAGTATTTGGTTGGAAAGTTTAGCCACTATGTTTCTCGGCCGTGTGGATTTAGGATTCATTAGAGGAACGCGGTGAATAGTAATGACGTCACGTGGCGATAACGGTTGTTTGATCAAAGTAGATATATTTTCGATGATCGACATGAGATTTTCTCCACGCCTCTCAGGCAGATTGCTTAGTTCAATATTGCAGTTACGGGACTTTTGTTCTGCGGCTTCTAGTTTTGCTTCTAGAGAAGCAATCCGTTGTTGAACTTCCAGGGGAGATGAGACTTTTTCCTCGATCTTCGAAATGCGATAGGCAAATTCCTTCGACTTCACTTCGAGACCATCATATTTGTCGCTAATAAACTTTATTGATGACTTGACACTTTCGAAATTAGATAAAAGTAAAGCGAACTTTTCGTCCTGTTTTGCTATGCAGGTCTCGAGCATGGATTTTATACTTGCTTGGAAATCCTTGAGCTCGTCACGCCAGTCTGGATCTTTATTACTTGACATCCCTTGACGAAATGTAACGTAAGGAGGAGGAGACTCCTTTTCTATTAAGGAACCATCAACACTCATTCCACCAGATGGCTCATCGACTTCACTTATATTGTCATAGGTGCTGTTTATTGTATTCATGTCTGTGAGCACAAAGTTTAACTATAACACGATAACAAACGTTGGGTAATTAGTCACACACGCACTGAGTTAATTGTGTTTACTAGTGAGGTTAGGCGACCGGTTAGGTCCGGGGCGCACGACGAAATCTTCATCAAATCTTCATCAAAGTTTTTGTTACCATGGTTACCCATGTCTTGTGTCCACTTGTGTCAAACTCGATATTTTATGTTTTGTTTGATGTATTGAGAAAGTTTTAACCGTGATTTTCATTGGATTAGGCGCACAATGCCACATTCGCAAAATGACATATTGACGCAAAATGACACATTCGCAAAATGTCATTTCTCAATATGCCACATTAGCAAAATGCCAAATTAGCAAAATGACACATTCGCAAAATGTCATTTCTCAAAATGACACATTCTCAAAATGACACATTCTTAAAAGTTAAAGCCACTAAGTGACTTCTGAGCCGATGATTTATGAATAAAAATAAAACTAATTTTATTGCGTATTCAATCTCATTATTTATTCATTTCCATTTATTTTAACATAAAATAAATTAAAAATGTAAACTGAAATACTATAAGTCGATAATAGGATAACAAATAGTCTAATTGTCATTACACTCATTTTATTTTCCACATTACCTTCGCTCATTCTTAATTTTTATTAACAATTTAAACATTAATAATGATTAGATGCAACAATAATGAGTAATACAAAAATATAATATCATACATACAGGCTGTTCCAGGCCAAACGTATATTTTTTTAGGTAGTCTATTTAGGGTCCTATTTACCCGCCAGGAATATTAAAAAAAAATGTTTATTGGAGTTTACGAAAAATCTGTCGATTTCGAGGAAAGTAATTATTCTTGTACCGATATGAAATTAAATGCACTTCAAAGGAGATGGCCCATTTTCTTAGGGCACTCTGCCTAGCATATAAAAAATCATGTACAGTAACCAATTTTGGTTTATTTTAAACACAATATGCTGTAAAATTAACTGTGAAAGTTACATAATCCAGTAACTTCAGATTTCTTAGTAATTAACAAAAAGCATCAATTAGTCATGAACCTAGTCGGAACCTCAATATTATCCAGATTATTTTGCGTGGATATAAAGAGACCCTTGTCACTGGATGGATATCCATTATATTCTATAACAGTTTAAACCCAGTATTACCAAGTATAGAGTGTGTGTATAGTATGTTTTATTTGTAGGTTTTCATAGTAAGTTTTAAGTACATGCCTGAATTGTTAGCAATTGCACAAGCATCGTTTGGAAAGGCATGTCTAACGAAGATACAATATGTCTTCTTAGCCGTTCCGTAGCTATACCGCAGTTAATACACCTCATTGTTGTATTAATGTTGACAGTGTCCAAAACGTAAGCACAATCAAATCCGTATG
Organism: Agrotis clavis; assembly: GCA_954870645.1. NCBI lineage: Eukaryota > Metazoa > Arthropoda > Insecta > Lepidoptera > Noctuidae > Agrotis > Agrotis clavis. The sequence goes on from OX940917.1 coordinate 6,481,524, forward strand.
AAATGCACTAGATAATTATTGGGCAATGGAATCAGTCCGTGTAGAATAGCAATGGTCGGTACAGACAAAAGATAATCGCACAGTTTACAAACAAAAATAAGACCCCGCACAAGCTGCGAACACAAATGAAAATAGTATGAATGTCAAACAAAAAACATGACGGATGTCATGCGATTGTCGAACCTGTCATGTCGTTTCGTTTCGTTGTTGCAGGAAAAAGTTATTATTTCAGTAATTTAATATAAATGTTTCATAGCATTCGAATAACTTACAAAAATGTTTTTATTATAATTGCAAAAGTGAATAATCATTTTTACAGTCAGAATAATGTTAAATATTAGTCTGACAAGGCATTCATATTATAGCTTAACAGGGAATGGAACGTTTATCCGAAATAGCGTGCTGCCCCGATACGCCAGAAACGTAAAACAACTATTTATGTCGATATTTTTTCGGAAGTTGTACGTATACGTAAACCATTTAGTTATTCATATTTTTATTTTTTATGTATTTATAACTAAACATGTAAAATGTACATGTCACTGAGTAACTAGGCAGAAACTGGCCATGTCATTTGCAGATCAGTATGATTTTTTTCCTTTCTGAGAGATTGCAATGTCTAAGTAAGCACCTAAAATAAAAATATAATATAATTTTTCATTTAAAAAATAATAAAAATCACGAATACATTAAAAGTGGTGATATTTCTAATACAAAAAAAATAACTTGTAAGCAGGTGACAAGCGATTTTTTTCCTGGTGGGACAAATAGGTCCCTAAGCCGACTATCTAAAAAATAAATTTTATCCATCTGGCCTGGACCACCCTGTATAATTAATGTCAGAAGAATAATTATGACTCAATCAAAGTATTTTTCTGCATGCGCCATGGTACCTTTATTTTTTGATTTACAGTATTGATTATTATAGGATTTGCTTAATCAAGTCTAAAATCTAAAATCAAACAAATCTCGGTGTGGACTGACCGTTTATATAAAAAAAATGACTATGTCCCAAGTGACATTTCGATATTCTGATTATTTGACATTGTGCGGAAATGGTAATTTACGAAAAGGCATTTTGCGAATATGACATTTTGCGAAAATGACATTTCGCTAATGTGACGTTTTGCGATGTGGCGTTTTCGGAATATGTCAATTTGAGAATGTGGCATTTTGCGAAATTTGAAAATGTCATTTTGCGAATGTGGCATTGTGCGCCTAATCCTTTTCATTTACGACCTGGATAGTGGCTATGTTATTTGAATTATTGTGGATTCATTGTGTTCCTTTTACCCGACTGCGCGACGCAAAGGAGGGTATCAGGGTAATTACTCGTGCAGTGCCCGTGCATTCACTTGGACTCATGGAGTTTTTCATTGGAATTTCCTGTGACCTAGTGTTATCTGTTGTGTGTTAAGTTGTTTGTTTAGTTTCTACAAACTTAATAAAATCTTGTAATACTCAATTTTGTGTTTTATTCTAAACAAAATAAACATATTATTATAAGTGAAGAAAGAAAGGGATAGCTATATAGCTATCCCTTTCTAGGATACTGCATTTAAATGTGTGTAATATGTATGTATCTATAGACACACACATGCACTGCAAGTTCTGTAACTCCACATCAGATGGCGCTTGTCGTTGAGGTCAAGTGAAGTCTCTATACCCCTATATACAAATGTACTCTATGGAACTGACCGTAAAATTCGCCGGAACTCTGGATTTTGCGATGTAAATTCTTCAGTTGTATCATAGATGGCGCTGTGGTACTGTTTGTTTTATACTACCTAACATTTACAGATCCCGCGTCATCGAACACGGTCGAGCCTGCTCGCCAGGGCAGCTGGTCGGAGTGGGCGTGGTCGTGGCTGCCCTCGCTAGCTGACCGCGAGTTGGACGTGGCGGAGACGCCCGTGGAACCCACGGCCCTGCCCGTCACCTTCAACGCTTTTCTTGATGATGTCTCGCTTATGTTTAAGGTAATATTTGTTTTGTATTACCACTGTGTACTATGTGGTCGAATTAGAAAGGAAGGATTGCTGACGCCATATTGTGACGTCATGCACGATTTTTAACAGTTGCACGCTTTAAAATAAACGAATTAGACAATAAAATAATATTGTTGAAATAGCGCATTTCTGTAGAAGCGTCTTATTTATTTACAAAATATAGAACAATTCATAAAATTAAAGACACTTCTGTATGGTCGTAAGAAGAAAAGACTGCACGTGTAGAATAGCGATTCTATCTCTGTTTTACCAAGAAAAGAGAAAGCTCTTTCTATCCCACTTGATATGTCTTCTGCCCGAGCATGGCGCGACCTGTAGACTCGCGTTTCTATGAAGACACGACATAAGTTTTCTTTCCATAGCAACGGCGAATGACTGAACTGTGAATGAACTAAAACGTTTAGTTAACCAAAAAAACGTGTAAAATTCTCAAGTTTTCAATACAATTAAAATGATTTATTGAAATCAGAAGACGATTTACGTAATTTTATGACGCGCCGATTTAGTAGTAGGGTAAATACGCCATACGTCGGCCCCCCCCCCAAACTTCGGCCCTCTGCACATTTTCAGCTTGCGTTCATTTAAAACGTAATGAAGTGACAAATTTGCCACTCGAATTACCACCTTAGTTCATACTCTATATGTACAAACCGTTACTTTCCGATTACGACACTCACTCTTCGCACACTGAGCTTCAGCAGCGATTGCGCCGTCGAAGCGTCAAGTTCATATTGAAAGTACCTTACTTGCTGTGAATACCCACACTTCGGGGATTGATATTAGAACGGTAAAACATTCCTTTTTTATTGTTTTAAGCTTTATTATCAGTAATTAGTAATTTTTACTATATTTTGAGACAGTTTTTTCAATGTTTAACGTATTGTTTTAAAAGAAAAATAGGAGGCCGCCAATAGACTACCAATTTTGAGTTAAAACCGGATTCTCGGCAATGGTCGACTTAAAGTAAATGCAGTCTGTTTTATAAATTCCAATTGTACTAATTCCATTGGATTACTATGAGAATTTGCAACGCATATAGGCAAATAAATCTATTTTACGTTTAATCGCCAAATACCGGCCGGGGTGATAGAAGTTGAATCTCGAGAAATAGTGTACATGAAATAGGGGCCGGCTTTAGAAATATTAAAGATCGTAATGTCGACCAGCCTCGAATTCGAGCCCAACTATACAGGCTGATTGCTTTTTATTATTTTCTCAAAATTAAATGTTCATTGTACAATTTAATTTATTAATAATATTAAGAGTTACGTTTAAATGGGAGGATAAAATTGGAAACATTTATGATAGCCTATTACGGTTTGGGAATATAAGATCCCATCAAAAACATAAATGTGAAATGAGAGCCAAGCTCAATAGTTTGATATTATGCCTTGGTTGTTGACTTCAACGAAAAAAGAAGTGAAATCTAAATGGGTGCCAAGTTCAATGGTCAGTCCTGAAATTTATTTATAACAACATAAACTATATTTCTTTTTTTATAACTAAGGATCATACATGAAGCCTAATTTCTGGCTTGGCTAGTTCTCATATACGAATTGTTCGATGGTTAGTACTACCAGCAAACCAAATTTTCGGAATAATAAAATAAAAACTGACAAGTAAAAGGTTTAGAACTTATGAAGGATATACAATTCGTATATGAGAAATAGCCAAGCCAGAAATTAGGCTACATGTATGATCCTTAGTTATAAAAAGAAATATAGTTTATGTTGTTATAAATAAATTTCAGGACTGACCATTGAACTTGGCACCCATTTAGATTTCACTTCTTTTTTCGTTGAAGTCAACAACCAAGGCATAATATCAAACTATTGAGCTTGGCTCTCATTTCACATTTATGTTTTTGATGGGATATCATTACTTTTTGTACATAAATAATGATCTTACACTAGGTACTGATCGCTAAATAGATTGAAACAATAATTATTAATAAAATAAATCCCAGTTAATAACTGTAGGGGATATTAGACACGGATTTAATTCCAACAGACAGTGTGCATCAATGAAATAGTTTAAAACTTACATGTTCACAAAACCTTATACTAATCGCCTGCCCATCTTAACACCGCGATTCAGGATCGTGACGTAATTGCACAACGCCATCTAGTGGGCGCTAGTGGTTGTAGAATACGGATACTTACGTGTAAAAAATACGAAAATCAACTATTCTTAATAATAAGTACAAAGACGGGAATATTTGGATTAAAAAAAATTATCTAGTGTCACTTGACTAAAACAATTCTTCATTTATTTAGTGCATGGTGCAGTGAGTTTTTGAAAATGATAATAGGTGGCGCTACTAGTTATAAAATCCGCTTAGTTACGCGTAATAATTACGAAAATCGACTTTAATCTTAACTTATAAGTACAAAATCGGGAATATTTGGATTAAAAAAAATTAGGGTGGTGTTTAACTCGTTATATATTTACGTAAAGATCATAAAATCCACAAATAGAGATTTACAGGCACTAATTATAAGTTAAGTGAAAATTATAATAAAATAATAAAAAATTACCAGTTTCTGATTTTTTCCTTTGTATTCATATAATTACCTATCTGTATGCCAAATTTGAACTTTCTAGGTCATCTGGAACTGGGATATAGTTTTGATCTATAGGTCAGTCATAAAAACGACGATTTTTGGACGTTAATATCTAAATAACTGTTTGAGATATGTTTATAAAATTTGGAACACATATGTATCTCGCCAGTCTCATTAAATGTGCCAAATTTGACAAGTCTACGTTAAATAGTTTTTGAGTTATGAGGGGCTAAAAAGTGGCTCCAAATGGTTCGTGTAATATTACACACTGTGAGCTGCGCGCCTGCTTTGCTTGGCTCTGACACGCTCCCGCATGTCTAGATAAAAATTGCTCTTTGGAACTTGCTACCTAATAAAGCCATGTTAATTAGCTTAAAAAATATAAATGGTTGGTCGTGAATCTTTCATTCATTAATTAACCTGCATGTCACTAAAAGCTGCATTTAGAATTAATGATTTTAATTTAAGGTACTACAATGACAGAGCAGGGAGATCAAGGGCCTTTACGGAAACAGAACATTACCTATGTAGTTACGATCGCAACTTTACCTAACATTATTTAAGTGCATTTAAAAAAAAATACTTTACCTACTATTAAACAAAATTCGATTAATAATGATACTTAGTGAGACTCCTGCCAAAATAAATCATATTAATAATATTTGTCTGTCTTAATTTAAAACACCCTCTACCCGGCCGACATTTGGGAAAAACGCGACCGACCATGGGCCGTGAATGGCCGACTTTAGGGTTTTTTCGTTCTCGACGCATCTAAACCTTATTACTTGTTCCTTGTAGTAGAAATGTCAACCTTATGCCCATAAACATAAAATAGGTTTATCAAACTATCCAAAACCACACTGGAAGCTATCCTTTCGTTGCAAATTGATGGTTCCAGACCGATCCCAAAACAGAAAAACCGTAAGGGGGGCGACATTTAGCGTATTTACCCTAGTGCAGTTGCAGTTAAGTTCAAGTTCGAGTGATAAACGGTATCCTTGTAATCTTTGAACTGCGCGTAAGCTGCGCGTTAACTGCACGTCAACTCACAAGAAAGAAAAATTATTGCCCAATAAATAATCGAATGGAATCGATTAAATTTCAATGAATATGACATTAATAAAGTATTAAAATAATACCCTAGTACAGATTTTAGTCCTGATTCACAATCAAGATTCACGATCATGTTGCGATCCAAAACACGCACCAAAGACGCGCAACAGTAGAATACCGATAATGCGCTCGCGTGACGCGAACTTGACGCGAGCGTGTCTGACAGCGGTAGAGAATACTAAAAGCGTTGTTTTGATCGAAACTTAACTGCAACTGCACTGCAACAGCACTTATTTATTTACGTGAATTGAGCTACAGATAGAACTATCCATAATTCTAGTAATATGCGCATTCATTTGCAATTTAAAAAAAACTTTTTGCACATAAAGCGACAACAAAACGCAAAAAGTATCCAAACCATAGACACACATTATGCACACGAATCTTTCCTAGCCAAATGTCAAATAAAATTAACATACTTTCTAGAAAGAGAGAAAGACAAGTGTTAGAGGAGACAGATATTTATTAAATTATTATATGTATAATAAATTATGATTGTGGCAATTTTAGGCAGATAATGTTGGGTCTATGCTGCATGTCTATGACTGATTACTCGTAGATTCTTGATAAATTAAAATATTTTTGTCTAGTAATAAATAAAACATTGGAAAGATTAGCTGTCTGCATTATTTCACTGAAAGTTTCTCATTTTATAATTTTTCATGGAACTTGTATTAATGAAAGTTTGATGCACTTTTCTAATAAGTTTCATTTAGCCTTTTTTATTCTATAAGGCTTAAAAACTAAAGCGATTGAGTTGGGAGGACCCTTACTTGTTTTTAAAACAAATTTAAGTCGATAAACACCAAGAATATTACGAATATTACAAAAAGAATCTTGTCTAGGTCAGATTTGATGTAGACAAGTTTCTCTTGAAGAGAAGAAATGTGTCTTCCCCCAAGTGTCAAAAGTAGAGAAAATATTGTCGGCATGCTCGACGTTGTAGACTTCTTTCTATCGTAGAGAAGAAACATTTATTTTCTACGTGTCAAACATCGCCATGCTTAAGACGATAGAGATCTTTCTTCAATCTGTCAGTTTGTCGATTCTCCCGTCGATATAACTCGTTTCTACGGTGGTCATGCTACGCGTGCTGGTCTGCGTAGATGTGGCAGACAGCAGAAGGCAGGAACAAGGCAGGCGCAAGTGGCAGTAATGCCTTTTCTACTTAGTTTTGCTAGTTGTGCGGTGTAACTGCATAGGTTCACTCCGAACTGGAAAGAGGACGCACAGTGTCGTGAATGGTGGAAGGCCTTTGCCTAAGAATGGGACAGAACAGGCTAGGAAAAAAAATAAACAAAACTTGAATGGCCAAACCTGAAACTGTGATATAAATAAGCAAAAATACTCCAACCATTTAGCTATTGAACTATTCACTCACCATTATTTTTCTCTAGTTGATGGAAATGGAGTCAAATAACCGCAAGCGGTCGCGTGCCGTGCTGGAGATATGTGCGACACACGCGGCGTTGTTCACGGAAGTGTGCGTGCCCACTAGAATGCGCGTGCGCTGCGGTGTGCGCGAACTCACCGTGCGCTCCAGTGAAAAGTGCGTCTGCGGTTATGTCGACTATAAGGCGGTGAGTTTTTGTTGTTAAAAGCCTCAGGGCCCGCCAAATTCTAATAATTCGAAGATTAGTATTACGTTTTCTACGGATAGTAAAGCCGGAAACACATTATTTAACACGCCACGCGACGCAACGTGTCGACACCCGATGTGCAGTGAGCGCGTGTCGTCGCGTCGGGTGTTCATAGTGTGATTCTGGTCATAGAAAACAATACATTTGATTTGACCCAACACGCATCACGTTTCATCGGGTGGCGTCGGGTGTTAATAATGTGTTTCCGGCTTAATTTAAATGCGACCATCTTACTTCTATTATGTGTATCTTATATGTTTGTTACGTTTTCACACAAAAAGAACTGAACGGATTTGTATGTTTGACACACGGATAGTTTATTATAGGATCATTTATTCACACCGATTTATTAATGTTCCGATGGTTTCCAGAGCTGGGTAAAGTCATTCCCCAATTCCTTTTTTTCCTCAAAAAAAAACCTAAACACTACTAAAAGGGAGGGGCTCTATATTCAGCAGAGAATGGAACAGGCTGCCAATGCTTGACGACACGATTGGCGCAGTGGCTGAACGATCGACTGCTGTGTAACGTGGCGCAGGTTCGATCCCCGCACGGAATAAATATTTGTGTGATCTGCAAGTATTTGTTCTAGGTCTTGGTGTTTGTGTATGTGAGTTTCTATGTTTGTAAACGCGCCCACGATACAGTACAAATTTCTAGTGTTTAAAAAAATGAATACACGACAAAACTTTGACTATATTTCAGACCCGCATGGAACCAACGATATTCTTGCAAAAGGCGCTGAAACCGCAAAAGAAATCGAGTGAGCAGAAACCTTGGACATGGCCGGAACACCTGTTCAATGAGAATGTTCCCAGTAGCGCAGTCATCATAATAGACGAAAATAAAGCGACGCCTTCCTCGCCTTCTTCTATAAAGCAACCAATTTCACCTGGGGTGGGTACACACTATCATACTACTATATTAACTATGTAATTGACCAATCCCCATGTCAACTTTATTAGTCATTCGGACTGATCGATTATTCCATTTAGGGTCAGTGTGAACTCACCGAGAAGCGACGTAACGTGACGATAACGGGAATGTGAATCTCTAAGATTTTGACTCTGAAAACGGCTCAACCGCTAAAGCGTTACAATCGATGACAGACTGCGGCTCGGTATATGGTTGTCAGTATGACATTTTAACGCCCTCTAGGGCGCTTGAATATTCAACATCGTGCTACGTCATTAAGCGGGCATGAAGACGTCGAGTAGTGGGTGACTCGCCGTCCGACCATGAACCATGCCGGGTCGACGGCACGTCGTGTTCCACGCGCGCCTTAAAAAGCTGTCAGCAATCTTACGGGCTCCCCATAGAGAGCTATAGCCCGGTAACCGTGACCCTGGAACGTAAATGGCTATTGAATACACCTTGAATTTTAGTCAGTACGAGTCTGACAGTCCCCCCTTCCGTTTCAATTTCCACCTTCGTATCTGAAAAGTAAACTTACATCGATTCCTGGCTTTCAGGTGTCCGAAGACCTGTATGAATTTAAGGTGACTGACAAACCAGGGACAATGTCAATGCCGGAGGTTTTACCGGAAATGTATGTCGATGAGATCGATGGCCTGTGGCAAGAAATTGAGCCAATCGTGTACGTGGACTTTCTGCATGAACGCAAGCCGAACAACCCAGCTGCCAACCCCTATGATAATCCGCCAAAAGACTTCGAGTATAGGTAAGCCTTTTTATGATGTCGGGATTCTTTCTGTGTATATAATACATGTTACTGTAAACGCTAAAGTGAAACTTCTTTAGTTTTACCAGTAAACCTATGGATTTACGTTCAAAATCCTCTTTTTTTTCAAGTCATGGTTTCGAGCTTCTTGGCTAGAAACATTGATTTCTACACCGTGTCTTTTTAGTCGTCTTACTAAGTGGTCCACTCAATGTATCCGACGTAAAATGCCCCCAGGCGCGACAATTACTTTAGTAATATTTTTTATCATTATTAAATAGGTACCTACATTACAAACATGAACGGCCTGTTAAAATTATTACGTATCGAACTGTAGAGTTTTCCTACTCAGCTCACGAATTGAGCAGATCATTCCATATCCATTTTCTCATGAGACAAGGCTGTTTATAACTAAGCCTGACCAACCACGCACAATGGTCCACATGAAGGACTAAGTGCGGAAACCATAACCCCTAACATAGAACATAACTAAGCCTGGCGTCATAATAATGTATAATATTTTTATTTTTAAATTATTCAAATCTCGGCGATATGTCTTTCTACATTAGTTATAGTTTCACGCGCCACGTTAGGACACGATTAATAATAATAATAATAATTTCGTTTATTTACCAACAAAAGTTACAAATAAACTTATAAATAAACTTATAATGTTGCAAAAACTATACAATAATTTGATATAACCCTGCCTCTTAAACTAGGATAAACACCTGTATTTTACGATTTTACGATTATTCAAAGTCTAGTGGTAATAAAACCATTGAAATATGTAACAACAAACTGACCATACAAATAATAAGATCATGCATGTTTCTACTTACAGTGACTGGATAGAAGATTACAATATATCAGTGGTATTGAATCTGGTGGACGTACGTGTTTGTATGGGGCTGGTACACCGGTTGATGGCCCTCAAGAATATCTTCACGTCTCAGCAGCAGGAAATAATGTGTAAGTACAACTTTAGCCTCAGCACTGATGGTCCGAAAGATGAGAGAGAAGGTTTAAAAGGTGAGTAAATATGATTAACATAAAGATTTTGAGGCGGTACGAAGTTTGCCGGGTTAGTATATCAATAAAACAAAAACAAAATAACATCTGCCTGCTGTTCCCAACTCTGTTGTCGATGGCTTCCAGACTACTTAAATGAATGCCAGTATTTTTCATGAGCTTATTATTTTCCGAGTGACTAATAACTTAAAAGTCGACTAAATGTTTGCAACAAATAAAACAACTTGCCAGCGATTAAATATTTTCGCGACTATTATATTATTTATGGTTCAAAATTATGGGTGTTATAAAAACTAAAAACTAGCAGCTGCGTTTAGGTAGCAAATAAACTATACCAGTCAATTGAAATATTAGGCGAGGAGCTGTATATAATGACTTGGCGACTAATAATGTTAGTAGGGTGGCATTCGCCGGTAATGTGTGCAACTAACACGTTAATGTTTAGTTTTGTTTATTTTGTGAGCCAGCATGACAGGTAGTAGGTAATCAGTTATTTGACCTAGGATGCAAGAGCGAGCGAAGCGAGCTCGGGACTTGGGGCACCCCGACACGGACAGGTTAGGTTCGAAGTGGATGGCGGGGTCTGAAAGACCCCGCCATCCCCTTCGTGTTAGGTTACTTTAAACCCTGTACGTAGAAATAGGAGCCCCGCGAAGCGGGGCTCCGTCGAGCATTCTGGCAGGTGATACTGATTTAAAGCTATTAAAAGTCACACAATTATAAGCTAGTTTATATTTATTCTTCATACAAACAATTTTAAATAGAATCTGATTTATATTATTTATGAATGCCCATTTTCTATTTTATTTTCGCCATTAAGTTTCCGCTTAGATATTAATTCAGTTCCCAAAAGAAAAACTTGATGCTAGTTTAAATTAAAACGGAGCTTATTTCTGATATATTAATATGCTACCTATTAATTATTACGATACTCCTTATTAGCTGCCAACCCATTATATATGGTACCCACTCTATTACACTAGTTTACAGTACATCTGTTGCCGAAGAAATTTTAGCTGTTGCTGACAACATATGATATGCTATTTTCAAAAATATAATTAGAATATTTTTATCAGCTCTAGTTTCTGAGTTTCAGCTATGTAGGTATAAAACAGAAACAAACATATATTTAATAAGAAAAACTTTACTAAAAAAAAAATTAATCACTGAGTTCTAAAAAACTTCGTTTTAAAGCTCTTCTGTGATGTGTAGACTTTGGAAAATGACGTATCAGAGACCAACAATAGTCAGACATCATATTCGTATCCCAGAAACCCTGATAGCGCTCTTCCATGACGCGTAAGTCTTGATGCATACGCTCTCCCTGCTCTTCGCTCATATCTCCTAAATTTTCCGGAAATCTGTCCAGGTGACTATGGAGGAAATGGAGTTTTATGCTCATATTGCACCCCATATTTTTTAAATGTAGCAGAAGGTCTTCTACAAGTTCAATATAATTTTCAGATTTTTTATTTCCGAGAAAATTCTGCATCACAGTGACAAAAGCTGTCCAAGCCTTCAGTTCTGACTCAGTCATAGAATTTCTAAATTGAGTATCTTTCGTAAGTTGTCTGATTTGTGGGCCATCAAAAATACCGGCTTTAATCTTTTCCATAGTGAGCTGAGGAAATTTTTGGCAAATGTAAGAAAAGCAGTTCCCATTTTTATCTAATGATTTAACAAACTGTTTCATGATGCCCAGTTTTATATGTAATGGTGGAAGGATAATTTTGTCACGAGCTACTAATGAATTGTGGACTATATTTTGCTTTCCAGGCTCCATATTTTCTCTCAAGGGCCAATTTTTTCTTACCCAATGCTCTTGTTTAGCTCTACTGTCCCAAAGACATATAAAACAGGGAAACTTAGTGTAACCACTTTGTTGACCGAGAAGAATGTTCACCATTTTTAAATCGACACAAAGGCCATTGCCCAAATCAGGCCCACAGTGAACAGTACACTAGAGAAAAAATACTATATGCATTAATTTTGCCATAAAAAAATAGGTATTTATGTGTTTTCAAAGAACCGCCCCTACAATCTACAATAATTCGTTAAAAAAAGTAACCCAATTGAAAAAAACGGAAGTTTTCTTGATTTCAACGCTGGTAAAATATTGCCAGCATCTAATCAAATGTCAACTATTTTCATTAATTAATCGATTAGAATCGATTATACAAAAATATAATAACCTCACCGGCATACCCATTTGGCTTTTCTTGTATTGTAATAAAAAAGAACTACAATAAAACATGAATATACAAAGTAATCTGTGCTTGTAAAAAAAGAATTTAAATAATAATAAAAAATCAGTCATTTAAAAAGGAATCGATAAATCGGTTCATAGTTTTTATTTTTTTGTGATAGTGACAACACTTATTTTAATTCTGACACTTACACTGACTGACACTGTCATGTTGCGCTCAATGTGAATGTATTTTGATTTTTCTTCAATTTATTTTACTGCGACCTGGCTTTATATGGACTTGCTTCGGATTTTGGATACCGATTTATAACGTTTTCTACAGTGACTGAAAAACATTGTGTGAATAATTGTGGTTTTAACCTAACCGAAACTCAAAATCATAGGTACGTTAAAACCTGAATAAAAAAATCATACATACAGCAGTTGGTTGTACCACGACAGGTAAATAAACTAATCATAAAATGATTTTGCTATTGCCTACGCCATCATCCAATTATTTACGGATAATAATATTATTTCAGGTATCAAGAGACAATCTTGTTTGCCACAACCGCTGGTTGGTAGTAACTTAAGCCTTGTTCTGCAACAACACTTGGAAGGATATGTACGTCAAGGCAGCTGCACTAATTGTGGACGTTCTGTTAGACGGATAAGAAAAGAAGTCACTTATTTAAGAACAGATACAGATAGATAGAGAAGTCTCATTAGAAATGTCATTATTAAATAGATTCATTGATTGATTGATTTTTATACCCTATAATAATTAGACAAAAGTATATTAGAAACTCTCCTCTACTATCATTATCAATAAACCAGTATTAAAAAAAGAAAACTTCTTGTATCTCACAGTCCCACACTTTTGCACATAGAAAATTAACCCCAAAACATTTGCTTTTTTTAACATTTCTAAAATAGTGGCCTCACTTTTAATGTACTTTTCAGATATCCTATATTATTTAGATTCTATAACACTGCATTTTTAGACTAATATTTGATGTCCGTTCTGGGCCTGGGGCACTATGGACCGTGGGCATTTCCCTTTGCCACTTATGGTCATTGTATTTTATTTTGTTCAAGACATGTTACAATATTCTTCCTTTAGCTTTGTACTGTGGGCAATAGGTACCCCAGCGTATTTATTTCCATTATGTAATAGAATACATTTTAGGCTACGTTTTGAGCTGTCAATGAATAAACGCCAGTCGTTTGGTTCGTATTGTTTCAAACCCATTTTTATCAACAAGTTTTTGATATCTGAACAAAAGGTAATACCGTTTTCTTCGGCAAAATAACGCCGTAATTCTCTATCTCTTTCACGATAAAAACTTATTTTAGTGTCTGAGGAAAGCAAATTTTTTTCTTTCAATCTAGATGCTAACAATTCCGAAGCTTGTTTAGAAAGATTTAAATCTCTTACAAGATCATCTAACTCATTTTTAGAAAAACATTTTGGCTCATTTGACATACCTTCAAAATCAGCATCATTTTGTGATGAGCTTGATCCTCCAGTGTCTTGTTCTAAGGGTTCAGATATCTTTTTAGGCACTGAAGACTCAGGTGAACGCTGCACTGGACGTTGAACACAACTAGTACTTGGATACTGCCATTTAGCTCGATTTTTAGTGTTTAAACCATTTACGTTCACGCTACAAAAATAACAGTCTTCTAGATGATCTCGTGGTTCTCGCCAAATAGTATGTGTTCCAAATTTAAAGGCACTTCTTTTACCACTTTTCCATAGTCTTAAATATTCCACACACGATTTGCAAACACAATTGGGAGCCCAAGACTTCTCATTTTTATCTAAGAGCATCCCAAAATACTCAAAATAGGTGTTTTTCACCAACTCTGATATAACTTTTCTACAATCTTTAAACACATATTCTCCGCATATACATATAGCAAAAATTATCTGGATTGTTTAAACAACGTCTCCTTGAACTACTCATGACGCAAAAACTTCAGATACTAATCTTAACACAGTACAATACGCATGTTATCGATAATAATATACGCTTCAATGATAAAAATCAGAAACAAAGTAACTCGAGCTGCTCAAAAAATTTTGAGGGTAGATTTGACAAAAACAAATCCTAAGTAATCATTATCAACCACAGAATTCGCGGCAACAGACAAAAAGTTTCAGTTTAGTATTCAGTTTACTTAGTTGCCGCATTAAATACATGCCTTTTTCATGTGGGTCTCGGTACTGTCTTGTCAGATACCCGTGACCCTCGAACGCAAAGGGCTATTGAGGGATCACCGTGGATTTTAGTCGGTACGAGTCTGTTAGTCCCTCCTGTCATTGGACTTATTTAATGATTTTACCTTGTTAAAATAAAGAATAGTATTTTGCGAAGAATAATTTTTGAAGGGAATGTCTATCGGACCTAAATAGCCCAGTTAACACTTTAAATACGATATCCCTTGGTTAGACTGTTTCCGCTATGAATAATGTATTCCACAGGTCTACCCAAACGCATCCTGACTGTGGAAGAGAAGGAAGCTCTGAGCGAAAACTTACCGCAGAGGTGCCTGAAGTTGGACGTGCGAAACCTGCACGTGCGCCTTATCCAGTGGAACCACTCGTTGACCGAGCGGCCCGTTCCGGACTTGCTTTTATTAGAAGTACAGCTGCCGAGTACAAACATCATTATAATGGAGCCCATGTACTCTTATAGGTAAGAGAATAAAAATATGTTGCCCCATTCTAGTTTCTTGCAGTTTTTTTTTTTGTTGTTTAGTCATTGAACATTGAGAAAAAGCTTAAAAAAGATTTTGGACATTATTTCACATTATCTGAATGGACAGATAATTCTGATAGGTTACATTATTGAGTGCAAATATATGAAAACGAATACCCGAAGAAATATCGAAGACAACACGAAAATGATTGTTTTGCGGAGCTGTGTCATTCATGCCTTGTTAATAATCTGCAGAGTATGTTCAGCCGCATGCCAGATGCCAGACGACACAGGCCCGCTGTGGCAAGGGTCTCGCCGTCGGATCACGGTCAATACCAACGGCGTACAGGTCCGCCTCGCTAATATGGACTGCACTGAGTCCCGGCCCTGCGCCCGCTTGGATGTCACGCTGGTCACGCATGAACTGCTGCATAAAACCTTCTTTGATGAAAGGAATTCGGTCGAGTTATCTTACAATTTGAAGATAAGTAAGTTGTTTTTTTAACGTTTTGTTTGTTGTTTTTATCATGTCCAAGTTACGAGATAATCCACAACTTAGCTAGCCAGTATTCCGCTATCGCTAACTTCAAAACTATATGTATATGTACTTTTCATTTTACATTGGATAAATCAACATCTGCCTAGCAGTCTTCCATCTGTATTTGAGTCTTTCAGTCTACTGCCAGATCCTTTATATGTTTATTTATTTATTTATTTATTTCGGGAAAACTAACAGATACACAAGTTTCTTAGTTTAAAGACATTAAAAATAATAACATTGTCATTTGTGTAACTCACAACGTTATCCACATTTTAACAAAATGATATTACATTGGAACTGAAAAATACGACCAAAACAAAAAAGGCTGGTAAAAAAAAAGAAAGAAGAAGGAATAGAACTTAAAAAAATAAAATGCAAAAAATACTTAATAGCTAACAGTAATAGTGTGGTTAAAATCAATTCTAATAAGTATATATCTGTCATGCGTGCTACAATTTAGGTGGGTTTATAATGTGGTTCAAGGATCTTCTAAACTTACTAGCCGTTGTTGAGAACATGTCCAGTGTTGCAAAATCAGTGTTATTCAGGCAATTTCTTAGAAAAGAGTCCAATTCGTCTTCCCAGCAGTGTAATTCAGGGTTCGCAGGATTGTCTGAACAGGCATACCGCGGTCCTGAAAGGGGTACAGGAACAGGGTGGTTTCGAGTCATTAAGACTCTGAAGGTCTGCCCCACCCAGGGCGGGAAGTCCTACCGCCCTGGAAGTTTTATTTTATATATAAAATAAAGACTCGTAGCCCTGGCTTGGTTGCGAAATAATGATAACGAAAGAAAGAAAAATGAGTTTTTTGGCTTTAAACAAATTTTAAAACAAGGCAAAATAATATAAATTTATAGTTATTAAAATGCCAAAAGGGCTCCAACTCAGCATTAGTCAGCTGACGCCACCCGGTGATCGATTTGACGCAGATTTTCAGCTGTATTTAACCGACTTCAAAAAAAAAAAGAAGGTTCTCAGTTCGACCTGTATGTATGTATGTATGTATGTTTGTCCGCGATTATCTCGCGTTTGGCTGAACCAATTTTGATGCAGTTTTCAGGAAAGTGTTCATTACATTCTGGAGAAGGTTTTAGTATATAACACTAATAGCTATCCCGTGACGTTGCCCGCGTGGATCCGATTTGCTTACTTGGGTCGTACATTTTAAGGGACGATTGCATGTTTGTCCGCAATTATCTCGCGTTTGGCTGAACGGATTTTGATGCAGTTTTCAGGAAAGTATTCATTACATTCTGGAGAAGGTTTTAGTATATAACAATAATAGATATACCGTGACGTTGCCCGTGTGGATCCGATTTGCTTACTTGGATCGTACATTTTAAGGGACGATTGCATGTTTGTCCGCAATTATCTCGCGTTTGGCTGAACCGATTTTGATACAGTTTTCAGAAAAGTATTTGTTACATTCTGGGGAAGGTTTTAGTATATAACAATAATGGATATCTCGTGAAGTTGCTCACATAGATCCGTTTTGCTTAATAGGGTTGTAGATTTTCAAAGACGCCGATTTAATGAAGATTTTTGTTGATTATCTCAACTAAAAAGGGAAAAATAAAAAACTTTTAAAAAAAAAGGGAACCGACTTCAAAACCAAACACAAAAAAACTATAAAATAACTTTTCTTTCGGAAGTCGGTGGCCATTATGTCGATGAAATAAATAAAAAACAAAGCCACCGACTTCCGAAAGAAAAGTTATTTTATAGTTTTTTTGTGTTTGGTTTTGAAGTCGGTTCCCTTTTTTTTAAAAGTTTTTTTACCATTATTTCTTTCTCTTCAGAGGAGTTAAGTGTATGTGGCTCATCGGCGCGGCTTCAGGCTGCCGTCGAAGTGTTGCTCTCACTGTACCTGCAGCGAAGATCCGTCCCGCTCAAACATACCACGCTGCAGAAGGACGCTCTCAACGATCAAGGTGACAATCATAATAGGCTATTTTATTTATATAACCAAAAAAAAAAAATTAGTCCGAAATATAGATTATAAAGACCCGTATTTTTATACAATACAATTTTACAAGCATTATGACGTGATAAGCCCTCACTCCCGAATTTGGAAACGTTTTATCTTTGAATTTATTAATTGATAAAAAAAAAAACAGAAAATACGTGTCCATTATTTTTTTAATATTCTTACTAACAAATTGAACAGATTTCCTATTAATTTATGTAGTAAAATACCCTATTCTCCTGGCCATACTCGTATTTCAATTAATTTGTAACCGGCGGCGGCGTCTTGCTACAGCGCGCAGTGTAGATATAATAAAATTGTACGATTCAACCGAAATAGTAAACAGCATATTTGTGCGCGAACATTTTCACTGATCTTAATCTAGCAATGTGCGCACACAATCGAGTACAATGTGCGAACATTTTTGGATTGCTTGCGTACAATTTGTTCGAGTTTGCTTGAGTGAGTCCACCAGAGCGAACTTTTACTGTGCCCCACATTAATTTGAACATTCGATCGGCATTGATTGGATTTGATTTTTATACGTACCCATAAAATATAAAAATATTTTTCCCCCCGATTTGAAACCAAACTCTTTTCTATACAACAGATGCTGTAGCCATAGATGTAACATTGGAAGAGTTTTCCATTCGTGGGTACATCACCTCTGACCTAAGCACGCATATGACATCTTTGAAATCAGCCAAGATCACCGCGCTCCATGAACCGAGTAAGTTTTTACCAACAACCTTATTTTTATGAATACAAGTATCAAAGTATTTTGGTATACTTGCCTTTCAATGCTTTGACGCGATAGTAACGTTTAACCGTGCTTGGCGCACTTATTGGCCCGCTCCAGAGTCGTGAGAACTCTCAACCAATGAGAGCACCAGACGCGGTTAAACGTTACTATCGCGTCAACGTAAAAAAACTCACACTAAGCACACTGGCCTGAAAGTGCGTTTAGGGGACGCCTGCGCGGTTTCGCAATGAAATTCTTCACTGTGATTCCAGGCAATTAGTCAATTACCGATTCAAGTCGCACGTATTTGTTAATGAAGCGATGCGATGCAATTCGACCGTGAACTACGAAAATCCACCTTACTACTACGAAATAAAGGCGCTGCAAACAAAATACAAAAGTGACGAGTAGTTGCGCAATGGAATTTCGAACAGAGAATCATGTGCATTGTCATTAGCACGTACATGTTATTCGATATCGAGCAGATCTGTGAGTGATATCGTCAACACGTGCGACTCCTTTAGCAAACACTAGCGATGGTCCATACATTTTCTTCGGCCGGAGGTTTGTGCGATATCGTCAATCGATGCACTTCTGTATCGCGTCGCGTCATGAGTAAGCTCCCTTAGTGAGAACATTTTAGCCATATAACAATAGTTATTCTCTCTGCCTTCACTCTCACAGTCCAATTGGATCGCATTGCGACCGGGGATATGATACTGCCAACGCGAGATACGAAGCTGAAACGATTTTTATGTATTTTTCTGCTCACGGCTCACTTTATAGTATAAGTATATACGTGAGGACTTGTAAGTTGACTATGGTCCCTTTTTTGTCTTTATTTATTGGCTGTAAGTACTCCATGTACTTAAATTAATAAACTAGTTGACTATCTCTTTCCAAAGGTCGATGTGCAATATTTTCGTAGAAACCTGCTTCTAGTGGCAATCGATAAAACGAAGCGCTTAGTAGTCTTTAATAGATTTTCAACTTTATGTTCTAAGGTATAAAGTTGAAAATCTATTAAATATTATGGAGCGTTTTTGTTAGTTCTGGTTATTACCGCTCAGTAGTCTTGAATAGTTAAATGAATCATGTCCCTAAATGGGGTAATGTTAATAATTGATTCAGATGACTTAATAAAATAAATTACAGAAGGTGGTTCACTACGACAGGCATGGCTCCTGTCCGCGCCTGACGCACCGATGAGCAAGTAAGTATTAAATCTGTCTAAAAATATAGCATGTTCCTCTACACGATCGCTTACGTGTTGGTCTGTTATAGCCGGACCACACTAACGTCATTTCCCGTTGATTTTCGCGATAATAGTCTTTTCATATCTCATATTCGGTAAGTAGGTCCTTATTACCCCCAAATGGGGCTGGTAGGTAACCAATTAGCGCTCTAGGGTAATAATGTAGCTAGAAAAGCCCTAGGGCGGTAAGTAATTTAAAAAAAAACTCTTCAGTCTTTCAAAAAGTTTGCGTACATCTAACCATCATACTGGCAATAGACATCATGCATTCAGCCTAATGACAAAAGAGGTCGCTTCGCTATTCAGCCTTGTCTTCGTATGATTAATAGTCATCAATTTTAAATATCGAACGGCGAAGCACAATAACGTTCTTGAAAATAAAAAAGATGAAAAAAGGCGGGAATAGAAAACTTTTACGTTAAATATTGTTTGTTTTTGGGATTTTTTTATAATTACGTGCTAATTAGGAAAAAAAACATGAGTTCTGCAAGTGATGAAGATACAAGCTGCACTCCCGATTCAATGAAAATGGAAGCTGAAGCAGCAATTTAAAATATTTTGCCTGAAAGTTCTAAAATGTTTTACTCTCGTAATGCCGGTTTTTTGCTACTTACCTCACAATCGAGATGTAAAGCAGAGTAGTTAGCTCGGGTGTAAGCATCAATTGCACCCTCGAACTATAGGCGCACGAGCGCAGCGAGTCTATAATATCTCGGGCTGCAATTGATGCCTTACAGCCCTTGGCTACTAATCTACTATTAAATGTTCGTCGGCATTTCCTGTTAGTGTCGGCCTAGTGTTAGTTCTATTGTTCTCAGCGTATTTTGTTGCGGTTCTAGAATTTATCGGGGAGTTTCAGCAATTTTTTATAATTTTACGTAAATAGCATAGTGACAGGCTACTTTATTTTGTAATTTACGAGTGTTAACGAAAGCCAAGCTGCGTACAAAAAATCACAATACTTCACTCGGCCGGTATAATTTTACAGGTGTTATGACGATCTTTGTCAACATTCATTGACTTAGAAATACAAAAAAACGTGTTCACAATTTTTCAATAATCTAACTGGCGGACAATACAGATTTTCAATCTATTTATGCTGCAAACTACCCTACCCCATTGTGATATCTCTTGTAGCCCCTACCTCCGCATGGCGGTGCAATGGTGCAAGCGTCCGATAGACCACTCGTTCGACTACTGCGGCATCTGGACGCAGTCTCTCGCCATGGCAGTGGACCCACTGCTCATCTCCTGGCTAGCTTACCAGCCCGAAGTGAAGTCCGGTGAGTAGCATTACATAATCATAACTAATTGGCTTGTCACATCTGAAAGGCTCTGATGGGTGTCCCCTTAGAGGGCCAAAGCCAGCCGGGGTTGCGGGACTAACGGGTAACCGTGGCCCCGGAACGTAAAGACACCGTGGATTTTCGTCAGTACAAGTCTAACAATCCCTCCTGCCCTGCACTGGGAGGGTATAGGAGAGAGTGATAACTACCATTCGCGCCCAGAGAGGGGGGAGGGGGTGTAAATGTTTTCCATTAACTTTTTGGATCTATGTATCCCGCTTAAGTGTTTCAATATTCAGTCGAATAATTCGTACTTGAAAGGTTGTACGGAATGACGTTCGGCGTACAGTCGGCCAAGAAAGTGGTGTACCACCCTAAGGTTGAATATCGCTTGCAGATTCATAGGTGATAAAGATTAGTTTCGCTTGCAGATCGATCTGACAACTTCTATTGTTGTCTTTATCTGATTATTGATAACGACTATTACTGTTTGTAACGTGACAGCTGTTCTTAGTTTGAACTTGATGGAACCAATGACGTCGTAAAATCAACGGCGGGGGGCTGTAGATTTTGATGACAAAATTGTATCTACAAATTCAGAATTGTAATCAACAAGTTACATAAAATTGTAAAGGCACAAGGCGAATCCACAAACCTACAATTTCTGTAAACTTGTAATTACAATATCAATAAAAAACAAGCTAAAAATAGATTTATCCTTTTATTAAATTTCTACAATCAATTTTAAAATACTTATAACAAACAAAAACATAGCATATATAGTAATATTTAGAAGATATTGAAAATTTTTAAAAATTAGAAACGGGTGTAACCGCCGTTGGCCTCTATAACCTCTAAAAGACGAGACCTCATTGAACCAACAAGCCGTGAGCAAATATCGGTTCCCCGCATTTCCTCCCAAATATAATTACAGTGACTAATAAGAGCTTGTTTGGTTCTTTCATTTTGATGCGACCATCGTTGGACCATAAGGCCCCAAAGATTTTTTATCGGGTTGAGGTCCGTTGATCTTGAGGGCCACTGAATTACCCTTACGTCAGTGTGTGAACGAAACCAGGCTCTTACGATCCTCGCATTATGAATTGAACAATTATCTTGAACAAAATCAAATTGTGGCACTTCGTTCTCCGGGTAAACATTACGGACTGTCGGTAGCATTGCATTCTGAAGCACGTCGATATAATTTACAGCCGTCGCTCGAGGAGGTAGAGAACACAATTCTCCTACACCATCCGCACTCATCCAGCCCCAAATATTTACGGAAATTCGACCTGATTCTCTATTTGGAATTACATGATCATCTTTATACCGTGTTGAATTATATCGCCAAAGGTGAAGACGTCCATGCTGACTGGATTTAAACGTTTTTTCATCACAAAACACTGTATTAGACCAATCAAACTCTAAGTGCTCTCTGGCGAAGTTCAGACGAGCAAGTCTGTGAGCATCCGTCAAATATATTTTCTTGGCGTAATGCCTGTGGTGCAACCCCATGTAATGTAGATGATTCCTTATTGTTTGGGCACTCACATCGAACATCTCCGCAAAATGTTTTGTGGGATTAAAACCATTGATTTCATATTCCCGTCTCATGAATTCTCTATCGTTATTGGAGAGTGCAGGCCGGCGACCACTTCTTCTGTGATCCAACAAACTTCCCTCCTCTCCTTCACGACGAATCCAAAAGCGGACAGAACGCCTCGATATATTCAAATTCCGGGATATCACACTGATACTACTTCCATCATTAAATTGGGCAATTATTTGTGCTCTTTCGGCAATGGTCAAGTTGGCAGGCATTGAGATGATTTTATATGCAGTTGATTGAAAAATAACACGGAAAATATATCGATTTTTTGCATATATTTGACAAAATGTCAATTGTCAGTTTTCTTTTTCAAATGGAATTCGGTTGTCTATTTAAATAGTTTTTATTACTTTTGTTTGGAAACATTTCAATTGCTTTGTAGAAACTAATGTCCTTTTCATTTATACTAAAGGTTAAAATGTCATGTACTTATATGTGACATATGACGTATGAATACTAAATACATAGGTTTACGTCATGATAATGTTGTCTCTTTCAGTAATATCTTTTTATAACGAACCTTGTTGTAATTTTCGATGACCGGGAAACTAAATCAAAACTGGTACACCACTTTCTTGGCTGACCGTACACCTTAAGGCTATTCCTCTATGCAATAAAGAAATGTATTGCGTCTTCCACAGAGGCATCTCTGGCTGCCGCGTTGAAGAGCATGGTACTGCCCCATGTGACGCAAGAAGCTTTACGTCGGCGCTCTATAGCGGTGAGTACACAAAAGATCTACTACAGTTAAATCAATCGCACTTCAAATGTACAGCCCGATCCTTGCTCGACGAGCCAGCCCACGAAGCTGAGCAAGTAACTGTAAATTCCTCAAATAATAATCCGACCCAGCCTGACCCTTGCTGCCCCCCCCCCCCTCCCCTCAATGACGCACTAAGCCTAGGCCCGAACCCCACAGGGGGTGCCCTTAGTGATGTTCATTTAACTGAACATTAGTTTGTAAGCCCTAGCTGGGGGCCTTTAATTTTTAACTACCACAGGATTGTCCGGTCAAGTAGCATCAACCTTCTAGAGTTGTTGCGTTACGAGAGGCCACGTCAAAAAAAATAACTCCAAATGTATGTCGGAGAGGCAATCGGATGACGAGTGGTAATCTTGGACTTGGAGTGGTAACCTTGGACTTGAAGTGGAACAGAGCCCTCTCGTATCGACAGAAATGATCTCAAATGGACTGAGGCGGTGATATCATCGGACAGCGATTGGACTTGTTATCTGATGAATGGAAGACGATAATGTTAAAATGTTTGCGGTTATGTGAGGAGACAGAATGAAAGGATTAACTTCATTTAAGCTATACTAAATGTATTAAATACGTAAACATGGGGACAACCGGATGGATTCCGATTAATGTCCAGGTGGATTTTCTATATAACATTTTCGCCTGGCTAAACTTCACGATATTTTTCCTCGCGTGTGACCTACAATTAATCGATAGCTGGTATTACCTATTATGCATGAATCACTTCATACAAAAGTACACCACAATGTTCGTCCGTGTCCGTCCGGGGCCCGGACGGGGCACATCACGGACACGGCACGGTGTACCGTGAATCATCATTTACTGTTACTAACACACATATTTTTTTTTTTTTTTATATAACACTATGTACAGACACAGATTTTACTCTTTTATTATAATTGATAAAATATAGATATAGATTTCAAATAGAAGTTTTACATTGGTCTTCAGACTTCGAGCGGACGTAAGAGTATGGATGCTGCGGAGCTCGTGCACGTGCGCTCGCGCAGTCAATGCAGCAGCGAGCACAGTGAGAAGAAGAAAAACGAGATGCCTCACATTGCTCCTAAGGTACGAGTATGTAGTGACATCTATAACACAAGTTCATTTTCTAGCCCTTATCCGTAAAATCTCACACAGTTTATGTTACCACATTGTTTCGCCGTTGTGCCGATACTGTTCGTGTAATAGTAAAAATAAAGATGCGATTCCATCGATGCGCGCCACTAATGTTCCCTGTAGTCGACTCACTCAAGCAAACATGAACAATTTGTGCGCGAACATTCTAAAAATGTTCTCGCAAACCTGAATACTTTTGTGCGCGCACACATGAACTGTGGATTTGTTATTTGTGAGTGCACATTGCTAAAGTCAGTTCTGGGAAAATGTGTTGCACTGGTGCTCGAACAAAAGTTAGGCACAGCTTTGCTCGTGGACACAGAGGCTAAACGCGATACCAGCTTTGCCACTTTACCATGCTGACGTCTCACGCATGATCACCATTCGAGAACCTTAAGGCCCCCCATCTATTCTACGTGCTACGTGGCCTGCCCATTGCCATTTTAACTTGCTGATTCGTTGTGCTATGTCGGCAACTTTGTTTCGTCAAGGAATCTCCTCATTTCTGAGTCGATCACGGACGGAGACACCGAGCATAACCCTCTCCATAGCTCGTTGGAGTATAAGATAAGATTAAAATCAACTAAAATTAATTTGTAAAAATAACAACCAGCAAAAACCGATGAAGGAGTCGTGGCTGAACAGTGACCGTATGACGGCGCTACACATGCGCCTGCGCAGCCTGTTGCTCAATGTGGAGCTGGGTCTGGCACTGGTGTATGTGACGGTGAGCACGGCGTCCGCACTCGACTGCGCCACACTACGCGATGCCATGGAACGCCACGCCAGCTGTCACAACAACGTGCTCGGCATCTGGTATGTATCCGTAACACACAAATGCCGTTACTTATTGCGTTGATTTACGTTTATACGAACATTATATTTTAAAGACTATTATCGCAAAAATCAACGGGAAATACCGTTAGTGTGACCCGGTATCAAGATTGGCAACACTTAGTTTATGACTTTACCAACCATACTCGTGGTTTCACCCCGCCGCTCGGCCTTTTCGTCGTAGAGAGATGTTTCATAGCCTAAGAGCAATTCCGCACTGAACCCAATCCGAATCCGCGTAAGGTGTCTCTGATCTTGTATTGCTTGGATTTGGATCAGAGATTTAATTACTGCGTAAGCAATATCAAGACCAATACGTATTTTCACTAGCAGTACGAAAAGCAATATTGGTCTAAGCTTTTTATAAGTAAGTATTCTTATTTTCACGGATTCGGGTCGGATCCAGTGCGTAACCACTCTAAGAGTATGGAAATTTTAAGCACCTGATGTTCTATGTTTAATAAGAAATGAATTGAATATGATTCTGCATATACGTGTAATCATTTACTTTAGAAATATTAAATTATTTATCTGGGTATTCACGGATGAATCCTTTTTAGAATAGAAAAACTGCTTTACTCGTTTTCAAGTTTCCTCTCTGTATTAAGCAAGCGCTCTGACTATACATGAAACCTTGTCAAATTAGATAATTATGTTCTTCTTCAGGCTTGTACAATCGACAAAGTTGAATCATGACCCACCATAAGCTTACTTTCTTACAGACTTTCAAATCCAATTAAGTCCACATTCGCGTAAACATACATATCCATGGTAACGACTTTGATTCAAACGATTGAACGTCAAAATGGGTCATGATTCATCTTTGTCGATTGTACCATTATAATTGTCGGCTCTCCTAATCCTTCTTCTCCAGAGAAATTGTTTCTGGGTTGTCAGTGAGCCTATTCCATCAGCGGTGAGGTCTTTCCTAATAACCAGAGGTCGGAATTACGTAGAGTCATTTTAGAATTTGCATCGAAATGTCGATATTGATGATATGGATCTTCCCGGGATTTCTAAGAGACAAGTTCGTGTGGAAAACAGTATTAAAAATAATAACAAAAACATCAGAGATTGATTAGACAAATACATTGTGTGAAAGTAAATAACTTTTTTATTTAATATAGCTTGGCCAGAACGGGTTGAAACGGAACTAAAATTTTTATTTCTGACAGCGTTTTAAAATCTTTGATATTAGATGTAAACAAAGACCGCAGGTTTGTTAGAATTATTATTGTGCCATAAAACTAACGTAATAAGTGAAAAAAAATAAAATAAAATCATTCAAAGTTCTGGTAGCGCGAAGACAGTGGCGACTTCCGGTTTTCTACATTTTTATGTCAAGCTGTAAATCACGGGATTTTTCTGCTCTTTAAAAGTAATCTCGCGATTTGGGGCACATCCACTTTATTCTTTCGCTGTATAAAATCAGTGTAAGTACATTAATAAAGTCTACCTAATTTCGACCTCTGTTAATAACTCACATCCATGTTAATTGGGGTCTGCCGCGACTTTTTGGTTCTGAGTCAAGCTGTAGCACTTTTTTTTGTCAAGCGTTCATCATGTCGTCTCATAAAATCGCCGTACCAACGATGCTGTGTAAAATTAATAATGCAAAGTTTATTTTGCTTGTCAGCCTCGGTCGCCTTTCAATGGACTCAAACGCTGGGACGCAAGGGCTATGGAAGTTCTTGCAAACTGATGGGCCAACCTATGTCGCTGAAAGTAAGTAACTCTTCGTACTCTCGAAGTTTTACAAGTCCTTTTTGTCGTATACGTTCTTATTCGGCGATGAGGTACCCAAATCAAAAAAAAATACGATCTCTTTGAAAAATCGAAAGATCGAAGCAATATGAATTTATTGAGTTGAACAAAAAATAGCATTATTTAAACGAAGACACGGTTAACTTGTGTTCCGAATACAGTCATTGCATTGAAAATTGATTAGTTTTTTTAAATGATACGTTTTCCTTTGTCGTATATGATTACTTCCCAGAATTTGATCTTTATTACCAACACTATCGAATGGTGTAATTGTACAGGTTGTGATTGTTTTTCCGAAATTAGCGGGTTCGATTCCTGGCCAGGATTATCGATTTTTCTAAACTTCAATGAAGCATTTTTAGTTTTTGTCAAAATCGGCCTCGAGACTCCTTTCGACGTTTTTCGATATTCCTCATAGTTTCGGATATAGCCATCCACGCTCAGTTGAAAAATTTATCCTGTATAAAGTAGTATTTAATATTTATATTCATAGCGGTTGGTGCTCTGTAGTTTCCGCCTACCCCCATGGGAGGCAGGCGTGAGTTTATGTATGTTTTTTATGACATCGTTTCAGAGCCGCCTGACGAATCGTTCCCTTGGAAAATCACCTTGGCGGACGTGTCGTGCTACACACTCGAAGTGCACTCGGCCAGCGTGCCCGGCATTAGCGAGGTCATGGGCCAGGAGCAGGCGGGCGTCTCCGCCGGCCTCAAGTCCAAACTCAGGATACCCAAGGTACCAACTAATACTAAATGATAAATGATATTTATTTAGCAAATTCGTTTTGGCAAACTGTTTTACACGTAAAAAAGACACTATTTTTACACTAGATGAGGCCTGTTTCGTACCTGACTACTCTGAGAAGAACCATCCGAAACAAACTAAGAGGTGTACTATTTTCTTACCTTTAGTTTTGCAACGACCCAACAATAAATAACATTATTTAATGAGAAGAAGGATCACAGTTGATTGCGTAGTACGGTGCGCAAAGGCCATGTTTGAAGAAACCGAAGGTATTGTCTGCAAATCGGGATGAATTTTTTTTTATAAACGTTGCCCTACAGTAGGAATTTCTCCAGTGTCGTAGGTGCGTTTGCAAACATAAAAACTCACATAAACACCCAGACCCGGAACTACTACCTAGAGGTCATACAAATATTTGTTTCGTGCGAGGATCGAACCCGCGACACGCTACGCAGCAGTCGATCGCTCAACCACTGCGCCAACCGAAGTTATGATGACGAATAATTGGACAGACGTAGCGGGTGGCGTTCTGTAGTTTTATTAGTGTACGATATTTAAACACGTGATTGTGCTCATGATAACCAACAACTTTTACTATGGGAACAAACCTGAAAACGCGAAAAAAAATCAGCTGTTTAGTACATTTATGTTTGCTTAATGTACTGAACAGCTAACATTTTTTCACGATTTCAGGTTTGTTCCCATAGTAAAAGTTGTTGGTTTTCATGAGCACAATCACATGTTTAAGTATCGTACACTAATTACCAGTCACCCTATATACGAGTATGTATCTGCAAAGACATAAAAAAGAGATCAATGTCAATGTTGATTTGACATTGATATCCCAATCAGAAATAAAAAATGGTATAAGAACTGTGAAAGAATAGACAATGTTCAATCTTGATCTGATGAAGATCACAGGATTGTTGGAACGCTTCCAACCAATCCTATTGGACTCTATAGGAAGGCTTATGTTCAGAAGTGGACGTCCTACGTCTGATATGATAATGAAGGAAAGATTCCTGGTTTGTCTGTTGGTCGCAAATAAGACCGCTGAGCAAGATTTTCAGTTCCCAAAACGGTCAAAGTGATATTGGGTATTTTACCTAGCTGATGGTAATAGGTTAGCCCACATTACATGGGGCTTAAAACATAATTATAAATAACATTTATGCTGTGCTTCAAGTACATGTCTGCTAAATTTTTAGGGGATTACCAGACGTCAAGTTTTGAAGGCTAATGTTCTTTTTTAATTACTAGATCGCAACTCCGAAGACGGTGCTCGATCTGGTCACCACCACCCTGACAGTCTCCGTAGTCAGCAAGTCGATATACTACAAAAAAATCTCCATGAAGGAAAGGACGAGGAAAACGAAAGAAACACCTAAAGACGAGGTTTACTATTTTTTATTAAATTTATTTATTTAAATTTCATGTACAAACAGTGGTAGGTACATAGGCGGACTTAATGCCACAAGGCGTTCTCTACCAGTCAACCATTCTATTTTAGTGAACATGGGCTTCTCGGTACGATTCCCACGGCGATAAAAGTGACATTCACAATCAAGTTAAAATTATTTATTCAATAGGCCGTTAAATAACAATCAGCGGGTCTAAAACGGCCAATTTGAGCAATGTTCCCAAAAGTTATTCACTCCGTGAATTTCGAACAACGTCATTAGCAATTTTACTATAATTCATAAAATCTTTATACGTACATAATTGCTTGTCTATATGTATATCTTTTATGGCATATTTGTCATACATGTATATTGCTTCACAAAATCTAAGGTAGAACCGGTATTACCAGCATATGAAATGTATTATTTCTTTAAAAGGTACACAAGTTCGCACACCATGCGTGTTTGAGTACTTTTCTTCTTTTTACATATTAATAAATAATAATAAATAAATTTTTATTTGCCAATAGTGTTACAGAAAAATTTAGACAGACACAAACAAAGCACTAAAATATAAGAAGACATATTTTAACATAGACT
The DNA here is from genome assembly GCA_954870645.1 of Agrotis clavis. Lineage (NCBI taxonomy): Eukaryota > Metazoa > Arthropoda > Insecta > Lepidoptera > Noctuidae > Agrotis > Agrotis clavis. The sequence goes on from OX940917.1 coordinate 6,511,073, forward strand.
AATGATCCCCATGCTAGGAAGAACCTGTGTTATGGGGACATTTCATCCGTCCATTATAACTACTAGAATTAAAGAATTTATGCAAAGTAGGATACACATTTAGTATGGTGAAAGCAAATAAATAACGTAATTTAGAATTAAAAAAGTTTAAATTCAAGGCCCGACCAAACAGACAAGCATGAATTTATTGGGTGTAATGTTAAAGGTAAGTAGGTAAATAGTTGTGCTGAGGTGTGTGTGTGGCGGTGGGGGTGTAAGGTGATAGTGTGTAAGTGTAGAGTAGTTGTGGGTGTAGTGAGGTTGAGGCTGGTAATTATTATGTGTTTGTGTGAGTGAGTGAAATATGATGTAAGAGGGGTGTAAATGAGTGAGACAGGTAAAATAATTTATGTTTACTCGAGGTATCATTTAAAGGGTGGTTTAATTAGTTTTTCTGTTTCGTCGTAATCGAGCGACATTAAATATTCTTTGGTTTTGAGTTTGCATTTATGTGAGTTTAAAGTGTGTATGTTAAGTTTTGTGTCCAATTTGTTGTACAGTAAGGAGCTCAAAAAAGGAAAGTGGCGTTCTGCGAATGCAGTGTTAACATGTAGTTTTGGACAAGCTGGGGTTGGTCTTCTCTTTGGGGTGGAGCTGCTAGTTTGAGGAGGCGGAAGTGTAGCGTGTTTACGCATGATTGAACGGAGAACGAAAAGCTGCCTCACTGTGAGAGTTTTATAGTCCATGTATAATCGATGAGTCGGATAACGGAAGGGCCTTCCCAGCAGTACCTTGATCACAGCACGCGCTCCACCTTGATAATTTCTGTCTTAGCAGCTCCTCCCCAGACTGTTATACAATATCCTACAATGGAACCGCAGAGAGCGTTGAAAACTATATTTAAGGTGTCGAAATGTGCAGATAGTCTAAGTTTTTTAAAAACAAAAATGAGCTTCCTTATGCGTGTTGACAGGGACTGAAGGTGAGTTTTCCATGATAGACAGGCGTCGAGTTGATATTCTTCATTGTAATGGGTTTGCTCTTGACTTTAGTCTTAACAAGCACGAGATTAATATTATATCTCAATCCAAATCCCGATCCGCATACTTTGAGGGCTACTTTTGGTTGTACATATTTGAGAAAAAATAAGGTCGTTGATAGGTTACTATCGATCGGGATCATGATCGCAACCGAGATAGATTATTAATTACCAGCGTTAATTTCAGATATTACAATGTAATTATATTAAACTAGATGTTTTTTTCTACAGAGAGAGCAGTATTTCACGGCTGGAAAGGATTTTAAACCGTCGACGTTAAAGGATTTCCTACGTGGACCGCTTGATAGGTACTTATTTTATTTATATGATAAAAAATTCTTTGAAGATCATTATGATACATCTCATTATTCTACACAACAATTATGCATGCACACATAACTTCACGGCATTATTACATTGATAAGGCTGCGGTTTCAGAGAAGCGGAGCGGAGCAGAGCGGAGACGAGCTGCGCCGCGATTCACCAATCACATGGCTGATGCACATGGCTGGCCAAGTAACACACGTTTATTCAAGCCATGTGATTGGTGAATCGTGGGACAGCTCGTTTTCGATCCGCCTCAGTCGAACCGCAGCCTAAACGCTGTATTGTATAAAAATCTAAATACAGGTTATAAAGGACCTTCTAAGAAGGAAAACAAACATATAATTGTGCTGATAGACGCCTAGAGTATATCAAATAAAACAAGTATTACAAAAAATAAAAAAATAAAAATATTAAAAAAAAACAAAAAACCCGACTGCGTAAAAAAATTAAAAGAGAGAAACAAGCCCAGTAGTTTAGAATTCACTCATTCACACTCACAGTCGGGGCCCATTCAAATTATACCAATCAAATCTTCCCAAGGATTTTTTTTTAATATTTAAAAGAATACATAAAAATAATAAACAGTTAACAATGAACATAATATATTTCTGTTTCAGATTAACTAAAGGCCCTATGGTAAGTATTTCATTTATACAGGGTGATTTATAATTCGATGCGATCCTTGAAATGGGTGATATTAGACCTTATTTGCAACAATTCGAACCGCGCCAACATGGGGTACAAACTGACTGGTTTTGGTGATATCGAACTTTACAGACTTTTCGAGAAATTTCCACCTCTCCCTCATTAAGTGCTTATTGTTAGAAAGTAACGGTGCGGATGGTCACCATTTACAATTTATACTTTTCTGATAGAATATTTTAGTAATTTAGTGAAAACTAGACTATACACCGTGTTCTTCACGTTATCCATAAACTTTAGCAAATACTTCTATGGCTTTTACAAATCAAATCCAACAAGGAAGGAAGGAAGTAGTACTTAAAAAGGCTTCGTTACAAAGATATTTGTAATTTCATTTAATGAAATTTAATTGAGCTATGCAGTGAGAAAGTATCTTAATTTGGCCTATGTTGCCGCTTAGAGTTCGGCCGTTCAGAGAATGCGTTCCTGACACCTGTCAGTTAGTACATGTATTTGTCATAAAATTATAACATTCATTGATTATTGATATAATAATGTTGTTTTAATGCTCATCAATTGTTAAAACGGTAAACAACCAGCAAAAATATTTTTATCGTAACTGCAACGCCATTACAAAGTTACGTGGTCAGTTCAATCGCGACCTGTCAGGAACGCATTCTCTGAACGGCCGAACTTTAGTGCAATTAAAATGATAAATCTATCAAATACTAATTGCATTTCATTTGCACGTACGAGAGGAACCCGAGAGTTAGCGAAGAAATACGATCATTTGCGATAACGAATCTTTCAAAGAGATTAAACTAAACTGGTCGCTATGGATACCTAAGTTGTTATTTGTCATTGTTTGTCATGCATGATTTTAACTGTCAGGATTATTGTTTATTGTAATTTGCTTTTGGGTTTCCGACTAATTTAATCAATCATTTTGATTACAACTTTCACTATGCCGCACGAATATTCTGCTCAACACCAAGCTGATATTCACTTCGTCTACGGTTTCTGTGACGGAAATGCTACAGCAGCTGTGCGAGAGTACCAACGGCGATTCCCTGGTCGGCGCGTTCCTGATATACGAACATTTATTAACATACACAGGAGATTTTGTGAGATCGGAATTAGACCACGCCGCCCTGAACGAGCAATCAATTTGAGCGTCGCTCAAGAAAACAGAATAATGAACCTTATTATTCATGATCCTACACTCTCAACGAGACGCGTTGGGAGAATCGTGGGTGTATCTCATAAGCTAGTGTGGAAACTGTGGAAAAGATATGGTTTGCATGCCTACCACTACAGAAAATCCCAAGGCATAATACCACCTGATCACTTCTCAAGAATTGTTTTTTGCCAGAGAATGAATCAAGAACTGATAAATAATCCAATACTGCTTCAAAAAATTCTTTGGATGGATGAAGCCCAGTTTACAAGAGCGGGAGTATTCAATTCCAAAAATCAAGTGCAGTGGCATGAGAGCAACCCGAATTTACATTGGCAGGCGTCACATCAAACTGAATTCTCTGTAAACATGTGGGCTGGTGTTTTTAACAATCAGCTGATCGGCCCTATTGAGATTCCCCACCGCCTAAATGCTGACAATTACTTAGAGTTCCTAAGAAACGTCACTAGCTTCGAATTTTTCGAACAAGTGGATCTTCAAACTCTGCGAACCATGTGGCTCCAACATGATGGGGCCCCTGCACATTATGGCACACAAGTGCGTGAATATTTAACCCTTTACCGCATCGTGGTTCATATATGAACCAAACCATATTATCTTAAATATTTTTAAGCTCCAAACTGATTTCCTTATTTTATGCATACTGTGTCAAATTCGTCCCGTACGAGCTTCATTTTATTTATAAAACCGCCATCTAAGAGCAAATTGTGTGAACTACTTTCTTCGTCAAAGTCAGACAACAAGTACGAACCGGTGCGGAGCAAATTGTTGATTTTCAAAATTGTGTCAAAAATACAAATCTCAGTGATAGTGCTTGCAAAAAAATACTACAGGAAAGAAAGTAATCTAAATATTGGTAATTATGTAAGTTTTTATTGTTTTATCAAATAATAATTACTTTTAGGTGGTTCTAACTGAATGGAACAAATTTGGTACAACATGCAGAAACTTCTTTCTTCCTTTGTACCATATTAGTGCCAACATGCACCAATGCTATGTAAAATTTATTGAATAGTTTTAGAAAAAAAAAAAAAAAAAACACTTTTCCACTTTTATATAATCGCAAAAATTGTGTAGTATGAAATACTTCGGAGTGGGAAGCGGTCTCCTCCTTCTGCGAGGCAGTAATGCTCGTGAAGGAGGAGGCGGGCCGCTTGAGAGCGAGGACAGCGTCCTCCCTCCGCCCCAACCGCAGTGGTAGGCGCCCGCGGCGTCGGACGTCAGCAGATGATCTCCGGCCACCGTAGGCGCGGGCATGCGGGCAGCGAGTAAAGGGCAACTCGCTGCCCGACCATGGACCATGCCCGGGTCGACGGCGCGTCGTGTCCTACGCGCGCCTCAAAGAGCGTCAGCATAATGACGGCCCCCTCTCAGAGGGCCAAAGCCTGCCGGGGTCGCGGGATTATTTCCTTACCGTGACCCCGGAACAGAAAGGGCTATTGAAGGACACCGTGGATTTTAGTCAGTAAAAGTCTGACAGTCCCTCCCGCCCTGCCCGGGGTTGGAGGACTCATTTGATGATTTTACCACGCTAAAAAAAAAAAAAAAAAAGTATGAAATACTACATAATTTTATACTACGTTATGTTTATGTCGATTTTTGCTCTATGTACCAAATGTGATCCAAAGTAAAAAGTATAAAAGTTAATTTTCTGCTCAATGTACCAAATATGATCCAAAGTGGAAAAGTGTTCTTTTTTCTAAATCTATTCAATAAAAAGAAAAATCCTGAAACACGTGTCCATTTATTTAGTGTTTCCTACTACATATATTTTTTTCTTACTTAAATAAAAAATCATGCAGTAAGGGGTTAAATGCAACGTTTCCTGGCCGTTGGATTGGACGAGGTAGCACAAATATCGCATGGCCAGCTAGGTCCCCAGATCTGACTCCTTTAGATTTTTATGTCTGGGGAACCTTAAAGGAGAAGGTGTACTCCGTACAAATTCAGAACCGTGAACAGCTCTTAGATAGAATATCTCAGGCTGCTGAACAAATAAGACAAATGTCTGTAAACTTAAATGGCCAAATTAGGACTCGTTTGAATATTTGTGTCGAAAAAGAAGGTGGTCATTTCGAAAACTTTTTACATTAAATTTATTTTTTGCTTTTTAGAGTTTATTTTTTATTAATAAAAATATTTTTGAATGACATTACGGCTGACGTAGTTGTCTAACCTACAGTGTTATATGGATCTTTGGACACTCCATTGAGGTTGACAGGAGAGCGCTCATTTGTGAAATGTATTGAAAAATAAGATGGTGGCGTTAGTTCTGATGTTGCCCACGCAACAAGTGTGCTTATAAATTATAATTATTCTACTCAAATGCATAAAAAAAATATGCTGTGATTACCATTTATCTTAATTTGACCGAGACCTATCTTTTGAGAGTATTTTTACGAATGTACGTGAGCTCTAAGCGTGGTCCCCAGATTGCGTGTTGAGCTGCCCCTCTTTTAGTCAATAATTTTGAGATTGAATGTTCGTTACTTAAGCCGAAACGGCAGAATGGGAAGATAATTATGGTAGCCTACTCCCCTTCCCGTCGTTGGAGGTCCGGCGTTGCTTTAAGCCTAGACTAAAAATAAGGACTGCAGAAACGTTTTGCGAAGGCTGCATGTCGTGGGAAGAGGTTATCATGATTTGGTTATGGAATTTTGTTTTTTTTTTATTCCTCAATTAAAAAGACAATTCGAAATACGTATCTACCTGCTTGGTAGCCTTATACGTTCTCTTTAGATAAGTATAGTACATTGACAGTGCTATGAGGAACGAGATAAAAAATCAAAGAAACTGTTTTGACAAGTTTCAGTCCGCCAAATGTTATGAATGAAAATACGACGTTGCCAATTCGGATAAAGAGGCATGCATATCGGGTTATTTACGTCTAGGTATTTAGTTTGTATGAAAATTAACAAAAAATAAAAAATAAGAATTTATTAATGTGTCCATAATGAAAAATGCTTACTTCCGTGGTCTGAACATCTGGTCGAAGTTTATGTATATCGTCCGGAACACGGTGTATATCTTCTTCTATCTATCTTCTTCTATGTTCCGTAATATAAAAATGGATCGCAAAATGTGTTGCTAAACTCATAACTCGAAACGGCTGGACCGATTCGGGTACTTCTTTTTTTGTTGTGTTTGTAACCATCAGCGCCAGGTTTTAGAGGACGAAAATTAGCACGTCCACCCGTGCGAAGCCGGGACGGGCCGCTAGTTTGTTATAAAATTAATCATATCTTGGGAAATTAATGTCATAATGTTTTTGTTTTGAAATTGTCTGAAAACTTTCCTTGTCTTTTAAAATAAATGTATGACACTTGGTTTACAAATTACAAAAAACTTTTTGTCTCATTACCTTTCTAAAATGGTGCCACAGTACCCACTTTTAGTTAGCGTCATACTAGAAAATTAGAGTTGTTACTAACAAGGTAGTAAATCAACGAAAATCGGTAATAATTTTTTTTTCGACCCAACATTTTTTTTCTGTTATTTTTGTCCAAACTGCTACCTGATATTAAGTGAAGGAGCGCACATAATATAACCTTCTTTGTCATATTATTTATTTTGGTTTTGTGAATTTTTAACCGATTTCAAGAAAAGGAGGAGGTTCTAAATTCTATTGTATTTATTATGTTAGTTACCTCATAACTTTCGGCTGGATGAACCGATTTTAAAGATTTATTTTTTGTTATAATATGCAATATACCTGTTATTTGGTCCCCTTAATTAGTAAAAAATTAAATAACACATTTTTGTGGTGAATTTTGAAGGTGGTTAGTTTTTTCTAAGTGATTCTAAATAAATAAAAGCATGTGTGATATTATTCGTTGTTTTCAGAATCCTCAGTCGGGAACGGATTTGAAAGAAGAAACTTACAACCCTGCGGAGATCACCGTCCAACCGGGGCCCATGGTGTCGCTAGGCATCAACATCCACGCCGACACGCCACCCATACTTATACGACTTGAACAAGATCAGGTTATATACCTTACATGATATTTATTTATTGGGATGCATGTATGTTTTGCGAGACCTAATTAACACTACGTTGAACGCAATTTAAATTTGCTTATCTTAACCAGTTTCATTGATGTAAATTGCACTTATAGGGTCAGTTCACACCGAGACGCGTCTAGACGCGAGGTAAAGCAACGATACTTCAAATGTGTATATTTTCTTGTAGTCGCGCTGCGTTGCGAAAGGTGTATCTTTTCCTGTAGGAAATGAAGTTAGATTTTGGGTAGCTCTATTGAAATGTGCGCGCATCGTCACGTCTCGGTCTGTGCTAACCCTTAATTAAAATCAAAAGTCATTTATTAAATTTTTATCCTATTCGCTGGGTGTGAAGTGTTAGATGGGCTATCCTAAACGATTGCAGCGCTCATGGTGGCAAATAGTAGAAATATTTTAGGCTCTGTCACATAGAACATTGAGCTGTCAATCTGTAAGACATAATTATGCATACGTAATTTTTTATAATCGCATTTTCCGCCAACAAAAATGGGTCACAGCTGTTGTTGTGTTGGAAAGATGAACAATTCAGGAAAACGACTGAAGAGAAAAAAGTAAATAAAATCATTTCCTCATCTTGTATTTAATATTTTTCTTATAGAATGCATTTTGCCTACATTTATTAAATTTAATTATGTTCAGTACCGTCGGATCATCATAGTATCCATACAAGTGATTGTAAAAAAATATGTTTTAATTAGAACGGTAAGAACCATCAAAATTGCGAACACTAGATTTCGCTGAAGTCGTGCACGTTGCTAATACTTATTAATTTTGTAAATACACATTTAGAGGTTTGAAGAAAAATTTATGAATTCGAAATACCTAAACACCAGATACCACAAAAAAAAAAGACGCAATAAAATAATACCTCAAAAGACATACCTCAGTGCCTCAAGACGAAAGTCTTCAACCAATGTGTGTTACCAGTGATGAGTTACGGCACCGAAACGTGGTCTTTCACTATTGGCCTAATCTCAAAGCTCAAAGTCGCTCAACGAGCTATGGAAAGGGCTATGCTCGGTGTTTCTCTACGTGATCGAATCCGAAATGAGGAGATCCGTAGACGAACTAAAGTCACCGATATAGCCCACCGGATTAGCAAGCTGAAGTGGCAATGGGCAGGCCATATTGCTCGCAGAGCAGATGGCCGATGGGGTCGAAAAGTACTAGAGTGGAGACCACGGACTAGCAAGCGCAGCGTAGGACGTCCACCAGCAAGGTGGACGGACGACCTTATAAAGGTCGCCGGAAGACGCTGGATGCAGGTCGCTTCCAACCGGTATAAGTGGAAATCAAAAGGGGAGGCCTATGTTCAGCAGTGGACGTCCTACGGCTGAGATGATGATGATGAATAAAATAATTAGATCGCTAAAATATAATCCGATCAAGTGAAATTGCTCGTTACTTTCGTATTAGAAAGAAAGAAAAAACGCGTGAATAAACGTTTTTTCTTTTTTTCTTTAATTCTATTACACGTATGTTAGAATGAGTTTGTGGATTTTTGGATCTTTTTTTTATTGAATTGTCCGTACCACCTAGTAAGACTTACACTTACCTCATTGGAGGGGGTCTGGTGGGAAGTACGCTTGTATGACTGTGAACGTTGCGATAGAAACGCAGCAAGATTAGGGAGATTCCCCATGGCGATTCGTGCGAGTTGCAATTTCTACTAACTAAAAATTAAAATCGACCTTGCTATTACGATATAAAGATGCAATTCGATGGATAGGAAATAGGCGTCCGTTTATGTATATTTTTTGTAGGTTTCGTTTCCTTTGAATATTGACCTAATTGTATTTAAATGCCTGTAAGAAAATAAACTTATGGTGGGGTCAGAAGTCCTCAATCTCAATTCTCAGAATAGTGCTAGTGCTATAATTTACCATATTTGGTAAGCAGGAAGGAAGGCAAGTTGGTAATATTTGTGTATTTCGTTCGCAGTTAGCAAGTCCGCTTCCCGACAGCCCGCTCATTATAAATGTCGTGTTCGCTCTATACTTCCCTTCCTTTCCTGAGTCCAGTGAATGACCTGATAGTTGAGGTACTTCGCACATTATTATGCAATTACATTACATTCAGTTTCCCCGAATGATGATGAGAAGTTTTTCTAATGCACCCCTGTTTTCCTTTTATTGACCCTAGAAGTTATTTTAATCTAAATTCTAAATTCTTTTTATTGTTCCCAGTTGTCCCATGTTGCAAGGCGTATAGAATTCAGCGAAAATATGTTTCAGGAAGTTCGTTGTGTAATTTTCAAACTATCTTGGGATCACAAATCGCGATATAATAATACTCACTTGCGTTATAATTGTTATTCAATTTTTCTTTTTTGTCTTTTTTTTAAAGGCGTGTGAATTCTTTGAATAAAAGTATTTATTGAGAAATTACCTTGATATTATTGTTTTATTTTTAGCGATTGCTTGAAAATAAGGTAGTTAATACAATATGTTATAATGGAAAAGATCACACGTCGATATGAAATTAAATGTTTTAGATGTAGTTAGTTTTTTCAAATTAGCGAAAATGAGAAGCAGTAAACAAAAACCAATGGTGTTGTTAGTTAGCATGTCATTAGAGTTTACGGAAAAATAAAGCAGAGAAATAATCTAGAAATTTCGGAACACACACATTCTATTTTGTTATTTGTATAACGGTTAAACAAACAACAAAATAGAATGTGTGTTTTATTTCTCATCTTAAGCTTTTAATCATTCCTATTGACTACGCAAACCGTTCTTTTCAGTTGGCCAACAGGGGGCAACCCTCCAATCCTGTCCGAATCCATAATCCTGTTGGCCAACTTAAACGAAAACGTCTGTTTAATAAGACTTATTTTCTACGAGTAATCAAAGATTTCTAACTCATACAACGACGATATAATACTAGACTCACTAGACTCCTAATAACAGGCGACCGATGTCTGTCAACACATTAGGCAAAAAAGTCTTATATCCGTCTCATTTCGACCACTCCTGTGAGCCGTAAACATACGTTGAGACAGAACAGACCTTGAGTTAGCCAATCACAACGCAGTACCCCGTCCCCCTCGCTTACGTAGTACCTCAGCGAGTTGACAGAATAGTTTTTGTTCCTTAGATCCTGCGTGCGGAGTCTAGTATTATATCGTCGTTGAACTCATAGGCACCTACTTAGTGTAGGTTTATATTTTTTTCACCGTTGCAAAATGCTTGTGGTCAACGTTCTTTAGTTCTCATGTTCTTTTTTTGTTGTTGTTGTGTAATTGCTTTTGATGAACTCATCACAGTCAATTCGTCAAGTGATGGTGTGAGGCGAAGATTTGGCCGAACAGATCTCATTCATAAAAGTTAGTTCAAATCAGTTTTGAACAACCTGAAAGTCAATTTAAGGACTACTAGCTGACCCCGCAAACGTTGTTATGCCATATAAATTATAAAAAAAATAGATAGTAGCCGATTATTATCAGACCTACTGAATACGCATATAAAATTTGGTAAAAATCGGTGGAGCCGTTTCGGAGGAGTACGGTAACTAACATTGTGACACGGAAATTTTATATATAAGAGATAAGGGCTAAAGCAAGCCTGCATAATTATATAGTGGATCATAGATGACTCCGGCATGGGTAAGCAAGGGCAAGGGGCACTTAATTTATGGTTCTAATTCGATTGACACTACTGAATATGATCAACATGTGTATGAGAAAAATCGGACAAACTGTACAGTTTTTCTCATACACACCATACCATTAATTCTGTGCGTTTTTATGCGAGTTTTTTTATTTTATTAGACGCGATAGTCACGTTTAACCGCATTTGACGCTCTTATTGACCCGCTCTATGGTCATGAAAACTCAACCAATGAGAGCGCCAAACGCTGTTAAACGTTAGTATCGAACCACGTAAAAAATTCGCACTAAGCACAATGAACAATGGACCGACTCCATTATACATATTGTCATCGATACGCGAAGAAGTTGAAACAATCGGTGCAAGTGAATTCGGAAAACGTTTTAATTTGGCCAGAGCTAGACTTTTCTTTTGGTTCACATGACATATAACGTAATAACAAATTTATATTTTCTATTGATTGTATTTTCAGGTTCACATAGTGGCTGCAGCGATTCACTGTTTTAATCATATCTTCACGCTGTTAAACCGGCCGATGTTGAACGTCCCGAAGGATGGCTTCGCTTCTACCTCACTGGGTGATAGAACAATAATACGGTATGAATTTGCATTACTATCTTTTGCTACAACTCGCAAATTACCCCACAGCACCATAAAATCGGGATAAAAACTATCCTATATGTTGTGTCCATGTTATGAACTAATTGTGCACTAAATTTCATCCAAATCCCTTCAATCGTTTAGGCTTGAAAGAGTCACAAACATACACACGTTGATCCATCCTGATAAACTTTTACATTTATAATATTAATATATAAATATTAAAACTATTTATTAAAAAATATTAAGATTATTAATCGGCAGTGTATGGAACAAGGTTGCCGATGGTGATAAGATTTACCTACGTTCGGAAAACAGAAATTCAACTTTGCGCGAATCATGCCATGTAAGGTACATGGTGTGATTCGAGCCAAGTTCGAGCCCGAACGTGATCCAGCGTTGGTAGATAGTCACATTATTAGATTATGACCCAATACTTAGTAACCAGCTACCAGTCAATAAATTCGTTTTTCATTGTATACTTGCGACATGCGCCACTAAACGGTTTTTTTTACGTTATTTGTTATTTCACAGTAACATTATTAGTCACTAGCTTCTGCCAGCGACTTCGTACGCGGATCCTGTTGCTTATGCCAGCGACAATAGGGTCGTCAAAATCGAAGATCTGAAACGTCTGATGTCGAATTCTCAGAGCCTGGAGACGGGAAAACAACGGGACGCGCATGACGATTCCAGACGTTCCAGATCTTTCATTTTTGTAAGTCAACAGGAAATGCCCATCAGACTAAACAACTCTTGCTAAGATGTTATACATATATATGTTATATTGTAGCTGGGCTCTTCGAATTCCACATCAGTTGTTCCAGATCTCAATTTTCATACGTCAACAGAGAGTGCTCATTAGGCTGAACAACTCTTGCTAAGACGTCATTACTGTATATGTAATAGTGTAGCTGGGCTCTTGGAGTTCCACATCAGGTGTTCCAGTGTAATAGTGTAGCTGGGCTCTTGGAGTTCCACATCAGGTGTTCCAGATCTTCAGTTTTTATACGACAACAGGGAGTGCTCATCAGGCTGAACAACTCTTGCTAAGACGTCATTACTGTATGTAATAGTGTAGCTGGGCTCTTAGAGTTCCACATCAGGTGTTCCATATCTTCAAATTTATTTTCTCAGCAGAAAATGCTCATCACGCGGAACAATTTTTGCTATGGCGCTATTTTTGTATCTCTTATAGTTAAGCTGATCTATTGCAGTTCTGCATCAGGTGTTCAAGTTTCCGAGATAAATTATAGCCTATATGTTGCCCAGACGTAATAGCTATACAAAAAAAAAAATCAATCAAATCCGTCCAGTAGTTCCGAAGATTAGCGTGTATGGGGTAACTTCTCCCGTTTTTCTAACATCCCTTCACTGCTCTGCTCCTATTGATTGTAGCGTGATGAAAAGTATACTATAACCAGCGCAGGAGTATGACAAATAATTGTACCAAGTTTCGTCAAAATCCGTCCAGTAGTTTTTGTTTCTATAACGGTTATACAGACAGACAGACAGACAGACAGACAGACAGACAGACAGACAGACAATAATTTTATTAATTTCATTTTTGACATCAGTATCGATCCCTAATCACCCCCTGATAGTTATTTTGGAAATATATTCCATGTACAGAATTGACCTCTTTACAGATTTATTATAAGTATAGATTTACAGGTCAGTGACCGAAGAGGAAGAGGTACCATCGGAAACGAGTGATGAAAATTCCGAATTCATTGCAATATTTGATCGCTCGGCACAACACAGTGAGTGATTTAAATTTTTTTACTATCCACAGCTTGTCTCAGAAAATGAAGTCTTATTTAATAGTTTGTAGAGTTCATACCATCAAAATAAACAGTTTTTTTTTCCTCGGTGGGGCCAACATTGTTGTTAAAAATCAATAATCAGATGCCCCTACAGTTGTAAACTATTTCAATGTAAAAATGTCAAATAATAATTATCATTTGATAAGATTAAATTAGAGAAGAAAACATGATTTGCCGACCAAAAGTAATATGTGTTAAGGGCTGAAAGATAATGGTAAGGTCACATAATTATCTAGACTTGGCTCGCAAGGTTGTTGCCATGTGGACATCAGCACATGAATTAGCGAACAACTAAGGAGGCTCTATCTTTAGGTTTTTCTTCCTCTGTAGCTGCAACCAACGCGCGATATCTTGGACCTGTTCGTCAATACCGCTGAGTTACTGTTAGTTATTTTAAAAAACTAGCTGTTGCCAGCGGCTTCACCCGCTACAACTCGAAAATTATCCCACGGGAACATAAAATCGGGATAAAAACTATCCTATGTGTTAATCCAGGTTATAAACTATCTGTGTACCAAATTTTAGCCAAATCCGTTCAGTGGTTTTTGCGTGAAAGAGTAACAAACATACCTACATACACATACTCATACATACATCCTCACAAACTTTCGCATTTAAAATA